>JAPFBL010000172.1:600000-995000 GCA_026182355.1 Hermatobates lingyangjiaoensis | reverse complement strand
GAGTAAGTGTGCATTAAAAATTAGAACAAGTATTGTTTGTTCAAATTTGATTGTTTGTTAGATATATTATTCTTGATGTAAAAATAACCATATTGTTTTGAAGCTGTAAACATTTCCTTTTTTCTAAAATAGATACAAATTTCCATAATCATTAGAGACATATTTTAATAAGTTTCTTATATGAGATCTAAATGTAAACACGAGTCTTCTTAGATTGATCCCTGTAAACAAGACTGCTCTTTTTCTACTGACTAATATATTCCATGGGAAAGAATAGTTGTTCGGATTAAGCATACAGTTATTCGTTGCGCGGTTAATTGGTACTGCATAATTACCACACGAAAATCAACTACATTAACTGAGTGCATAAATTAATTATATTTTCCCAGAAACATTTATGAAATTTGAAGCGATCATAAAGAGTCCAACTAATGTGCCTTAACTAATTAAGAAATAAGACGGTAAACAATGCAGGTTAGAAATTACTCTAACGTGTGTAGGTAGCAATTTGATCCTACATCTCAGGTAAATATTTTTATTCTTCATTAATATAGTTACCTTTCCTTAACTTTCCAAGGTAAAACTAATTTCCTTTTGTCTGATAGTTTGAAATAGATGTGTAAATTATACAAATCTGTTTATAAATAAATATAAGTATATTGTAAGCGTTTATAAATAAACGCATACAAATCTGATTATAAAATAACCTTTTGTATGTATCTGTTGGCCTCAAAAATTTGTGTTAGTTCTCTATGTGAGTTGTAGATTGTTTTGGTAAATGTATTATAGTTCTTACTCTAATTTTAGCCTTGAAGATGATGTACAAATACATCGAAACGTTGGCCTAGGAAGGAGTTTATTTTCTTTTATTTCACCTAGCCCTCAATAACAAAACATACAATATATATATACATATATGGTATTGAATTTGACAGCAGATTCTGCATTCACGATTTTTCTACTTATAGCTTCTATTTTTCTCACGATCTTCTTTTGTGCTGGCGGTAATTGCCAAAGGAAGCTAGCATAAGACATTCAGAAGGCTGGAACACTAAAAAAACACTTCACTAGGGAAAATCTATATTTAATTAACTACTACACTAAACTGAACATATATGACAAGCTTAAAAGAGGACTTGCTGCCGAAATACACTAATATAATAACTCACGACCCAGCAGCCCGCCAAACCAGAGAAACGTTGATTATATGTTTAAAAGAGTACTTGCTGCCAAAATACACTTATATATATATATATATATATATATATATACTTTAACACATAGAAAAGAACACAGAAAGACACTACAGAACTCACTTCGATATTTCAACATCCGTCGTCATCGGGAAGAAGTGCGAAGTACTCGCGTTGAGAAGCAAACTGCTACTGGCCACCAGAGTAACTCGTGGAACCACCGCAATGCTGCTCCCCAGCGGAGGAGAGGAAAAATAGAAATCCCTCCAATATTTATTTAGAAAACAAGATAAAAAATATAAATAAAAAAAAATATATAAAATACGAAATAATAATAATAAAAAATAAATAATAATAATAAAATAATAATAAGAATAATAAAATAATAATAATAACAATAAAATAAAAAATAATTAACGGTACAGGTTGAGACCAGGAGGAGAACGAGCCCCAAGGAGGCATATGAATGCCTCTTCGGAAGCTCTAAGGGTGACATGGGAATATATATATTGTGTGTGTTGTGTGTGTGTGTGTGTGTGTGTGTGTGTGTTAGTGTGTGTGTGTGTGTGTGTGTGTGTGTGTGTTAGTGTGTGTGTGTGTGTGTGTGTGTGTTTGTGTGTGTCACTAAACCTATTTATCACTGTTTTTGAATTTTAAATTTTTAAATTTACATGTTTTAACATGTTTTTTAAAAAGCATTACTTTTAAAATTAATAGTTCAGTATTTTTATAAAACAAACCATAACTCAAAAGAACTGACTTGAATATCTTCCTTGAAAATACGTGATATTTTCCAATAAATGTTTCAAAATAACTAAAATTATATGGAGATAATTTTTACTTTCAAATTATATGCCTAAGGTAAAACTTAAAATATAATGATTCATTAAAAACAAATAAAATGTAATATATTAAGAAAAAAAAGTTAAATAAATTGATTTATAATGATTAACTTTAATTAATCGTACACATTTGTCTGGATAATGTTACATACATGTATATATATATATATATATATATATATTAAACTTTTAAATAATATATATATATATAATATATATATATATATATATATATATATATATAAATATATATATATATAATATATATATAAATATATATATACTTTTAAATAAAAACCGCTCTGCCTTTCTGCGGGACTCTTCGCCTCCTGATGACGACGATGGTGGAAATATAGAAGTGAGTTATTCCTGTATGCTAGTTATCTGTATGCTATCTTCTTTTTAATTGGTTTATATGTATATATATACACTTTTTCGATGAAAATACGATCCAAAATAAACAAATACAGTTCAATGTACATAAAGAAACATAGAGAAATTAAAACCACACACTTACGGTCTCTAATATTTTAGTGGAACCGTCTTCAGGAGAGATAAGAGAGGGAAACCAGGCACACTGGTACAGAGAGGGTTGGATACTAACAATGTAGCCACATACGCGGCCCGTCACAATGAATAAGGTAGACAAGAATCAATTTAAGATTAAATTGAAATAGGAATGTGAAAAATAATAAAAAAAATAAATAAAATAAAAACTCAGGGATGAACAGAAAAAATGATACACAAATAAAAATTATGGACTAAGCTTTAATAAAAAATAGAGAATAAAACTCAAAATAAATTAAATAAATGAAAAATATATAAGATAAAAAAGTGTACAAAAACATAAAAACTAGATGCAGAGACAAGAAACTAATTCAATGATGCATTATCTCTTAAGATTAAGTATATTATCTCTTAAGATATATATATTATATATAATATATATATATATATACCATATATATATTGAAATCTACATGAGAGGTCTGGTTCTAATATCTGATTGGTTGATTCAAATATCTGATTCGATGATCGTCGAAATATCGATGTGAGTTATGTCTGTGTCTTTCTGTGTGTTTCCTTCGTTTTGAATTTATTATATATATATATATATATATATATATATATATATATCTAATAAGAAAGAAAGAAATGGGAAGAAAATACCAGAAAAAAAGTAATTTCTATATTTTAAAATTCATTAAGAGGCAAACAGCAGCAGCTAAAAAACTACATTAACGTTCAGTTCTGCAGTGTTACCAACATATAAAACAGGGAGGAACAAGGAAGAGAAAGAGGAAAAGTTGAAATAAGATTTATAAAGCTAAGCAAAAATAGTTTATGAGCATATAGGTAGGGAATAACATATTTTTCCTGGTTTTGATAAATTTAACATTTCTCTTCCTTAACCATAACTCCATAACCTCCTTTTTTTTTAATTTAGGCTGTTGATGGTACCACTGGTCGATAGTTGTAAATATTGCGTTGAGAATAATATGAAAGGAAATGGCATTAATTGAGAAATAACTGTATTCTAAAATATTCATTTTAGTAGGCTAAGAGTTAAAGAGTTAATCCGGTTTTATATATTGTAATTGAATCAAGTGAAAAGTGGCCGATTTGAAACCACGTCCAATCTTCGGTGGTCTGACTATTCATAACCTATTAATTTCACCTTTAATGTCACTGGCCAATTATCGAGCGAAAGATGTTTGTAATTTTTAATTAAATAAGCAAATGGGAAAGAGGCTGAGGTTTGGTTAATCAAATTCAGAGTGGGTGAATAGATTAGGATGACTTAATTATATAGTGTATTGGGAAGGGAGGGCTGTGGGGCCAGTCCATCGCTCACGTACCAGCCTAGCCTTATCGACCTATTGAGATCCTACTGGCCAAGAATACAGCTTAATCTCCTCACGTTTCTTTTCCTCCTTCTATTCTCAACTTTATTTAAAATTCCTTTCTCATAAAGACTTAAGTGAAAAGAAACTAACAGAGTTATCACTCAGAAGCTTCTATCTTGTCCTAATCTCTGGCCATCAAACTAACTCTCTTCCGTTCAGTCTGATTATTTGTCTCTATTTATCTATCTTATCTATTTATCTATAGCTTTCCGTCTCTTTCTTCTTTCATCTGTATAAACGTTCTTTTACCTCCTTTTTTTTAACCTTTTTACAAACTATAATTATGTCTCTCTCACTCTTTCTTTCTCTATCTCTCTCTCTCTCTCTCTCTTCTCTTTATCTCTCTCTCTCTCTCGCTCTCTCTCTCCCCCTCACTCGCTCTCTCTCTCTCCCCTCACTCGCTCTCTCTCTCTCTCTCTATCTCTCTATCTCTCTCTATGTCGGTTTTTTCTCTCCCAAACACACTCCATTACTCTCTCTTTCAAACACACTCTTTACACACACTCTCTCTCTCTCTCTCTCTTTCTCTTTCTCTCCTCTCTCTCTCTCTCTTTTTCTTTCTCTTTCTCTCTCTCTCTATCTCTTTATCTCTCTCTATGTCGGTCTCTTTCTCTCCCAAACACACTCCATTACTCTCTCTTTCAAACACACTCATTACTCTCTCTCTCTCTCTCTCTCTTTCTCTCTGTATGTTGGTCTCTTTCCCTCCAAAACACACTCTGTTACTCTCTCTTTCAAACACACTCTTTCTCTTTCTTTCTTTCTCTCTCTCTCTATTGTCTCCCTCTTTCTCTTTTAAACACACTCTTTTCTTCCATCTTTCCAACATATTCTGTTTTTCTCTGCCTTTCCTTATAAATAAGAAGTCATTAAATAGGAAATACCGAGGATTGGTCAAGCTTCAAACAATACAATATCTTTAAGACACCGTTAATAGCAAGTTATTTCCTTGCAATAGCAAAATACCAAGCCCTGAAGATGCCTACAAATATACACGAAACGTCAGTTTAAAGGTGTTCGAGGTGGTCGAGATAAGAACAATTTGATATATATATGTAGAAAAATTACAATTAAACACGTTATGCAATCAATGAAGTCCAAACCACAAGAAAAGAGAAAACCAAAAGAAATAAAATACTTTGAGGCATTTCACTTTATGTCATCAGAGAGCAAACAAAGTAAGAAAAAATAAGGAAATAAGGTAACAGAAAAAAGACCTCCCATCTTCCCATCGCCATACATGCCAATAGCCACGGTCTCCCCTTTAATGAGTGCTACGGGTTGTAGATTCTGTGACAAATCTCTCCTGACTGCAAACATCTCACTCTACAAGCCCCGAAAAAGCCCATATTTGGTTATTAAGTGCACGCAGTGCACCTGGCCTTAATCAAAAGAGATAATGTTTAATAAGTCTCTTGTGTTTGCATTTCATTTTTTATTACCAAATACCCTTTGTTATCCTTTATTATATAATCACATCATTGCTTTTTATTTAATTATTTCATTTGTTTTTATTTAATTACTTAATTTATTTAATAATATTATTTGTATTCTCAGTTTTATTTTATTTTATCATAGCTTAATCCATATTTAAATTATTAATCAATTCCTCTGTTCATTCTTCAATTTTTTCTTTTATTTATTTATTATTTTTCCTTATTTCCTAATTTAATTTAATTATAAATTGATACCTTACATACTTATATATGATTTAGTTATACTGTCTACCTTATTCTATGTGACCGGGCGCGCATGCGGCAACATTGATGGTCTCCAACCGTCTCTGGGCCAGTGCTCTTGGTTTCCAACTCTTATCTCTCCTGAAGACGGTTAAAAACCAAAGTCGATGTGTGTGTGTGTGCGTGTGTGTACAGTAATATGCAACCTTGTTTGGTTACCTTATAAGAGGAGAAACGTCTTGGCTAACTGTTTCTATATATTCATAATGTGGTCACTAAGACAGAATATTTAACTGTTCTCCATTCTTTAAACAAATCACCCTTCCCCCTCCTGGTTCATCTCGATATCTCCTACCCTATTTATAAATGGGGCTGACTCCTCCCTTTCGAACCCTCTTGAGAGCCATTTAAATCAGCGTTAATTACAGGTTTACCGCTCCAAGTCCCTTGCTTCTCATTTACAATAGGGATTCATTAATATTTATGGTCGGTTGAAATGCATTTGTTTACATGGTTCACTCATAACCTCAGGCCAAACTTCTACTTACCTCCTGATAACATCGACTTTCAAAAGACTTGCTTCATTTTCGTTCATAAATTCATAATTCACAAATAACACAATACCACCAAATCGCATACAGGGATATCATTCTTTTTTTTTATGAATAAGATTATATATTAATTAAAACATAATATATGCTAGGATATTAAATATATATACAATATATCACACCAATCATTGATTCACTGAAAAAAAGTTCTTCGGTTTACCAGAATACCAAAAAATCTGGTATGTTTTTTTATTATCGGTTGTTTTATCTGAGATTTCTACTTAAAGTGACATACATAACAAGATTTCTTATAAACACGTGAAAAAGCAATCAACAATGAAACTGCAATATGAAATGAAAAAAAAAAGACTATGCTTTTTCAACAACAACAAGCGGTCTTCGTCAGAGTCAAAAACCCAACTGACATTTGTGGTTTGATCAATAAAGACACATATATGAGGAGATATGACTCTGACTACAACTGAATGAAACACACATACAGTATTTAATTCTTTTTTAACCACTGTTAAAAGAGAGAAAAGAAATAAACGAATCACACTTAGTGATTGATGTAAACCCATATTTCAATTTTCTGTTCTCTTGTTTATTTTTGAACTTATATGCATACATAACAGGATTTGACAATGCATATGTGAAACAACTATTCATGTTTATTTAAACCACAGCATGAAAATTAAAACAGTACTAATATTGATCTATTTTTATTTAAGTGTTTTTTGGGTGTTATTTTTTGATATATAAATAAATGTTATTATTTTCGATTTCTTAAGCTACTTGAGTGGCATTTACATTTTTTGAAGCAGTCTCTCTCTTAATATTCTGTTTTAATATGAATGATGAAGTTCTGTTCATTACACCAATCGCTGTAAGTGTTCTAAGTTTTGTGTTATTCTTAGTTTTTAGTAAGTCCGGATTAGATACTCATGTCACTAACAGCACAATCTGTCTGTTAGTTGCTACAGTGATTTTAATCCAATAATTTGAGTGATAAGTGAAAGAGATTCCACAGTAAAACTGCAAACGCTGGCTTGTTTTAGGTTTAACTGAGCTCCAAAGAGCTTATGCGTATTCAATAAGCTTAGGAGAATTCCATCTTTTTGTTGGTCTCCAAGTTGATTATTTATGGACAGAGAGAGTGATTAACTCTGTGATGGGCACGTCATACCTGGCAGTGGTGACCTGACGATGCACATTTCACGCCGTTGAGTAGCCCCTCTCGACAATGAAACATTCAGTTTTTGCCGATTTCTCGACAATGCCCAGGTCCCTTTCCTCTCTCACTAACTGCCACATCTTCCGACACCATACAAAACCTAGCCTTGACAAAGACTTCTCCCACCTACTACTGGTCAAGGCCCTTGAGCCGACCTTAGCCAGTTCCTTTTGTCCTAACCGACAACTTAAGCAAACTCCCCTGCCTCCTGCCCACATAGTTCTACTGTCAGTTGGTTGTTTTGTTATGCGTCAGTTCAAAGCCTACCACAGATAATATACCACTTTCTCTTTCTTCATGGTAGAACTAGGCTATAAACCTTTCTATAGCTTGTGACCATTTTGAAAGGCATCGATAAACAGCTCTAGGCAATTCTAATGACAGCACCATCAATCAGTATTCCTTTGAAATCATTCAAATCAGATTTTAAAATATTGGTCTATTATTACCAGAAAATATTCATCAAACTCTCCAAAAAAAATTAGAGTAGACAAATTACTCTACCTCCAGTTTACTTTGCTTACTTTGGAGGTATCAAAGAGCCCAAATGTTTAACGTGTGATTACTAAACGTTTCTCTCCCTTGAATTTTTATAGGTTTAAAATAGGGATAAAGTTAAAGAGAGTTCATGCGATGACTAAACTGTAAAATTAAATTACTTAAAACGGTAATTAAAGCTAAAACATTTCTGGCACACTTCAAATATGTAAAAAAAAATCTGGAGTGGCCTACACTTAACTTGACTATAAGTTAACATAACAGCATACTTCTTTGGTATAAAAAGATTTCACATAAACACGTGAAACGACAATCAATGATCAAACCACAATAAGAAATGGGAAAACAAGACTTGTTTTTTACTTTGGTATATAATATATAATGTCTCATTTAGGCATAATATAAATGTCTAAAAGGCAGGGGTTATTAGTCCTTCATTCCTGGAGGTAGTACCGATAGTGATTGGTACACTTTTCAATATTTTATGCTTATTTCTGTATATCACACCACTGATCCATATAACATCATTAGTATAAGTACAGCAGTAGTAACATTTTTGAAAAGCGAAAATGAAGATTTCGTGTTACGAAATAATCCCTTACAAGAGAACATGGCTTTTGTTTCAATAGCCAGTGAATCTCTTACATCGTTTATCCGACCTCCTAAATTGAACGTTTAAGACAATGTTTCCCATTTACAACTTGAAAAGATTCTTATTTCGTCTGAAAAATGTCAGAAATCTGTAAGAAAAAAATTTTTTTTTAAGATAATAATAATTTAAAATTTAAGATAATTTCATTTATTATTTTTCAAAGAATGTTTTCAATTTTTAATTACGTTTTACATTTTTGGTCTTTTATAGAATATGTATTTCTAAGAATTTTATGGCTTGCTGGTGCTTTTTGAAAAATCTCTTTTCTTTCCCTTTGTCAAAAACATAAAAACCGAATATACTGTATATACCGTTTTAAATATATATTGAGAAAAAATATATTATAATATAATATATTTTTTGAGTTTTCATACTGAAATCAAATTCAAAGCCAACTTTTCTTATAATTTAAAGCTCTATAGCTGGAAGCTTGAAATTTTTGAAAATAATAGATATGCGCTATTAGACTAGTATAGTGAAATAACTAGATATTTGTCAACAATATAATAGGAAAGGGTCTATTTCTCATACTTCAATATTAACGAAAGTTATTATGATTCATAAACACAAAAAAATGTACATCTGATGTTAAGTTTTGTTCAAGGTTGCAACTTGATTGATTAGAGCATATTATGAGACAAATCCACCATACTATGGAACGCATTAGAAATTATAATTTTGATTTGCCTTGATTTTTTACATGTAAGTATTATACTTTTACATCTAAAAATAAGTTATTTAATCATTTAAAATCTTTTTATTAAACCTCTAAACATCAATTTTATTTCATTCAAAAACCGTCTAAGTTAATGTAAATAAATGTAAACAGAAACAAGTATAGCAAGTAAACCATTAGTCCAGAATCAATATTTAGTTTTTATAGTTTTATTGCTCTTTGTTGTAATTGAAATTCCATTATTTTTTTTATAAATTTTAATTTTCTGTTCAAGCTGTTGGCAAAATTACAATTGTTTTTTAATGAGCTGTTTAGCGTCAAAAAAACATTTTCTTAAAACAGAAATTGTGCTTTAACGCCCCTTTGGTCAGTGTGATTTTGAAAAAAAAGTACTCTCAATTCATCCTCTACATGAAGTTCTATTTGTAGGTGTCGTTTCATTGTTATCCGTCAAAAAGTATAGCTTGTATCGCTCTCACAAGCTATCAGATTGAATTATAAGTCAAAATTTTTACATTTTACTAAAAAAAAATTTCCTGTTATGTAAAATATCAACAATAAACTCTATTATCGAATTTTTAAAATGTAGGAAAGTTATCATGAGATACCGATGTGTTTGTTTTCTCGAGTATTTTGTTGAGCGAACTACGGTTTGAAGTGTAATATTTTGCTCTGTAGCAGATCCTGTGTCATTTTCTACACAAAATTTTCATTTTTGACAGGCTCTGTAGGATTTAGGTTTACAATTCTACCGAAGAGCTCTCAAAATACTAATAGCAGACTGTGTGAGACTTCCTTTGGGTTTTTATCATGCCCTGTCGTTAGTGTTGGACTCGTGGTGGCTGTGGTTCCTAACCCTGGAAAGATAGGCTAGGGAGTGACTGTGAGAAGCAATATCTTCTTGGCAGGTTGCCTTTATACCAAAAAGACAGAGCTGGACCCTCGAGCTCCATCAGTTGTCAAGAGAACTTGAAAACTGGTACTAACTTAAGTGAGGCCTCGTCCTGGATTAATTGGATTCCCTTCAGGAAGACATCAAATTCTAATATAATTAGTATTATGTACTGAGATTGCCCTAAAACTTATGACTCAGGTATCTGTCATTTTTTGTAAGTAGGAGTACATTCATACGGTAGGGACTTCACTTCAGGTTGTAGTTCAGGTATTATCAATAGAAGAATCAGCTATATTGCAAGTTATATTAGCTTCTTGATGATTTAAACCCTCATTGCTGATCTCTTATAATATAGAGTTCCCCAAATTAAGCTTATAGTAAAAAGAAGTTGATTAGGTAAGAATATTTAAGTTTGTTTGGTTTACAGATAAGTAATTATAATCCCTTTTTTCACGATGACATCAGTTAGAAAGCAAAATGTCATGCTGAACTAAGCGTTGAAGATTAGAAATATAAATATATCGTTACATTATATTATATTAGAAAAAAAGATTTCATATAAACACGTGAAATAACAATCAATGATCAAAGCACAATAAGAAATGGGAAAACAAGACTAAGATCTTTCAACCGTAACAAGCGGTCTTCGTCAGAAGACCTTTGAGTTGGGTTTTTGGCTCTGACGAAGACCGCTTGTTACGGTTGAAAGATCTTAGTCTTGTTTTCCCATTTCTTATTGTGGTTTGATCATTATATTTGAAGCTATATACATACAAATTGTTTAAATTAAACTGACTTCATTCATGAGTTTGTGTATTACATATTCAAAATAAATTTGAACTACAAATAGAAGTATTTATTTTTTTTCCCCCAGCAACGGATAACTACGAATATTTTGTTGCAATTTAGAACTTTTGGACAAAATCTCGTTCTTACAGTAAAAAAAAAAAAGAAAAAAAAAGAAATAAAGGAGGCTAAATATATCTTTCTTTGAATTCCAAAAAGTATTTATGTCATATTAGGGAAGAAAAAGAATTTTATGGGTGGCAAGAAGAGAGGGGATTACGAGGGGTTGGTCTTTTGTGATTGAGGATTAGAAGAAAGAAGGAAACGGAGGGTAGTTGTGGCTTTTGTGAATGGATCTGCCCAGTTTGCTTACACGAGGATTAGGTAGTTCTTTCTTCTTGGCAGAACCAAAGTTGAACATTGGTGGAGCAGGGCTTCACAGTCACGCGCCTTAGTTGCCGAACAGAATCAATTCCCTTCCACCTTGCCTTCACAATGTACTCCCTTCTCTCTTCATCTCTCTCATCAAACATCTACTTCTCCAGCTACCTGTAAACCCAATCAACTTTTCCATGGTTTCTTATAATATCACAAATAAAATACATCCCTGACATCTAGCTTACATTATTCTCCTTTTTTTTTTAGTAATTTTGTTACGTAATTAGGTTGTAGTGGTTGAATTAAGTGAGGTCTTGTTTACTATAGTAAACCCACCTACCCTATCACTCATAAGACCTCTTGTAGCTCTGGTAACTGCGTTTACCACTTGGATTGCATCCAGTCTGATTCCTTTTATGTGGGTTTAGCTTCCACCAAGCTAAGCCTGCAAATGAATAATCACAGGTCGTCCATTGACAAACGCAGTGACCTTCCCGTTGCTACTCATGCCGGTTCTCACGGACTCAGTTTCAATGACTTTTTCCGTGAACAAGTCCTGAGGCAGATTGATGAGACTAATTCGAAAGTCACTCTGAGAGCTTCAGAAGAAGCACTTATTAGTCTTCTGGGCGGTAGATCTGCTCCTAGGCTTAACCTCAATCCTTGATTGTTCCTTTATTTATTTTTTAATTTAATTTATTTTGTTTATTTATTTATTTTTTCTATAAGTTGCTATTAGCTTTTAATTTTATTTTAGTTAAATGTTTCCATTCATTTAATTTTTATTTGGCGTTTATTACTTTATTTTCCGTGTCTCTCTTTCCTCTGAAAGTTGGCTACACTGTTTCAGTGCTTCAGTTTGAACGCCAAGCCTTTGGAGTGATTCACATCTATTCCTGACGACGAGGACATCGAAATATAGTAGTGAGTTCAGTGATTTCTTTTCTGTGTGTTCTTTTGAAAATTCTAGTTTATTCAGTTCGAAGAATCGTTTCATCTAATTGGTTATATATATATTATTAAATGTTTCCCTTATTTTTATCCTGGTACATTTCCTGTATATTTTTTCCAATTTCCTTATACATGTTTTCCACCTCTTTCTTATAATTTTAATCAATTCACTGAAATTTTTTTTTTGAAGATCCATCTTCAAAATATATCCAAAGTTACTAACTCTTTAGTCTATACAAATCATCATTAGGGTGTGCTAATTAATAGTGTCATCATTCATTGTAGTGTCCTAAAATTATTCATAATAACCAAGAACTAATTATAAAAACTTTAAACTATTCAACAATATATTAAATTTACCTAAACAGACATTTTACTCTTTGCTGCACAGTAGGTTCGTTTGGATCAGGTTTGATACCAACACTACATACTACTTAACAACTTCAGTTTATAATTCTTCTTTGTTCCTCAATTCTATTCCTGCGGATAACTTTGAAATTCTGGTGAAGCAAGTATCCTGACCGTTTAGGTTTCGTTTCTTCTTCTTTATTCAGAGGGTTCCTATAATATGTAGCCTTGTATAGCCGTCGTACGACTACAGTCACTAGTATTGTGATTCTGATACTGTACAGATAACTTACGATGCACATCGCTGCCAAAGCAGCTAAATATCATACACAGAACACCCATACGATGAAACTAATCGACATTGACACAAAAATATTCAAATATCAGGAGAACGATCATAGGAGACTACATGCTATGGATGTATAAAGGAGAGGAAACAGAAGAATTAATCAACATACTTGCTTCTATGTTGACAAAAGGACACAAGAACAGGATCCGAAAACCATATGGAAGAATGTTGTTAAGGAACATGCAGTGTACTAAAAAATAGTGCTAAAAATAATAGGAAAACCTATTCTAAAATAACCGACTGCGCAGTTAATAGCGTTATTTACATTAAAAACTTGATTTCAAAGTTTGGCATGAAAGGAAATATTTATATTGATTTAAATATTTTATATGGAAAGTAAATGAGTGTAATAAAGTGAACAAAACATAAACTATTTAAATAGTAGGCTGAAAACGATAGAGGAAGTTGAATGGAGGTCATAATGCAATTAGAGAAACAAGGATGCAGCTGTGCCTGCACTGCATAGGAATCGACTGCATTGTCACTGCAATTGACACGTTATGCATGTTTAATGAATGGCTGTATTATACAGGAGACAGCCCTTGAAAATTATTTATTGAATAAATAGACCCGTCTATGTGCAAATTACCATCGTGTCAAAATGTTATATTTATTATTTAGGAGTGTAAAATATATTAATATACATCTCATGCAGAAAAAAAAAACTGACAAATAAAAAGCAATTAGACAGCAAATTGTTATTATATAGTACGACAGGTGTTGTTAGTCATATTATTAAGAAACACGGCCTCTTAGCTAGTACGATATTTGAGGCAACCTCAATATTACTGTGCGCTGTTATATTGTGTACATTGGATTGTTTTATCATTATTCAACTTTTTCAATAATATATATTATATTATTTCATTTAAATACCTTAAACTTTTATTACCATAAGATTATTTCCTTTCTAATTATTTTTATTATTTATTTTTTATCCCTCCATCTTCATCGGCAGTCTCTTCTCTGCTCCTTTATCATTCTTGCATATCATTGAATCTATCAATGGTTAAAATAAATCATCTCTCAGGTTGAGCCCTTTGTTAATTATGTTCTGTGTATACAGTTTTGTGCAGCCGTATTATTATGAGAATTTAGGAGGAAGGACCGTATTTTTCAAATAAAATGTATTTAAAAAACTAAAATAGTAAATAGAAAGACACTCAACATTGATATAATTACAAATAAATAGATTCTACCAGATAAAATTTTTAACCTTCTTCCTTTACATTGTTTTATTCTTCGAAATCATATAAGTGTAGTCGCTGGAAACAAATAGGCAAACACTTTTTTGAAGAATAATATGTATTTTTTTTAAAAAATATATTCTGACTTCAAAATTACCAGACTAACTTGTGTGTAGCAATTGGTGAATTCAAGATTTAAATACAATTGTTTAAATTGTATTACTTTAATAATGATGTGAGTACATAAGAGTTTTAGTAGCAACAGAGTAGCTACCAACTAAATATTAAATATTAAATGAGGTTCCAAAGGTAGAATCAGGAATTGTAAGTCCTGTGACTTTGACTGTGAAGTAGTATACATATCAAATCAAATCTTTAGGAGAAAGAGTAAACCAGTAAGACCATGTGGGATTAATTATGATACAGTAGAAGTCCATTAGTCCGGCATCCAACAGTCCGGAATGCCCGATAATCCGGCATCGCTTCGGAAAATTGTAAAAATTTTGGTTTTCTCCAAAAGTGTGTCTTTAAAGCAAATAAAAACGCTCGAGAGCTATTCAGAAGTTTTCGGGATAGTTCGGGATCGTTCGGAAGCGCTCGGTATTGTTCAGAATACCGAACTTCAGCACTCCAAAAATGCTGGAGAAAACTTTGGCCAGCTGCAAACCCTGCATCTGACCTAACTCTACACACTGATGAGGAAGAAAACCATCAAGACACTCTGACCAAAGTTTTGGATGTCGTTAGAAGTGCTGATAATCCCTTGAAAAACCTGCCTGAAGATGAGGCAGAGGAGTGGCTTCTAATCAACGAGAATGAACCTGTTGAACAAGAACTAAGCGATGAGGACATTATCAACATTATAGTAAACCCCCAGCCTACTCAAAATCTTGAATAAAGTGACTCAGATGCCGAAACGGAAGAAAAAGAAAAAATCAGCTGGGCAGAAGCTGCAGAGTCACTAAATAAGTTTATCTCTTTTGCTGAGGCTAGTACTAGCTGCAGTGCTTCAAAAATTATTGATTTCTATATTATTAGAAATAAATTTTATACTGAACGCCAAAAATCAAGAAAACAAAAAGACACTCGTGACTTTTTTAAATCTCATTGAAATACGTTTTAAAGTACGTGTACATACATTATAGGAAATGTAAAATAAACTTTGTTGTATGTATGTGCATATTGTATTTGTAGTTTATATGAACTACAATTATATGAACAATTATTAACCTAATTGTTCTTATAATTACTGCCCGATAGACCGGAATTTTCGGTAGTCCGGCACCGAGCCGGTCCCGAACGTGCCGGATTATCGGACTTCTACTGTATTAGCATCAATAAAAAGAGCATATATGATTTCTTTTATGATTCAAAGTATGTTATAATAAATAAAATGGATACAGTCACAGTAAAACAAATGATATCATCAAATTGATTTCAATAAGTTTGATAATATTTCACCAATAAGTTGAACATTGCCTCTCCAAGAAAGACACATAATAACAAATACGAAACTCAATTGATTGTCAAATAGTTTTATACTAGGTTTACTTATTGAATATAGGATTTTTTTTAAAACCTCTCCTAAAAAAAAAGAGCAAACATTTTTGAGCCAAACTTTCTGATTTGTCTCAGTAGCCACTCTTTCTGTTTCAAGAAATAGCAGAAACTTAAAAAGTATGAAATTTGGTTATTTTTGCTTTTCTTTTTTGGATTTATATCCTACTCAGAGACACTCAGATGGTACTGGTACTCACAGACATCAATTTACAAAACTTTACTGGACTCAGAGAACTTGAAATTGTATATTTCTCTTAAAAACTCTATTTTAAAATTTCGATCTAAATACAATACTTTAATTTTTTTTATATTTCATACGGAGATTAATTGAAAGTACATACAATATACCTAAGTTAAACAGTCGCAAGGTTAAAAGTTGGAGGTTACTTATAAGAGCAAGGGTTAAAGATGATGTAACTTTGCGGTAACCTATTCAGCAAAATATATTTAAACATCAAAAAATTGATTACATTATTATTATTATTATTATTATTATTATTATTATTTTGTGCGTAAATGCATTTCACCTCCTTACCCAAAAAAAAATAAAAAAAAATAAATAAATAATATTATTTAAGAGAATGAATGGCCTAGTCTGAGGTAATGTGGGAAACAGCTCCAGGCTAGTGTCCAAGAAGAAAAAGGGGTTTTTAGTTGGTAGTTTGGTTAACTGGGAGCCCAGCACAATGTTCGTATATGCATTTCACCTCCTTACCCAAAAAAAAAAATTATTATTATTATTATTATTATTAGAGAACATACCTATTCTATCAAACAGTCGATATAATACTGAATCTGTTATATTATTATATAAATAATATTATAAAAAGCAAACTCACAGTAGGGTCAGGAGGAAATAGAGATATTCATAGGATAGCAGAGAAATATCAGAACAGAAGACTGCGCCATTGGCAAAAGAAATGCCTAACCTTAAGTAATATGATAAACGGTTCCTGGTTAGTGTCCTTGAAGAGAAGAGGGTGTTTTAGTTGGTATCTTGGAGCCTAGCACTATCTGCCTAAATGGATTCACCTCCTAACACAACAACAATAAAAAAATATCGCACACCATGCGTTGTGGTAATTGAAGTCTCCAAACAGTAACAAATGGTGAAAGTAGTCGTTCTACCATAACTTGGAGTTCATCTAGATACAAAAAGAGTATTCGTGATAGAAAGACCTGAGAGAAACTGCAAAAGGGTGTAACATTGTAACTGCACTGCTTGTAACACTGTATTAAATAAGCTTTCTTCTGTGAGTATATTTTCTCTAATGGAAATTGCCTCCAAAAATTGTTTTATCTTTGCAGTAAGATAGAAAGCCGCGTAGGTTAAACTTTTGTCCTGACTTAAAGTGTATCTCTTGAATGCATAGTGCGAATGGTCTGTGCTTTTCTATTATTCGTCTAAGATCATTCTATCCATTCACTATTTCCCTATTTTTATTCATGTCAAGTTTGGCTGTTAGTTTTCTTGGCACTTCCAACATTTTTTCTTTTTCTTCTTTCTCCCTAAGACAAATGTTTCTTCTTTATTATCTATTAAGTCTTATTGTGTTGATCTCAATGTCTCCAAGGATGTTAACTGAACTATGTGTCTTTCTAGGAATCTCGTGCACCTAGGTATCCTTTGTTGTTGGAGAGATTGAACAAGGTCCAAGAAGTGTGAAGTTCTTTGAGTACTATTGAGAGTGTATGCGTGTGATAGGTGAGCTCGGGGCCCCGGGATTCGCTACACCCCGTCAGATGCACACGTCATCTGCCCCTGGAGGAATTATTATTAATATTATCATAGCACAGATACGGTCCCATATTAGTGTTCTTGAAGACAGGGTGATACATTTTGTACTGTGGCTTAAACTTTGAGCTCATACTTGCGTGAATGTATTTCACCTTCTAATACAAAAAAAAATATAGTGCACATACATTTTTGTCCTACAAAAAACCTGACTAAGGTGAGAGATTTTCAGAACTGCAGTGTTTTAAACACCTCAAATGAGTGCGGGTGCCTTGCTAACGAGTTATACTTACCACAGTATTACATGGAACCTTTATAGCAATAGTTTTACTGGTGTAGTTGATCATAAAACCACTCAGATATGATTAATATAAAACATAAACATTTAGTAACATATTCTTTATCCGTATTTAATAAAAGTAAATGTTTACTAATGAAACCATTCGAGACTACAATATTTCAAGGCATAAACATTAAACTCCTCTTGAACGATAACAACCAAGAAGACATTAACATAAATAACATTAATAAACACATATACCCAAACACACAAACACATTAAAGAACGATTTAAGATACTTACTTTATTTAACTCAGAGGATCTCAAAATATGTATTTACTCGAAAACTATATGACAGAATTTTGGTTTTAACGCAGTACTTCCATGATTCTCTATTTCATTTCTAAGACAATACCTATATGTCATTTAAAAATGATATAATTTCTTTTTCTAAATCTCTATAGTTTACTTAATGTGAATTAATAAATGGGTAGCAATTTTTTTTTTTAAATAATTCCCTTTTTAATTCTTATCCTCGTGTTTACAGACGTTAGACCTGTCGTGGTATGAGGTAAATGAGGCAAAGGTGTGTGTCGTTATTCATTCAGTGCTTATTTGATTCATGGGAAATGTGTTTTACCTGGAAATCCTGACGTCACTCATCAAACTCTTAACCAAGCCTAATTCCG
Organism: Hermatobates lingyangjiaoensis; assembly: GCA_026182355.1. NCBI lineage: Eukaryota > Metazoa > Arthropoda > Insecta > Hemiptera > Hermatobatidae > Hermatobates > Hermatobates lingyangjiaoensis. The sequence continues at coordinate 976,610 of JAPFBL010000172.1, read as the reverse complement.
CTTAACTTTGGTGTTCTAAAAGAACTAGTGCATTCAACATGACTTTGGCGGAGGCAGTTCTAATTCACTAGTTGGTTTTTTTTTCTCATTTTCTTATAATTACATGAAAGGTACACAAAAGTTCTTTTTTACAAAGGAGTTGGTTCATTTACTTCCATTATTCTCCATACTTATGTCTTATTCAGAACCAATTGTCTTCCAATTGTAGATTTGTAATTGTGGTAGCATGAAAAGAGAAGAAGGTATTATTAATTCTTTGAAATAGTAGAAAGGTTTCATTTGCTGGTTGTTTAATTCAAATTGGTAGTTTGGTAGTTTGTTTGCCTTCTTATTTACTAATTGTTTACATTATTTAGGTAAACAGGAAGGTTGCAGGAAGTTTAATTGGACAGATGGTTGTTTTTAAAGGGTGTAAACAGTGATGAAGTCTTTATTCAAAGGCAAATTGGTGTAATAGGACAAGTTAGGGAGGACTTTCTGAATGCTGGTTAGCATTTGAAATGTGTTTCGACCACCCTGAGAAAGGGTGTGATCGACAGGTTAAGTTTTTTTCAAAAAAAAAAAAAAAAAAGGGGGTTAGTTCAAAAAAAAAAAGTTAAACCCCCCACCTGTGGTGATCTACAATTCTAACTTTCTCAATCATCATTCAGCAATTGAAGGATGATAAGGTGGGAAAGAGATGGAGAAAGAAAAAAATTGGAGATGGCAGGTGGAGTTTTGGTAGTTGATTGGGACTTGTCGGACGCCGATTAGACTTGGAGTGCCCGGGGTGGATAGCCCAGGGTGAATTGATCTTATCTTATACCAGTGTGCACCTCACAGTCTGCCATGCAAACAATGATTCTTTAGTCTTCACTTCTGTAAATCTAGCAATGCATTCTTAAAAAAAAAAACCAAGAAAGATTGTTCAAGAAAACTGCACAATTATTATTAAATAGAAGGAATTTAATTTAAGGCTTAAATATTTAAAGATAACTAAATACATACATTATAATTTTAATTCATTAATTAAAATCTTATTAAAGATTTAATAACATTTTATTCCAGATAACATCTTATATCGTCTTATTAAGTCTTGTCGTTTCAGTCTTGCATGTGGATGCCACGTCAGTCGTCTGTCAAACATGTAGAATCTGTTTTTACTTGCTAATGCAGAGGACGCAGGATTTAAGATTATTTGAACTTATTCACATCTTCTCTAACCCGTGCATAACTTATTGTAATCTTTATTTACAAACATGTTACATTATCAAATGATTTATTTAATGTTGTAAAGGTTCAAACATTTTTTTTTATTATTTTATTACAACTATCCAATAGGAAACAAGTAATATTGATAAGTGATACAAAACAAAATGGAATAAAAGAGTGGAGAAACCACCCATTGGTGGTACTCCATATAAATTATTCTGATCACTGGAAATCAGTTAGTATTGCTAAGTAAATCTCGGGGTCAACATCTTTTTAGCCTTCTGATAGGGTTGGAAGGAACCTGGTGGGATAATTGCTGAATTAAAAGGTTTGGGTAGGAGGGTAAAGATTCATGGAATTTGCGGTACCGTGATCGGATTTCTTGGTGGATAAAAGGAATTTTTAAATCGTTATGAATTGTATCATTAGAAACATAAAAGGGAGCTTCTACAATTTTTCGAAGGATTATAGATTGGGCTGTTTGTATTCTTTGGATGTTTGTATGCTTAGCTGATCCCCAGGTTTCGAGTCCGTAAATCCAAATCGGTTTAAGTATTATAGTATATATTAGTCTTTTGTTGTGTAGAGTCAAATTTGATCTTTTGTCGAGAAGTCTAGATAGCATCTTATACCGATTCATTAAGTCTTGTCGTTTCAGTCTTGTATGAGGTCTCCACGTCAATCGTTTGTAGATATACATCAAAAATGTAGAATTTGTTTTTACTTCCTAAGGCAGAGGACTCGGGATTTGAAATTATTTGAACTTATTCACATCTACCACAACCCTTGCTTATTTAACTTATTGTAAATAAATAAAGTCATTTTAAAACTAAGTAATGTTCAAAGGAACTAATAATGATTAAATTAAACAAAATGTTTATTTAAATTAGACTGTTGTTATCGACATTTTCGAAATGTTTTCCTTTAAAAAATCTCTCATGTAATACTTAAGTTTTTCTGTTTCAAAATTTAATACTTCCATCTATGAAAATGGTTTTAAATAAAAACAGAAATGTCGGCATTAAAAGTTAAATTTCATTTAGGCTCTACTTCACGGTTGATACTTTTATCAAAATTTATATAAATATATAATTAAATGTTTTCTTATCTCGACCCAATATATTGAACACAACTTTTCTTTTCAAACACTAGACCAAACCTCGAAAAAAAAATAGTATATATATATATAGTTCAATGTAGAAAAAGAAACATAGAGAAATTAAAAGCACACATTTACAGTCTCTAATTTTCGGTTTGAACCGTCTTCAGGAGAGATAAGATAGGGAAACCAAGCTCACTGGTTCAGAGACGGTTGGAGACCAACAATGTTGCTGCATGCCCGACTGGTCACAGAGAATAAGGTAGACAGGAATCCATTTATAGTTAAATTGAATTAGTGAAATAATAATAAATAAATAAAAGAGATAATTGAGGGATGAGCAGAAAAATTGATACATAAATAAAATCCATTTGTCTGGCATATTGAAGCCGGGACTTAGAAAGTCCTACGTCAGAATAATGGTAGTACATACAAGAAAAGTATTACCCTTCAGAGATAAAATCAAAGTAATCTATTTATAAAAATATTTTAAAATTACAAACCAAGAAAAGCCTTACGATGGTTCACTCTGTGAAGGCTGTGAGTATCTTCTCTCCGTTACTTTTGTTTGACTTCACCCTTTTTGCCCTGAAGTCGTTGTCGGGAAAATATTATTTAAAAAAAACCTTTATCTTATTTCTATTATAGAAACTAACTTTTCAAATCAAGAGAGTGAAACTTAAAGAAGCTATCCTTGGATCAAGATGAGTAGGTTCCAGGAAGAAGGTTATTATTGGTTTTCACTTTTTTTTGAAATCTTCGATTGTTGATTGAAATGAACCGTAATATTGGAGGTATTGACTGTTGCATCACAAGTGGTTATGACTGTTTGAACTGACTTGATTGCATACTAAACAGAATTACACCACAAAACAAGATTATTTGCTGATTTTTGTTGATTAAGTAAGAAGTTCTGAAAATTGTTAGATGGATAGATTTAGTAGGTAATGCCATCAAGATCAATCTAGTGATGGTCAAATCATTAGGCTCACCTCGGGGAGACCGCAGACATCGTGGTGTATTCTTTCTCTCCTTTTATCTCACTCCCGCCATATCTTTCTGATTTACTAACCAACTCACTCACTTCCTCCTATATCTTCCATTTCTTCCTAAGGCCTCTCATCACGAAGACATCATTTCCTCTAATCTTGGAACGTCTCAAACCAAAGCTGCAATCAACTTGCATCGTGAATTATTATTTCTACTATTCCAAGCAGTCCTAACAACATATCTATGGTAACTTCTTTTTTAAATAATATTTTTTCTAATTTATAGATACTCCACTTTTCTCATAATGTCACCATATTTTCATTAGGTCACCACAGCTAAAACACACATTACATAATAGATCATATCCTGTTTACATAGCATAATCGTAACATATTATGTTTAAACACAATCAACAATATATTTCAGACTTGATAGTCAATCATTTCCCATACTAATTTTTCTAGGCAACCAATGATTCAGAAGTAAGATGAGGTACTGCCTTTATCAGCAGGTATGAAGCAGTTTGATGGAACTAACCTAGACCTCAGGTACTCAGGCTCCGGAATAATCGGCTTTCTCATGAACAACAAATAGCCTCCCTCATGGGTAGCCAAAGCTCGAGAGACTGCACAGGTCAGTTAATCACAAGAAGGACATTTTTTGATCACGATTCTAATCCATTCACAGTACTTCAATATTAATGAGCACGGCAGTCATCAGGTTGGCTGCATTGCATCTATCAGTTAAGTGACACAAATTTGGTCACTTGGATGAACAAAACAGCTTTGCAAAATGATAGTAGGTGGACAGATGAATGTTCCAGGTTTAAATCCAGTTTTTAAACAGTATAAAATTGCAATATCAACACCAATGTTGTCACACTCAAAAACTAAAGTTGAAAGAGTATAGTTATATTTAATTTATTAGTTTAATTAATAGAAATAAATTCTGTTTAAAACCAAGGTAAGAAGTTCATGAGCTAGAAATTTTTCACTGCTTTCTCAAAATTAAGTTTGATTAAACGGAATAGCAAACCTTATATTAAGCTGAATTACCATACAAAGTGATAAAAAATATTGAAGCATATAAACTTGATAATTTTACTCCAAAACATCAACAGTTTGTTTTTGATTTTACTCCAAAACCTCAGTATAATACGTTTGATGGTTATAGTGAACTTATGGAAGAGTTACTTCACTTCCCAAAAAGATTAATTTCTTTGCATTTGAATCATTATAGATTTATTTCCCTTTTGATTTCTTTTCCTATTCTAGAAAAAGCTTGCGAAGCAGTGCAAGCACTTTTCAGTGTCCATAAATGTTCTTTTCAATTCATCAATTTAGCAAAACTCATTTGAACTTGTATAAACGGTTTTTACACATACAATATTTTTATTAATCATAATATTATTATTGTTTGGTACAACAGAGGTTGTTAGCAACAAGATAGTAACTTGTATTTCTCACTCAACTGGTTTCAGATATTATACAGTTTACAGAGTGAAAGAAAATTCAAACTATTCGTACTTTAGTTTCACTATGGAAGATGGCAAGATCCAAAACTAGTAGAGTAAGTAAAGATGTTGAGGAGACTCAATATTTTCATAATATCTTTACTCATTTACGAGTAATTGTTCATTTTTAATACATATATTATATGTATCACAAATTGTGGGCGAAAGTTAAAAAAAATTTTAAATATAAAAATTATCAGTATATATTGAAATAGAAATTTAAAATGTGACACTACTTCATGATTGTAGATGAATTGCTATTTTAAAATGGCGTGTTATTAAAATAACTCCGCAATGTGGAAGATTAATTATTAGTAGAAGCATTCCCATGAAGGTGCTACTTCCTCCCACTCTTGACACGAAAGTCTCCTATTAAATACCTTTTTATCTACAAACATTTGTTATTTTGCACCTTCAATGCTCTACAAAATGTTTAAATTAAACTAATGTCTAAAAAGATTATGATGTTACAGACGGGTAAAGTGAAAAGACTGAAAATGGTTTTACACATGTAAGAACTGCTACTGACTTTTAAATTTTAATAAGGTTCTAAAAGGTAATATTATTAATTATATTAGAATTATCTGTGGTACTAATATGCATCCATTATTAGTACTGGTGTTTAAAATTATTATAATGTCATTGTTACTTACTGATGCATGAGAAATATAATATTGTTATTGCTTCTACAAAAAATAACGATAATTGTTTCATCAAAAAGAGAGGCTCAAACAAATATTTGTAGCTAATAAACGTTCAAACTTTCGTACAATTTCAAATTCATACAATAACAAAAAAAAATTTTTATTGAATCCTCAATTATGAGGAAAAAATATTTATCCTTTCTGGAATAAGAATAATGAACAAAATAAACTTTAATATTTTACACCGGATCTTTAATATTTTCATATATTTTAATATTATATATTTTCATATTATAATTTCTGAGTGACAATAAGGAATAACAGATAGTCTAGTATAATATATAATGTCTCATTTAGGCATAATATACATTTCTAAAAAGGAAATGTTATTTCTTTCATTCCTGGAGGTAGTACCGATAGTGATTGATACACTTGGCAATATATATATACTTATTTCTGTATTTCACACCACTGATGCATATATCATCATCATCATCATCATCATCATCATCATCATCATCATCATCATCATCATCATCATCATCATCATCATCATCATCATCATCACAACTACCACATCATCATCATCATTATCATTATCAAGAACACCAGCAACATCATCATCATCGCGGATGATCTAGTATTTCATAAAGATCAATAAAGAATTTTATGAAAGTAGAAATATGAGATGAGAAGAATACAAATAATTCCATATACATAAATCATTAGGAAAACTAATTCTAAAATTTTACAATATTACCGCTATCAATAAAATCTGGACTGAGTTACTTTTAATTTTACTAGAAGTATAAATAGTATCAAATAAAATCTTGTTGGTTAATTGTATTTTGATTTTCGTATTTAATATGGGTATTCTGTAGAATTATTAGCAAATAAGATTGTCTTTAATGCTGTTAATATCGAGAAAGGTGTCAGTTGCTTTATTTAACCTATAAATATTTTTAAATATTTAGAAATTTTTTTCTCAAAAATGTGATAATATATAATTCCAATAAAGTTACTTCATTGTAGGGCTAAAAATCTAATGAAATGGTCTCCACATATAAAAATTTAATGATATAAACAACGCGTTTCGAACACGTAGTGTTCTTCCTCAGGCATTAACTAAAAAATACAATGACACCAGAGAGTTATCTATAGTACAAAGTAAATAAGTACAAAAATTAATATAAAATAAAATAAGGCAGAAAGTACGAACCTAAGGTTCTATTTATATATATATATATATATGTATATAAACCAAAGCAGGCAGGTACATTTCATTGCATTTTTTTTTCTCTTAAATGTTAGGCTGAGCCTTTACATTTTCTTTGTGATATATATATATATATATAAATAGAACCTTAGGTTCGTACTTTCTGCCTTATTTTATTTTATATTAATTTTTGTACTTATTTACTACAGATAACTCTCTGGTTTCATTGTATTTTTTAGTTAATGCCTGAGGAAGAACACTACGTGTTGAAACGCGTTGTTTATATCATTAAATTTTTATATGTGGAGACCATTTCATTAGATTTTTACCCTACAATGAGTAAATACCACATAATAACTGATTGCACTACGTTAGAATTAAAGTTACTTCAGTTATATTGGTTTTACAGATGCTCTACGTAACACTTAATGTTTATAATGAATGATAGAAGAAGAATAATAGTAAGATATTTTCATTCAAGCCAGCATTTAGTGAAACTAATTCATGCTTTAATACTTTTAAAACCCTGTCTGTATTAAAATCAATTTAATTGGAAATGAAATCTCAATTATTAGACGCCTACGTCTTTGTGAAGAAGGAACATTCGGCTTTCTCCAACTGAACCCATATCAAAAGTCAATCGTCTTTTACTATCATCTACGTCATCTGCCACATAAAATGGTCATTTTAACTCTTTTACTAATCTATAAAAGTTTAAGGAGGAAGGTAATGAAGCTCAAAGGAATAATGTTTCGGATGTCTCCATTCGAAAGTCATGTCATTATTCCTTTCTTAAATTACCTTTGGATTTATAACAATATTAATAAACTTATATTAAATGATTCATGCCCTTAGAATATATTGGTATCAATATGCAGTGCTAATGTTTATGAAATTTTAAACCAAGTTCAAAGGAAAAATAAAATATTTGTTGAATTTGATGAAACATTATATCAATTAATACATTTAAGTAGCTGGAGGGCATTATTATTTAATAATTTTAAATCATTAGTTGTGCAATCCATAATTTATGGTTTTATATTCTATCTCCTTTTAATTAACATTCCTTTTTTGAATATAGATAATTTGTGACAATGTTTTGCTAAAGCTAATATTAGTATGGTAATATAGCTAAGAAAATTAATATGGCTAGCTAAGGCATATAATATTATAGGCTAATATAGCTAAGGCTATAATATTAGCTATGGCTAATATAGCTAAGGCTATAATATTAGCTATGGCTAATATAGCTAAGGCTAATTACAATACTAATTATTAGATATAATTTGTATTATAGTGTCTTCCTGATGATGAACACAAAGTGTTCGAAACGCGTTGTTGTTGTTGTTGTTGAATAAAACTTCATTTGTCTGGAGACTTTTGTTTGTTTATCCATTTTACCTCAGAATTAATAATTTTATTTCATTTATTATTAATTTAGTTTATATTATTTTATAATTTTTAAAATTCAATCAATCACTACAAGCTGTTTAAGTTTAGTTCTAACCTTCACACCTACTAGGTTTTATTGTCAATGCTACTCTAGGGTGCAAGGATTATTTGGAACCCAAATGAGAGATGTGCAACTATATCACCTGGTTTATTCAACGTAGCAAGTCCTATATTTTGTCTTACCAAATAGTTTTGTTTTAACTTTTAAGGACTTTCATCTCCTTTAAGGAGATTCGGAGGAGTTTCGGTTTACGAAACACTTGTCTTTATTACGAAGGACGGAAGAAGAATGTTTGGAAGAAGAAGTAAAAGAATGATATAAATTCAAGGAGATTCAATCATGCATACATCAAATGTTCACTACAAACGGTAAGTACACTACTTGTCTTTATTATGAAGGTTAGAAGAAGAATATTTGGAAGAAAAAGAAGAATGATATAATTTATCAGGAAGAATCATTCATTCAAACTTCAAAATCTTCACTATAAACGTAAGCACACTACTTATTACAAAAGATAGAAGAAGAAGAATGTTTGGTAGAAAAAGAGAATGATATAATTACTCGAGAAAATTCTTGAGTAATTATATCACTCTTCTTTATTATTTTATCAAAGGTAAAGCTTCTTCACTCCAAATATAAGCACGCTATTGGTGTTTATTAAAATGATAAGAGAAGAAGAATGTTTGGAAGGTATAATTATTCAAGAGGATTCATTCAATCATTTAAACTTCCAATCTTGACCAAAGCGATAAGCACGCTACCACTGGCCTTGTGACGTTCATTGCAACTCACTTACGAATAATGGTGGTATAAGAGACGTACAGCCCTTCAAATTGTTGATGCTTCAATATGTTTACAAACCATCAACATAATTCTTCTCTTTGAATAAACAGAATTTCTCTTATAATTCTTCAATATAAATATTACTTGTTTCGTAAACTAACTGTAAAACCAACATAACTGAGGTATTCTATTTGAAGTTATAAATATAAATTATCACATTTTTATAAAAAAAAATAAATGTTTATAATATTATCATTTGCAAAAGACTTAACGTCCACTTCGTTGGACAACATGTTCAGGGAATTAATCAAGGGTTAGAGTGGTTATTGCAGCCCAGGACCTAAAGTTCAGTAGCCACTGGGATAACCCGGACCCTAAGAATTTCCTAATTAAGTCAATTTGGCCGTTTCAGGTAATGAGCTATATTTATTTCTATTTGTAATGAATTATTTTACTTTTAAGTTGTTTTTCTGTAAATATCACCAGATTAAACTTTCAATGGGTGCTAATAACACGTGCTCCTGCTCAGCACGAGTAATTAGATAACTGGACTGTGATTTCAAATGCCCAACTCCTTCTTATTTGCATCAAACACTCATCAACTTAACTCTCCTTCTTCATCTAATAAGGCTTATTAAAAAAAAACAGTTTGCTCTTTTTCACTCTCACAGGAAATTGTAATGGACTTATTTAAATTTCCAGTCTGCTATTCTTTCTTTCATACTTTGTTAAACAGCTAGAGAAGTTATAATATAATCAAGACGTCAAACCTGTTGCTTAAAAGAATAACTTTACTACTACGGGATATTAACGGGATTCTCAAAGTAGAATAAGTGAGAGATCAGGTTCACTAAAAAGATAGTTCTCTCATTGTTGAATCAACTTGGAAAGTTAGCCCATAATTTAGGACTTCCGTTATAGAATCGTCTAAAATGATGTTTACCCACAATTTAAAATTTTAATGTAATATAACGTCAATGATTCTTGCTGTGGATAGTAAAAACGTATATAAAATAAATTCAAGTAGGGGATGCCACACTGGTTTGAACTATTGTCGGTAGCTTGCACAGCACGTCGTATTTTAGACCCCCAATGACGTTGAAGATGTTTATACATCATTAATTAATAGTTTTTAAAAAAATATGAATTACTAGAATTTTTTCTTAAGCTAAAGAATATAAGTAAGTACTAGAAAATCGTAGTACGAGTTCAAGTAAAGGGCAAAAAAATATAGATACATTAATATTAGAACTATAATACACCGTCTTACCTCGTACACTGCTGCTGTAGCTCTCAGACCGGTTTCAAGTGTCACCTATCAACAAGAAAATCAACAGATTCTTCAACAGATTTTTCTTGTTAATGGGTGACGCCCGAAACCGGTCTGAGAGCTACAGCAGCATTGTACGAGGTAAGACGGTATATTATATTTCTAATATTAATAATAGTAACTTTTGTGGTAATAACGAAATGCACGAATATAGATACAGCCTAGTTCCACAGTCATTGAAAATTTTATAATGTTTTTAGTTAAATAATCATTAAAGAAATGAAAACTCTGTATTTCAAATAATCCGAATTAATATTTTAGTTATAATATAATATAATCTGTTTTCTCATAATAAGTAAAAAAAAATTCTTTAAGATTCAGGAGGAGTCTTAAAATGGTGATTGAAATTATTTTGAGTTTCTGTTATAATTTTGACTTTTTCTATCTGTTTTAAATAACTTTTTAATATAACTGGTTAATAAATATAAATATAGTATTATTCTTTTAGTTAATTATTACTCATTTCTGGTTGATTATGTTCAATTCTGAGGGTATAAAAAAATTTTCCTGTAGGTCATGAAAGAGTCAAATTTAGATAAATCGGTTTGAGTATGGGCTGGAGAAAAATCTAAGGCATGACGAAGATTTTCTTGACGAAGAATGAACCTTTTTCATGGTTACAGTGTCCTTAGAATTTGTTAAAGGGTGAAGAGTATTATGCATGGAGGCTAGTTTTATTGAATCATTGTATTCTCAAGGAGGAAAAAGGTACCATTATTGTAGTCGCGAGATAGCCCTCACATCGTGATGAAGACCTTAAAGAAGATACATCCTGTGGGAACCTGTTGGAAAAAAACGCGTGGGAGGTAATTATGTTGTGTTTACAGGGAGGGCAGAGTCAATTGGATACGGCTTAGGGGGATAACATCTCCATCGGCCGCCCTACCCTGAGGGGTCGCTTCTTGTTTGAGACCTCCGCACTATGGTCCCAAGTCACCTTCTGCAAGCACCAAACACTACCTCTAGCCAATATGCTTTTTTACACATAGTGGTATCTAACTACACAGTTACTGCAGAACATGTGAGTAACTCCGCCATCGTCCGGTGAACTTAAGAACGTCTATCCTTATTTGAACGATTATACATCTCCATGTGGGCAACACCTGATTCCACTTCACATAAAAAACTGAAGGTTTTCGAGTAAATAACATCTATAATAAAGAAAATAAAATGAAAAATTATACAAATATTCAAATCTAACAATAAAAATATTTAAAATTTGAAAGATCTAACTTCAAAAATTAAAGAAAACAAATTATTTGGTGAATTAGACCATTCCATGAAATAAGAATGAATGTATTTAAATTAATTTGTTTTAAATGAGGGTTCTTAAAATTGGTGTTCTTTAAAATGTAATGAATTCTTAAATATCTTAAATAAATAAATTAAAAAAAATAACAATAATTTATTGAATTGACTTGCAAAAAATTTTGGATTTAACATATGTTTTTTCAATCGCAATTACAGTTTTTTTAAAAAATCATTCCTTACATTTTAGTGACCTTTATCAGGGTATTTGTATTTAGGAACAATTAATATAAAGCATAAAATTAAAAGGAAATTAAATTAGTTTACATCTGCAGCCACATTGTAGTTGTAAGTTAAATTACATCTATTGATTGTAGATGTCAGTTTGTTTAGTTTCATTTTATTTTTATTATTGTCATTATTTTCATTGTTTCTACATTCAGAAAGCCGTTGATGGCCACCTTTTGTTGAAATTTTGGTTAAAATTTAAAAAAAATGGACTGTTTTTTTTTAAAAAGTGTACTTCTTTAAAAATGATTAACAAGCATTTAATCTACGACTGTATTAAAGAGTAATAAAAACCAATCGTAAATCATAAAGTTTAGAAAATAATGATCTATTGACATTATCTGATTTTATTTTTGTAAAATTATTATCTAGATTATAAATTTGTGGCAAATATCTAGAAACTCATAGAAAAAACTGGAACGATATTTATAATCAGGGAAAGAGATGTGATCCGTTTGAGAAGAAAACCATAGTGCAAAATCTCTTCGCATATGTAAGAATGCCAGAACTGTCAACATACGTAGGGACTATAAAAGGATAAAAATTAAGCCTAAAAACCAAATTAAGTACAAGATGAATAATGAACGAAGTGAATAATGTTGCCCACTTTGTTCCATTCCTCCAACAGTACATGGAAGGTTTTCAGAAATATGGGAAACATTCTTCAGATTTCTTTATTATGGGTGTGATTTACTCATGAGTTTTTAGATATTTGCATTTAGATTTAGATATCTAAATCAATAATCTAGATCAGGGGTTCTCAACCTTTGTTTGCTTGTGGACCCCCTAAAAGCTACTTGTGGACCCCCTAAAAACTACTTGTGGACCCCCATTCCCCCGGATACTTAAAAAACATAATTATACAAATTTATAAATAAATATTTGTTTTTAAGTAAATGAATATCGTTAATTATGAAATAATTTCATTACATCTATAACGCATGCGAAAATACAAAAATGTTTTTTAAACAATAACAAAATATTTCTTCATTAACATTTTATAAAGAACCCTGAAATAAATTGTAACCGAATAAATGTTTAATGTACCATAAAGAGAAGTGCAATAGAAAATTTTAAAACATTTGAACGTTTTAACAAACTGACCTTATATTTTCATTATGTTTGAATATTGTACGGCCAAAGCTTACTACGCTTTGATTTATTTTTGGTTTGCTGATAAATTTATATAAACTTAACATGGAGCCCTAACCACGTGTCATGGACCTTCAGAATACTACTTTCCTCATGGGCCCCCAGTAATCCTCTGTGGACCATGTGGTCCATGTGGACCACGTTGAGAACCACTGATCTAGATAATAATTTTACAAAAATAAAATCAGATAATGTCAATAGAACATTATTTTATAAACTTTATGATTTACGATTGGTTTTCATCACTCTTTAATACAGTCATAGATTAAATGTTTATTAATCATTTTTAAAGAAGTACACTTTTTAAAAAAAAATCCATTTTTTTTTAAATTTTTAACCAAAATTTCAACAAAAGATAGCCATCAACGGCTTTCTGTATGTAGAAACAATGGAAATAATGACAATAATAAAAATAAAATGAAACTAAACAAACTTTTAGTTTTATATGTGAAGTGGAAACAGGTGTTGTTCATAAGGAGAGTTATAACAATTCAAATAAAGATAGAAGTTCTTGAGATTCACAAGACGATGGCACGGTTGCTCACATGGGGAGTTATAACCATTCAAATAAAGATAGAAGTTCTTGAGATTCACAAGACGATGGCACGGTTGCTCACATGGGGAGTTATAACCATTCAAATATAGATAGAAGTTCTTGAGATTCACAAGACGATGGCACGGTTGCTCACATGGGGAGGTATAACAATTCAAATATAGATAGAAGTTCTTGAGATTCACCAGACGTTGGCACGGTTGCTCACATGGGGAGGTATAACAATTCAAATATAGATAGAAGTTCTTGAGATTTACAAGACGATGGCACGGTTGCTCACATGGGGAGTTATAACAATTCAAATATAGATAGAAGTTCTTGAGATTCACCAGGCGATGGCACGGTTGCTCACATGGGGAGTTATAACAATTTAAATAAAGATAGAAGTTCTTGAGATTCACCAGACAATGGCACGGTTGCTCACATGGGGAGTTATAACCATTCAAATATAGATAGAAGTTCTTGAGATTCACCAGACGATGGCACGGTTGCTCACATGTTCTGCGGTAACTATGTAGTTAGAGACCACTATGTGTAAAAAAACGTATTGGCTTGAGATAGTATTTCTGTACAGACAGTGGTAGAAAGAGAATGGTGAAGAACTCCTTAGTAATAATCTCTTATACTCGCTCTTCACTGATGATGTATTCTTCATTTAGTCCCCTTGTAATCATAAGTCGGATAATTTTCTACAACCTTTCCAATCCTTACACTCCCTTAGTTTCAAACAGCCTTATGTAATTTCTTGACTATTGTAATGACCTTGGTCAATGACTGCTTCTCTACTTCTGTTCCCATAAAACCAAAGCATAGTCAGCAGTACATCAAATTGCAATAGTAGTCATGTTTCTCATCTTAACATGATTCCTGTCATGGACACGTTGGATTAGACATGGAATACATGTTCAGTAAGAATATCACGGAGAAAAACACACAGATGAAAACCCTTATTCGTTATTTTGACATCTGTCGTTATCAATAAGATGAAGTGAAGCTATTATAAGAAAAGACAAGAATGAAGTATCTTTCTATGTCAGTGTTGCCATTTTACAAAACGAGGTAAGTAAGAAAAAATAATAACTAAAAACAAGTATATAAATGAAACACAAATAAATAAATGCATAAAATAATAGAAATATTGTTAAACGAATAGAAATAAAAATAATAATAGTTATTATTAAAGAAAGATTAATGATAGTCCAGAGCCACATCTACCTCCGATAAGTCCAATATGTGCTTCATCTAAAGCCCTCAATGTAACATTACAGTTAGAATAAGGAAACTGCTTAACAATGTGCCCATGGAAACATTCATTAAAACTGAGTCCATGAGAACTTGCATGAATTGCTACAGAAAGGTCACTGCTCTTACCAACGGAAGACCTGTGATTATTCATATTGAAGCTCAGCTTTGTAGAAGCCTAGAACTCATAAAAATCATAATGGTGCAGTCCAAACTATAAATATATCAACAGCAAATACTGATTGCAGGGAGGAATAGAATTGAATATAAAGCTGATTAAACAACCCAACATTATCTATATTGTATCAACCATACCACCATACGGCAGAACATACCAGTCTACATATCACCAGTAATAACGAATACCAATAACACTACAAGGAGGCTGAGAAAAGAAATATGCATAAAGGTACCTCAGGTGTAGAGATTTATGGTAAAAGATTGAAAATGGCTCGCTGAAGGTTTTTTCAGTATCAAAACTTTCAATATTATCGGGATATGCATAAGTTCTAGAACTGACCGAGTCCCGATAAATTTAAGTTTTGTTTCTATTCCACGGTCGATACTTTTATAAATATTTATATATATATATATATATATATATATATATATATATGATGTAATTTTTTTGAGGGTTGAGGTCCAATGATTTTAAACTAGTCCTTTTGCCGACGTTTCGACATATATTTATGTCATCTTCAGGGCTACAACATGATTGTTTTACAATTAGCACTACTATTACTACTATTTGGTAATTTATTACATTTTAATATGTACAGTAACAAAGAGGAATTTATTGATAAATCAGTTATTTCGACTATGGATTTTTTTTTATACATTGACATAAGGATATTGTTATAATTATTCTATTGCTTTAGAATTATTTCATAAGGTAATCAAATAGTGATCTCTATACTTATGAAATAATTCTAAAGCAATAGAATAATTATAACAGTATCCTTATGTCAATGTATGAAAAAAATCGATAGTCGAAATAACTGATTTATCATTAAATTCCTCTTTGTTACTGTACATATTAAAATGTAATAAATTACCAAATAGTAGTAATAGTAGTGCTAATTGTAAAACAATCATGTTGTAGCCCTGAAGATGACATAAATATATGTCGAAACGTCGGCAAAAGGACTAGTTTAAAATCATTGGACCTCAACCCTCAAAAAAAATTACATCATATAAATATTGGGTCAAGAAAACAAATCATGATATATATATACATTATTAATTTGTTATAATCGTTTATAAGAAAACTTTGACTTTTACAGTCAAAATCTGCAATTAGAGAACTTTAAAATATGTAAATCTGTCAAAATTTTAAACCTGCTCTTTTTTCATGATCTTTTGACAACATTTTCCTTTTATTAAAGTTATGAAACACGAGAATGACTAATCTACTGCAGGGTGCAGTTTTAAGACTACGGTAGTATAGGTACTAGGTTTTGTGAGTTAGGGATGAGGTACGAGTCTCTTCTCTATTTTCTTCTGCTGCTTTGCATAGATATAGCAGAGAGGCACTTGGGAAACATGTAGTCTGCCAACAAAAGTGAGTTCACTTAGTCCCTTTGGAATAAAATAGCAAAGCGTCATACTTATCAAAGTTGAAACATAAAAAATATAGTGATATACGTTGTTATTGATACATCTATATGTTCTTCATTCAGCCCTGAAGAATTAGTTGCATTTGTACTACTGTAATACAATACTAAAGGGGAGACTCTTAAACAGTGGAACCACAAATGGAAGTGTTCCCAGAACAGGGCCCAAGTAAAAAAGTTCTTTCCCACTCTATACATTATTACGTCTAAAATCTGATGTGAATATGCCATAAAGGATATCACAGATGCTCAGCTGGCATGGGAACTGCAATGAGTATCTGAGCCATTTTAAAATCAGAGAAAACTCTAATTGCCTTTGTGGATCGGCTTACCAAACATGGGCCCCGTAGTTATTTGAGTGTGAACTGTTGGAAGAAATAAGAGTGGTCCATGTTAGAGAGATGCTGACCTCTAGTGGTACATGGCCTGAGGAACACAGTGAAATTGAGAAAAGACACTATGAGACCCTTTCAGAAATTATTGAATAACATGGATTTCAACATGTACAAGTTATACATTTCTTACTCAATTATTAAGCTGGACTAATATTAGAAGTATAAAATCAATTAACTATTGTAACTAGTTTAGTTTGAGTTTATTTTATTGTAAAAAAAATGTTTATTATTCTTTGTTTAATTATGTACAAATCTTACTTGACCTTATATGTATATATATATAAGATATAAATATATATTGACCTTATATAAGATATATTATATTATTTAGGTCAGTCATAAAAGTGAAATGCATAATGGAACACATTGTAAATATGTGGTCCCGATGTAGAGTTCCTGTATTGGCAAAAAAATACAATATTAAAGATATTCCGGCTCAGTACAGTGATTTACAGTCATACTTTACTTAGAAACTACAGAGTGAGTGGTCTAACAAATGCAATAAATTTCGTGACCCTATTTACGCAATTTGGCATTTCAAATAATAATCTGTATAAACGAGTGGTTAGTTTAAATGGTAATATCAAAACAGGTTAGTTTAAAAAGTTGTAAAGCACTATCGTAGTGTGGAAACTTTGGTTATATTGTAACCAGAAAATATACAAACATATTTAAATTCCAAGCTGGAATAATCTATGGATTTGATAATAGTTATCTAAAATAAATGTTCAACATTACGGAAGTTGTACTGGAGTGGCTATCAGAGTTTTTATCACGAAGGCATTGTATTGAAGGAGTCTGTAGGAGTTTGCGGTTGTTTTCAGGCAGTATCCAAGACGTGGTTGTGTTTGATTCCTTTAAGATAAGACTCAATTTTGTGATCAAAGTGAAATTCCTTCAGAGCGAGAGATGCCGTGAAATTCAATTTTCATAGTCGTTCCCCTTTCACCTCTGCCTCCCTAAGCAAGAAGGAAACACCCAGATCTCCTCCGCTACGATCTTTCATATAACTCCTATCTTCTGATTTGACTGGCATTATTTCTACCATTATCAGAATGAAGTTCTCAAAACACCAGTTATTCATTATAAGTGTTAACTACGTTTCACTTGTTATCTTAAAACTTTACTTACACAATTTTTACAAATGAATGTAAGGGAGAAAAATGAAACACATATCCATTCTTGTTTAAATAGTTGTTCTCGAAACTGGACTCGAAAATGGAACGCTAGAACTTAAGTGCCTTTATTTCCTTTTCCTCTTAATCAGATGAAGATAGATATAAAAACAGTGTTACTGAGCTCTTGACTGTACTTTTTTTGGCATTTTATACACACAGTTTTACAGTTTTTAAACATACCTATATATAAAAAAATCATCTAAATATCAAGATAAAAATCAGACAACCACTTTCGATTACTCGTTTCTAAAGAACTAATAACAGTGATGGATATGTTTTGGAACAACTACAATCAACAGCTTTTTAAACTTCTAATTTTTCAGAGTCATTCCATATGAAACTGTGGATAACTAAGAGATCATGTGTGATTCCATACCAGCTTGGAAACCGGTATAGGTTTTTGTACCATTCCATACCAACCCACTGAAGAAATCAGTCCTTAAGATATTCTATATCAAGTGTGGACTAGCAGAAATCCTCATGTCAATCTATACCTTTCCCTAGATTAATACTGATTCTTTGAGCCATTGCATACCAGACATACTGTGAACAACTATAGGTCCATGTGCTATTCCATACCAACCCACTGAGGAAATCAGTCCTTAAGATATTCTATATCAAGTGTGGACCAGCAAAAATCCTCATGTCAATCTATACCTTTCCCTAGATTAATACTGATTCTTTGAGCCATTGCATACCAGACATACTGTGAACAACTACAGGTCCATGTGCTATTCCATACCAAACCATCAAACATAACAAGTCCTTATTGTCATTCCATATCAGCCTGAAAACCTGTCCTTGTGTCCTTTTGTCATTACACAACAGACCGAAATCATTGCATAAGAGCCCAAAAGTCATTAATGTTTCATTCAATACCAGGCCACAAATAAGGTATGCACAGTTCATTTAACTAGTTCATTTTAATATTTCAAACCATTTCTTAAATTCAGAAATAAGATAATTAGTATTTCGGTGTTTAATATAAATTTTAGACAATACAAACACTGCTATCTTTTCATTAAAAAAAAAAAATCTTATATATATGATTTAGTATAATGGCTACATGAAATAGTTAAAAAACACCTAAAATGAATACTTTAAAAGTATTCGTAGGAGATAATCATAAGAGGAAATTGAAATGATTTCATCTGAATATTTAAAATGTCAAGTTAATAAATGGAGTGTAAACTTAAAAGAAAATACTTTTTTTTTTATTTTTTTATCCGAAAATTCTTAGATTAAGTATAAGAGGTCAAGCAGATTGAAGTTTATAAAGTTTATTTAATTTAGTTTTATGGCGTGGAGGGAGCATCAGGATGTATTAAGTCGTAACGGAAATATAATTTATTATTCGAACTGGTAAGCTAAAGGAGCCAAAACCTACTCAGTATGCAAGGGACCCTGCTCTTCTACCCGGATCTTCAAAACGACACAAGAATTCCCCAGTTACGCTTTAAAATATTCATTAGGCCTTTTTAAAAAGCAGAGATGGATTTATTTCTATCTTTTCATTCTTAGGTTTTTATGGACGTTTTCAAGTGGAGATTTTTTTATTTTTTTTTTTTTTCATTTAAGAAAGAAAAAGATGGAAGATAATTATGCTGGCGCGAAGAAGACATTGTGAAAGACAGTTTGTTGGCTTGTGATAAAACGCACCATTTTATATCTGTGGTCCCGCCGAGAAGGTAATATTTCACGCTCCCGATACACCTGCCATAAATTAAACCTTTCTCCAAGGAGCGACTCCTCTACCTTCCTCTCCGCTCCTAATTAACCATCGCGGTCCTCTCCACATTAACTTGTTCATAAATAACCTCCGGGGACAAGTCATTTGTTGCTGAAAAATATTTACATACTTAACTGGAAAATAGAACTACTTTAGAGACAAGTCTTATACACTTGCTTTATTACTTTTATGAACGCGTATACTGTTTGAACTACTTAAAACTGCAACAGCACATTTTGCAATTAACTGTTTATGTTTCATCCTATGCAGTTTCTGATCTTTTTAATAACACAACATTTTTTATACATATTATTATTAAATAAAGTCATAAACTTGAAGCTTTGAACTCTAATCTATAAAGTAAAACCGAAACATAAATTACTAAATTAAGAACAAAACTAAACGAAAGCTTAAATAAATTAAGAAAATTAAACTTTAGCAAAAATAACAAAAATAATAATGATAAATAGTTTCCGTAATATGTTAAGGTAATAAAATAAATAAACAAGCACGTCAAACAATATTTATAAAAATAATCCATACCAAGAAAAAAAGACGTAATATTTTAATTAAAGCCTTAACCTTAATATATAACTAAGTAACTTTTAAGAATATTAACAGATGCAAAGTGTGCTCTCTGAAAGGTGACAACAAGAGCACCATATCGTGTGTATACCCACAGTCATTACTGTAAGGTTGATTAGCCATTAATGCCTTCAGGCCAAAGAAGAGTCGGGAACCGTACACCTTAATCCATTCAAAATACAAATGACACAACGCAGTCGTTTAAAATAAAACCATTTTTGTTTAAAACCGCTCAAGTACCATTGTATAACTCTAAACAGTTTGATATATGCACTTTTATTAGATATTGAAAAAATAACAATATATAGAAAATACGAAAAAGATATTCATTGTCTTAGCTATTAATTGAGAGATCACACATCTCTCCTTTTAATCAACATTACCTTCTCATGATAAATTTTAAAAAATTGACTTAAGATACATAATCATTAAATAACTTCTATTTTATTGACGTTTAGTGACTCACTATATTTCTGTATGACATTTCAATTTTAAATTTTTAATAAACACGTAAAAAAAAATTAAAATTGTATTTGTTTCTACAAATCATACAGCTGATTAGAAAGAGGAAAACACACTAGTTCTACACACAAAAGATTTTATCAAACGTCATCGCGTATCGATCGTTTAGTGTTCACCCCAGGTTACATCTATAAAATAAAATATGAATAAATATTGAAATGAAATACAGAAAAACAACTAAACCATAGCCTAACATATAAACCAAATAGAGTTGCATACCTTCTCATACTACTGTTTCCCTTAGTGTCTATAACTTCTTAAAAACTCAACATCGCCTTTTTGAGGCAGGTGCGTAACTGTTTTTAGTTTATATGTTAGTCTTGGTTGTGTCTTAGTTGGTTTTCTGATTTTTGTTGTTTTTTTTTTTGCATTCAAAGTCAAATCTTGCTTCCTATTTTATATATTGTAAATGTAACCTGATGATGAAAACTAAGTGTTCGAAAGCGTTGTTTCATAAAATCTTTTGTGCGCAGGTTTACTGTTTCTTCCCTTTTTCTAGTAAATGAGTAAATATCGACAATTAATGTTTGCATAGTTTTTTTTTTTTTTTATTTATTTGTGACTCTTGAGGAATTGAGAAAGATCAATTGTTTACTCTAAAGAGTTTAGTTCCATTTTTGACTCTCTTGTTGCGCTATAAATGATAAATATCTTGTCTTCAACCATCTCATACAAACCTTAGACGAAACAATGTTCAATACATTAACTATATTAAATGTCTTGCTCTATAAATGTATCAATTATTAAAAACCCAATTTCATTAAGTTTGAAAAAAAATTTAAAAATATTTCTTATTATCTATAACGTAAGTTTCAATATATCTCTGTAGTTTCAGTATCATAAACAAATGTTCGGTCATATAAAAGAACGTTAAATAGTTAAAGTATTCCTTTCACTTAGCTGAATGACTTTTACTGCTGATTGAAAAAAATAATTTACTTTATGCAAATAAAAAGAACCTGCATGTAGTAAGTTTAATAAATTTTGTTTTGAAAATGTTAAAAAAATTAAATATCTGGTAAAAAAAAAACAGTAATAAAAGAAAAACTATTTAAATTGAAAATTATGTATACAAGAATATAGTTTATGTTTCAAATGTTGGTAAAAAAAAGTGTGTTTTAATGAACTTGAAGTTTTTATAGTTGGCTGTGTCATGTGATTTAATGAGGTTACTTGAAGAGTTAAGTATTAGGAAACTTGAATGAAAGTCCTGGTCTTGACTATCTTTTAAAATAGGGTCGTAAAGAATTGACTTGTGCGATGGAAATTAGCGGACGAAGAGTGACAAAAAAGATCAACTTTGCAATAGAATCAATTACGCTTTGAACCTAAAAAAATAAAATAAAATAAAATTCATTAATATCATTTAAATGACTATAGTGCGGAAAGGGGAGAAGAACCAGGTGGAATCCAACGTGTTTTCATAACCTTGCACCGTTTATCCATGCTTATTTTACTTGAAAAAAACAACAATGTTTACTGATTTAGTTTATATTTAGGTTAAAAACTGTTATAATAGCAATGGGCCATTGTATCCCAATAATTCTAACGTAATATTACTGTTTGCAAAATAAAATTCATTGATACACTATTAGAAGAATATAACGTTTTACCTAATTTTTTTTCGTTATTAAATATAGTACTATATTATATAGCGAAATAAATAAATTTATTTATATACCTTTTTTATATACATAAATTAATTAAGTTGAAGTGATATGTTAAAGAAACTAAAACAGATTTTTTATCTGGCAGCATTGGTGACCCTGTTGTATAATCTTATTCTTTATTTCAAATCTTTCAACTCTTTTATCTCTTTTACAAGCGGTACCTTACTGGCTTCTATAACCTGTCAAGACGTTGGCATCACTCTTCACAATAAAACTTTCAACACCTCTGTTCATGTAAAACTTGATAACGCTCAATAATTATCTCCAATCTCCGATACAAGACCTATCAATATCTCTTTCCATTGGCTTCCGTTGTCTTTGTAATAGCCTAATTGATTGAAAATTATAATTGAGAACTCAAAAAGGTAAATTTCATAAGTATAGCTACCCGAATAACTTGATCAACAGTCGTCATATTGTCCCGGTTAATCTTCGTTATTTTTCTTTCTTTGCTAGAGACTCTAATACAATTGTATCTTTAATCACCAACTTTTTCTCCGAAATCCAGTATTCATTATTTGTCTATCATTAGTAGAGACCATACTATAACTGTATACTTGATCACTAACTCTTTATCAAAACCTAATCTTCATTAGGGACCCTACTATAACTGTGTACTTGATCACTAAATTTTTCTCCAGAACCCAATCTTCATTAATATCTACAATTAATAGGGACCATACCATAACTGTGTACTTGATTACCAACTTTTTCTCCGAAACCCAATTATCAATATTTGTCTATAATTAGTAGAGACCATACAACATGTATCTTTGATAACTAACTCTTTATCCAAACCTAATCTTCATTATTTGTCAATTATTAGTAGGGATAACCTAAAATTATTTATTATCATTTTAAAGACGAGGCAGATTATTTAGGTTGTTCATTTCATTTGATAAATATGATTCATTATTCCATTTCAAAATGTGCAATTTTTCACATAACCTACGCTTTACTTTATGATTTTAGGATATATATATATATATAAAGATGTGAGTGTGAGTGTGTGTGTGTCAAAAAATTGTTATATCCGTTGACAAATCGATTGGTGTTGAACTAGTTTTGTCATCATAGAAATTGCATATAGAATAAAGTTTATTAACTGACGTTAAGTATAGGCCTAACATATCCCTGATGGTTGTAGAGCACTTGTTAGCTTGCTCTGGTTTTACAACGATTATCGTTTCTACCTGAGTCACTCCGAACATTATTTTTAATGAAGCCAATGTTCCTTTACATGTATTATTAAAATTGGAGTAAAAGTAATCGTGAATAGATATATAATATAAATAGAAAATGAAATAAAAGAATTGATGTTGATGTGAGTTGTATGGCCTTTACTGAAGGAGACTAATTCCAATAACAGCTGTTCAGCTGTGCACCCTGCCCGGAGCTACAATAGCATCAGACTGTGGGGTGGAGAAAATCACAGACAAAGCAAGCAACCACTCTTCTCTAAACTTAACTACAACCTTTTCTCTTGAACAGAATTCTCCAACTTTCAACAAAACAGTAAACCACTTAAGGCACAGTGTTAAAGTTAAATAAAGTCTAGATAACTAGGCTAAATTACAGAAAACTAGACTGAATATCCAGTAATATCTGCTAGGTGAGGCTAAAGATAATCTACCTGACCTACAGTCAGCTTGCTTGATCGAAGCAAAGAAAATAATTTTGAAGATAATAAGAAGCTTTTAACAAATTAGGATTGTTATGGTATCGGTCCATAAACTATAGCAACAAAATAAAGTGTCCATGCATGTTAGAAACATTTTAAACCAAGGACTTAAGTAACTCACGCTTTGCAATAAAATTCAGATAAAACTGAATATATATATAAAGATTTCACATAAACACGTGAAATAACAATCAATGATCAAACCACAATAAGAAATGAGAAAACAAGACCAAGATTTTTCAACTGTAACAAGCGGTCTTCGTCAGAATCAAAAACCCCTGGTTTTGACTCTGATGAAACCGCTTGTTACGGTTGAAAGATCTTACTCTGTTTTCCCATTTCTTATTGTGGTTTGATCATATATATCAATGATCAAACCACAATAAGAAATGGGAAAACAAGTAGTAGGGAAAATGGGATAATGGGAAAACCAACTCAGTAGGGTTTTTGACTCTGACGAAGACCGCTTGTTACGGTTGAAAGATCTTAATCTTGTTTTCTCATTTCTTATTGTGGTTTGATCATTGATGGTTGTTTCGCGTGTTTATGTGAAATCTTTATATATATATATAATAATTATATTATATATATTATATATATATATATATATATATATATATATAGTTTACATCGGCCAGTGGACGCATTTACGTCTCCGTTCCTTCATTCTTTCTCCTTTTATTTTATTTTCTTTCTTTCTACTCTCCTGAAGACGGCAAGACGCCGAAATAATCGAGATTCGTGAGTGTTCGTCCTTTTTCTTGTGTTCTCTAGCTGTAACTTTAATTATATATATATATATATATATATATATATATATATATATATATATATATATCAGCTCAAAAACGAAGAAAAGCAACACACAGAGAAAGAGACACACTTACAAACTCAAATTTTCGGATGATAACGTTATTTCTTCAGGAGAAAAGAAGATTATTCTTCATTTAAAATATACTTGATTTAGACAGGTAATTATTTTGCTATTTTTTCCATTAAACGTTTATTTTTAATATTATTATTTTGTATACTTTTACTTAAGTATACAAAATTTACTACTATAATAAATGGAATATATTATTCCATTCTTTTATATAAATATAATGGAAAGATTGATTTTAGGAGCAGGGCCCCACATGAGGGGGGGGGGGGTGTCGGTGCGCACCATTTAAGAAGCCAGGAGGAGCATGAATATCAAAGTCAAAAATTGAAATGGGCTATGATGCATGATTTTTTTTTTATTATTGAATTGAAGTAGAAAGGGAATTAGAGTGCACTCTTACAACATTATAGATTTATTTAATCTGTATTGATAGTGAAAAGTGCTATACTAATGTAATCATAAAGAACTATAACAGATAAAGCATATCAATTTTATACTAAAAGTACTTAAAAGTCAATGAAGTGATTAATTATTAATGATTTGTAATGTTAATAAAATTTAAACCATCTTTGAGTCTATTATTTGACTTTATGAATTCATAGACCTTTAAATAAGACCTTTGATTACTCTGAACATAAAATACAGTGTAATTAATTTATCTAGATACGATCAGTGTTGGAAAGGAGAGAAACTGTCTTGCACCGGCTCATTTTTACCTCCTAAGGCAGGAGTGCTCACACTTTTTCAGTATGCGAGCTACTTATAAAATGACCAAGTCAAAATGATCTACCGACCCATAAAAGTGTATGTTATTTTAAAATTTATTAAACATTCTTACCTTGCATTACTGCATGAGCCAATATTGCAACAAAATAAGCTGCTCTGAACATGTTTTTGTAATTACCATATAATAATAATAATTTTTTTTTTTTTTTTTTGGGTAAGGAGGTGAAATGCATTTACGCACATTGTGCTGGGCTCCCAATAATAATAATAATAAATAATAATAATAATAATAATAAGAACAATAAATTTACAATTTATAATAATTATAGTTAAATATAAATAAATAAAAATAATAAAATATAATAATAATACAGCTGTTTTTTGTAGCTTTTCATTGTGCTCAAAGACAGAGGCTTTACAGGAGGATCAAAACACACACACACACACCACAGAGAGAGAGAGAGAGAGAGAGATAGATAGATAGATAGATAGATAGAGAGAGAGAGAGAGAGAGAGAGAGAGAGAGAGATAAGCTGACTGTCACCCTGGTTCTTTTTTTTTTCTCAAAGTTGTATGCGATCTACCACTATTGGCCTCGCGATCGGCTGGTAGATCGCGATCGACGTATTGAGCACCCCTGTCCTAAGGGTTCTGTTAAAAGTTTGATTTTTACATGAATGACTAACCGAACACTGATTCATTTTAGTTTTAGTTTATTAAATGATGGATACATCATTTGAATTAATATCAACAGGAAAACGACCCACAAACGACAACAAACGTTTATTTAGTTTTTATTTTTCTTAATCTTTTATATTTTTTTTTTACTTTTCATTTGTCTATTTTAGTTTCCAATTTTATTATTATTTTAATGTATCTATTTTTTGTTATCATTATATTTTTATTATTTTGTTTTAATATTTTTTATTATTATTTAAACATCTCATTTATTTTGACGTTTATTTACTTCTATTCATACAACTTCAGTTTTAACTTATAACCAACTTCATTATTATTATTATTATTTAAGTATTTAATATTTATATTCTCGGATTTTCTTCATTTCCAGTCAGTTTTTTTTTTCTTATTATTATTCTTCATTATTATTATTTTAAGTTTTTTTTAAGTTTAGGGCTTAAACATGCATATTTTATTTACACAGGTAAGGGTTTTCTATAGTTTCCATTAATAATTGTGAATATAAAACAATTCGTTGTAGAACTTAATGACCTAATGAATACAAAATTATTACACTAAAAATAATCCCGAAAAATAACTCTTTGTTAATCTACATGTTCATTCAGAATTATTAATGAATAAGTAGTTACCATGTACTGTTCTAAATGTTAACTTCCTGAAGATGTTGAATAAACTGAGAATAACTTCAGGTCAATGTAATGGTACTTCTCAGTTTTGACCAAACTCTAAAAAAGCAAATTTTTACTGCT
The DNA here is from genome assembly GCA_026182355.1 of Hermatobates lingyangjiaoensis. Lineage (NCBI taxonomy): Eukaryota > Metazoa > Arthropoda > Insecta > Hemiptera > Hermatobatidae > Hermatobates > Hermatobates lingyangjiaoensis. Next base: position 949,478 of record JAPFBL010000172.1, on the reverse strand, counting down.
GTTTGTTATTATTACTGTCATGAATTATTGGAAGTTGTTGCAGGCTGGTTTTGTAAAACACTTTAGGTGCAATCTAACGTGATCGTGATATAACAAATGAATGATTTGAAACATCCAAAGGTAGAACTTGACTTGCTAGAGGTGGAAGAACGATTGATACTAGAAGAAAAACAAAAACAAAACAAAAGACGAAACAACAAAAGGCATGATCAAGATGGCTGAAGCGGCTATTGTTTCACTAGGTTCAACATCCCTTCCTGGACACCACAGTGTCTTTCAATTCACATTAGTCCAAAAGCATGTGGTAATAATGGAGTAAGATTAATTTGAAAGCCATTCTCAACAGGCTGTCCACTTGGAGCCAACAGTCGCCTTGCATTGATTTAATGCAATGGGAGTTTTGTTAAAATCAGTCCTTATCAGGGTTGGCAGATGACGAGTAGACAAACTTCATTGGAAATAATGTCGCCATAATGCTAAATCCATTTAAAATCACTGTTACAGCTAAGTGAAAGTCGAAAAATTTCCAGCTGAGAGTGAATTTATTTTTATGTAACCATGCATTTTTCTAACTAATACAACTAAATGCATGCATTTTTAAGTAAATCTAAAAAGTTAAGTATACAAAATTCATTTTTTGTTTATAACTTTATACTGAAGCTAATAATTTATTAGACACTTGACACAATGGAGATCAATGGGACTTGTCAAGCTTTATGATTTCACTGATGCTTTTACAGTTTAATGTAACTTAATCAAAGAAAGCTCACAGACACTGCAGCAACTGACCCGCTACATTTCTGTCGTTCTTGCCCTTGGTCGTTCAAAAGTGTTACGAAGGATGTAAGGTTCAGAAAGCCTGAGATCGGTTATTAGGAACAGTTTCTTCAATCTGAATCATCTTCCAAATGGTGGAAGGAGCACCTCTGGAATCACGCTCCTTGCTACTGACCAGGATAATAGCGGGAGCAGACAAACCTGCTTGAGCCCACCAGTCAACCAAGACTACTGAACCTTGGATTTGGTCATACAGTAAATAAAAAACAACACTAAAACGTGCCCTCACACGAACTAAGGTCCATACTCCTCCCTGTTGTATCTAATCGAAAATTCGGGTCATGACCAGACCCATAAAAGCTGAACTAATGGCTTCACTTATATTGTTAGTCCTTTTTCTTTTTCCAGAAGACTCCCCTGTATTAGTTGTCTAGCGAAATGGCATGTATGTAGGAGACAACCACTTGGGAACCATGCGTCCACCAACAAAAATTAATGGGTCTACAGAGCCATGGCTACAGCTTCATTCATTGATATTTCCATTGGAATCAATCATTCAATGCAATATGAGTACGACTCCTCACATGTGCATGACCCAAAAATCGCCATTTACATTCCTCAAGGTTTCAAACTTGGTGTCACTTTGTTTGACCCTTTCATTGACTCAGTGTAGTATTTCATCACCTACAAAAGGCAAGTTCCTGTGTCTGTCAGCTGTGAAATTTACAGTAATCACCAGTCATTTGCCTACTTATTAAGAAATTTCACCTAAGATTAATCTTTGAACCAGATGAACTCATGAAAGAACCAAATTGACGGTACATATTCGGTATACTACCCTTCAAATCATAGACTAGCATATATGATTCAAAGTTTTTGAACAACTTTGCAATAGATCAGTGCAATACACCTGTTTCTTAATAAGATAGAAACTTTTACTTCCATGTATAAAAGCTGTTCTTATGAAACAAAGACTATTGTTTGATTGATCAACTACAAGAATCTACAAAGTACATGATATTCTTGTTGACTCTTTTCTAGAACAGGTGGCTTCAGTTCAGCCTGATTAACACCCCTATTCATGACATTTCCACCTGAACTGTAAACTGCTTCATCCTCTTGTCCTTTACCTTGTTCTTCATTAAATCATAATCTTCACTTTATTAGTTTTTTGGCAAACAAACAGCATAAAATAACTTTTCAAATCTCCTTTATTAACAGTGTTATTTCTTTTATTCTACAATTAGTTCTTTTCCATTGTCACATTTTTCCAAATATATATTACAAAAACGAAACGAATTCAATAGATGCTAGTTTTATAGATGATTTTTATACCGTGACAGTACTCGTATTTTATGTTTTATGTTTGATTGCATCAGTGGTTTTTATGTTTGATTGCATTATGCTGTTATAGAATGTTTCAATGTTGATACATGAATTTTGAAACCGTTCTTTTTTAATACATCTTATTTTAATACGTCTGAACTTGCAACATACAAAACATGTTGCAACGAATAATTTAAATTAAGTGTTACACCAAATTGAAGAACTGAATTTAAAGAAGAATTACCGTGCTTATGAAAGGAATCTAAACGATATACCGTCAGATATGGCGTTTTTTTTAATGAATATATATATATATATACTAGGTGTGTTGTCTAATCGGGATTCGGGCAATTTTCTAGGTTCAAAAATCAAACTCTCGTTGCCAACGCCTCGGTTCTATCTTAAAACCTTTTTCATAGGCAGAAGTAAGAATTTTTTGACTAAGAAAATGAAATTTACATTATTTAAAAAAACAAAAATCTTAACCGGACAAAACCTTCGACTAGACTGTTCTTACCAAAAAAATTCTTATTTCTGCCGATGAAAAAGGTTTTAAGATAGTACCGAGGCGTCGGCAAAGAGAGTTTGATTTTTGAACCTAGAAAATTGACCAAATCCCGATCAGATAACACATCTATTCTATCAAACGGTCGATATAATATTGAATCTGTTAGTATATATGTATATGTTATTTTGATTATTATTCATATATATATGAATCTAATTAAACGTACCATAAGACTTTAGATAAAAATTATTACAAAAGAAAAAAAACATAGACACAGACATCAGTTCCTTCTATATATCGAAAATTGTTGTCATTTGGACTCTCAGTAGGGGAGGAAGGTGGTGATCCCACAGTCAGGCGTCACCACCCTACCTCCTGGGCTTTTTTCCCTCCTGGTGACGACGATTGTCGAAATGTAGAAGTATTATTTATGTAACTCCTCTGGACTGTTCCATTTGATTTATTTATAATCAAAAATTTTAACTAAAAGAAGCGTATAGTGCAACTCCTTATCAATATCTGTCTTCCCAAGGATAACGTTAAAGCATTGATTGGAAGGCAGTATTTAGAGGGGTGGGTAGCAGATGTCTGGTTGATAGAGAAATGAAGATTATTACTTTGCAGGTTGGGAGCAGCTGTTACAAGTTCCCATGATATATTGAATGCCCTAGCATTGGCTTACAGGTAGATTGCAATGAGCCAGAAGAGGCAGAGTTGTTGGGGGTTGAGTGGTTTGATCGCTGGGCGAGATGCAGATGAGGTTCGGCTCGTGCTGCGCTCTCGACCTCTGCCAGAGTAAGTATTTAATAAAGGTGGCGTAGACTCGGAGGCAGGCATAACTTAGCCCTACTCTGTTATTAGCCTATCGGTGCGAGTGATAACTTTTTATCGGCGCTCGACTCGATGCATTCGATTAACCGATTCCCCGCCATTGTCCCCTCTCCTGCTTCCAGCGCCCCACTGTTATTACCGTCGCCCACCCTGACCAAACAAAGAAACACCCTGCCTTTTATTTATTCGCCATTGTTGCCCCCAACAACGAATGAATTTAACACACTACAATTACCACTCTGGTCTCTCTAATGAAGCCATACTAATCCCAATCTTCAATTTGTTACGTCTTCTTACTAAAAGAAAACTCGTATGATTAATGAATACGCTCAACTTGGAACCATGCTGATAAATCATCACTTGCTCATTCTAGTTTTTTCCAATTGTTTTCAATTATTCAATTCAAACAATCGAAGGCTCATCTACATATGCGCATGTCTAAAAGGCCATCTTACATTGATTGAATACGGATATCCATCCCCGTTAAACAACGTGGGAAACTCCTATCAGCCCTACCACCTATTCTTTATTGAAAACAGGAGTTAAAGTACAATGTACAACTATAGGTATTACTACAACGTAAGTGAAATCACCTGAACATAAGCATGTTAATTATATATATTAAAGTACTGAACATTTATACTTCAATGAAATTTAATGTAGGTTATAAAGTCATCTCTGGGAGAGCATATTAAGCCGTCGGTCCCGAGCCATATCGATGTCAGCTACTCGTTAATGATCCCTATTCTAAATATACTTCTATTAGAAAAAATTATGGTTTCCAAAATAGAATATTCATTATGTGGTATTACAAAGGACCAGTCTTGAGACTATGTCTTCTCTCTTGAGATGGCAAATATAAGTTAACCAAACCCCTGATGTAAAGAAATCAAAAATGTAATATTTTTTCTTTTTCATTTATATGGATTAATATTCAACGTTTCAAACTGAAGTTTCAAAATTTTTGTCCCTATAGCAAAGGGCACAGGCAAAAATGTGAACAAGAAAGTTAAACCTGTATATATGATGCATATTATATACGTATTTGTTCTCCTTCTCTTGCGTAACACTCACCGAAACTCCAAAATACAAAATGTCCAATTAAAAAAAAAAAAATTTTTCCAAATTAAGTAATATTTAAGTTTAGTTCGAATCACACATAGCAACATCAAACAAATAATTTATCAATCATTGAACTTGATACAACACTAACTACTCTAGATTTGTTTACATATATTTTTTATAAAAAAAATATGCAATAAAAATATGTAATGTTAACTTCATAAAACATTAAGTAAGATTTTTTAAACCTGTAACATCGCTTTAATGAATGATATTTAAGCAAATGCTTAAAAGTTAAATAAAAAAAAGTAGAATAATTATTAAGGTTTTAACAAAATTTGAAATATGAAAATGTTTTGAATGTATAGTTTTGTTATGAACTATAAATTACAATATAGAAATAAACAGAAGTTTCAAAAACCGCAGAACTTTGAAGAAATTTATTCTAATTATTTATTTGATTATGTTATGTCTCAATGTTTGTTAATTCATTTTTAATTAACAATTTTCTTATCTTTAATGAAGTTTATATATCATTTTTATTAATGAATAATACAATTCAATAATTATTTAACTTATAACATTGAATTCTTCGTTATTGGCAACGTTTGCTCACGATAAAGCCATACTATCAACTCATGATGACCGCAATATAGCTTCAGACCAGTTACAGCAACACCTACTTCTCATTCAACCTTGGCTTCGCCGCTGGCGCATAAAAATCAATGAGAAGAAAAGATCTCAAATAACTTTTGCTCTTCGACAAAACTATTACCCCCCAGTATCCCTAAATAATGAGATCATACCTCCAGCAACCACAGTACGCTACCTAGGACTACACTTTGACACACGCATGACATGGAACCCATACACAAGACTGAAACGAACAGAGACCAACAGACGTTACAAACGCCTTATAAGACTATTAGACAGAAAATCAAAACTCACACTAACAGACAGACTCCACATATACAACACAATGTTGAAGCCTTCTTGGGCTTATGCTATAGAACTTTGGAGTTCTGCCAAACCTTCAAATATTCGTCCTATACAAGCCATCCAATGAAAAATACTCAGAAAACTTTCGCATCTCCCATTTTACGTCCCAAATATAATCATTCACCGAGATCTTAAAGTCCCCTTCGTTCTCGACTATGCAAAAGACCGCTACAAAAAAAAAAATTCCACAGTAAACTCTCAACTCATCCAAACCCACTTGCTCAAAATCTTTCCCAAGTAGTAATCCCCACAAACCCTCAAAGACGACTAAAACGGCAATGGCCACGTGACCTTCTGTCGTCATAAAAATCAAATATAGTTACGGAGTGTCACCAATGGGTGTCCACCTGATTTCCGCCACATAATCAAAAAGCTAAAGGAGTAACCCTAAAATCAAAATTACTTCTAAATACATGAAATTGTAGTCGAAGTTTCAACAAAAAAAAAAAAAACATTGAATTCTTGAAACAGACTTGTGTATTTGCAAGATATAACAGAAAAAGTTTAATAAAATAAGTTTTATAAGTGCACTTATTACAACTGATGATCAAATAGTTGTAAACGTAAAAAAAGTTTCAATTTTGTTATCAATAACTATTAAACTTCAAACTATCTACCTTTAAACTATTCTGAAATAAATAATTAAACATTTAAACTTATCTTCCTAAAGAGAATAATTTTTAAAATCATTGTCATTAAAGTTTTTCTCTTTCTTATTTTAGAACTTTAATCATATACGGAACGACTAATTCTCATTCAACACAACCAAACAAACTGAGAAATGAAAAGAAATTGTCAAAAGTTGTAAATTATTTTCTTATCTAATTTGAACAAATGATTTAAGAGACTAAACACTCACAGAGCAATGCCTTTAAAAACCACATGGAATTTAATTAAAATATTATTTTAGTTATCATCCTTAAATATTTAACATTTCTTCAGTTAGAATTATAAATTAGAATATAGAAATAAACTAAAGGTAAAAAAAAGTTTACCAAATATTTATTTGATTAAATCATTAGTTGTGCAATCTGTAATTGTGTGGTATTTACTCATTCTGAGGTAAAATGGATAAGCAAACAAAATCATCATTTGTTGGGAGACTTTTGTTTTATCCATTTTATTTGATTAAGCTAAGTTTCATAATAGTCATAATTAACTATTGTCAGCTGTCATGTATTATGACTAAGATGTTTCAATCAAAAAAAATGGTCTTCGTCAGAGTTCAAACTGATACTGAAACTAGATTTAGGTGAAAACATTTGGTGTGGAATGGAGAATGGGAGTCAAGAGAGAGGTATTTTAAAGGGTGTGAAGTACTGGCAAGGGAGCGAAAGGGCTGAGGAGGCAAGTCAGGAGGAACAAAAGGGTTCAGGAAGAAATATCTGCTAGCTGTCAAAAATACATATATATGTTACCTATATAAAAAGATTTCACATAAACACGTGAAATAACAATCAATGATCAAACCACAATAAGAAATGGGAAAACAAGACCAAGATCTTTCAACCGTAACAAGCGGTCTTCGTCAGAGTCAAAAACCACAACTGAACTTCTTAGGTTGGTCTTTGACGAAGAAAGGAAAAAGATGACAGAAATAGGAGTAGGTATTGCACATGGTATTCATCGATAAAAAGATTTCACATAAACACGTGAAATAACAATCAATGATCAAACTACAATAAGAAGTTGGGTTTTTGTTCTGACGAAGACCGCTTGTTACGGTTGAAAGATCTTAGTCTTGTTTTCCCATTTCTTATTGTGGTTTGATCATTGAATGTTACATATATTTATGTGTCAGTAGTGAAGCCAACAAGGGATATCCATCCTGCTTATGTATTAGTTCCATTACCCCTCATATCATCTATATTCCAAGAAAAACAACAGTAAATTTTTCATAAGTGATTGTGCTTAGAATTTTAAAAAAAATGAGAAATGAATACAATTTTTATTATAAATACCTGTCCCAAAATGTATATAGGGTTCTTGTTTCTTTGTTGTATATCAGGTGGTAAACAACAAAAAACTGGGGTAATTTAAATGGTAACAATAAATTTGAAAAGTGGGAATGTAGGAGGAGGCATAAAGAAGGAGTTTGGTAAGTGTTTCTCGTTTGGAGGTGTGTATATCACACGCAAGGAGAGAGCCAGCCTCTCGTGTTCTTGTGGGCGTGCGACCTGATTCTTCCTGCGGCCCATAATGCCGCCTCCCTTTGTCCGATGTCTTTTGCAGATATCAGATACTTCTCTTACTCTCCTTGGCACTAGAATGAATTAATTTGTCACGGCTAAACTCGTAGTAGGGGGTTTCATATTCTTGAAAAATATTACTACCATAAACCAACACTGGCCGTTTATTATAGAACCAGTCAAATAAATTAATAATGTCACGGTTATCTGTGTTTACATTTGCAGAATATCTTATTGAAGAATTAATAGCATTGTATTTGTTTCTTCCGTCCCCTTCTCTTCTTTAATTCAAACAGGTTATTTCTTTGTAATTCAGTTTAACCTCTGAAATGTTGTAATATTATTGCTTAAGTAAATTATTATGAGTATTATAAGTTACTCTGTATATTTATATAATGCACGCTTAAGTAATTTACACTAGAGTGTCCATAAAGATTCTTTACAATTCCAAAAAAATATTATTAATGCAATTAATGAGAATCTTACCACGATTGGTTTTATTCTAACACTCAGATATTATAACAATGGATATTAAAAATAATTCACTGAACATGATTGACAGGGATAATTTTAATTGTTGTGTCTCGCTTTTAAGGCACGGAAACAGATTCTTATATTGCTCTTTGATATAATATCTAATACTAAGCTTTTGATAGAGTATTCTTAACATGATTCAAGATATATATATATATATATATATAATCGATAAAAGATTTCACATAAACACGTGAAATAACAATAAGCGAAATGTCTTATATTGGACAGACAAGCGAAGGTCTTCTTACAAGGAAAAAGCAACATAAATATTCGATCAGAAGAGAAGACGAAAAGAGTGACTTATTCATGCACATAAGAAACAGTAATCATGTGATTAACTGGAATGAAGCAAATAAATTAATATTTGTGTCTTCGGAAAGAAGAAGAAATATTGTGGAAAGTGCATTTATAAAGAACTTTTATGAGAAATTAATAAACAATAGCCTAGTACTTTATAAATTGGATGAAGTTTTGATTAGCGGAATAATAAACAGATGAAGACTTCTTCATTGTTAAAAACATTCAGGGTTACCAACAATTCTAGATACTTCAATCAACCAGGTCAACAAGTATTTATTATTTTTTAGTTCACTTGCTCTCTGACGATGTGTTCACGAATGACCTTTGAGCATTGTTTCCAAATTAGTTTCATTGTGGTAAATTAATCCATCCATTACATCAAGTGTTATTTTGATTATTATTCATATATATAAAGATTTCACATATACACGTGAAATAGCAATCAATGATCAAACCACATTATGAAATGGTAAAACAAGACTAAGATCTTTCAACCGTAACAAGCGGTCTTCATCAGAGTCAAAAACTCAACTTCCAAATATATATATATATATATATATATATATATATATAATATATTATAATTGTGTTAAACTGAATTGCCTTAATCAAACATACCTTTCTTTTGAGCAGTTTTTCGTATTTTCTAGATAATTTTAAATCATCTTGATTTAGCTGGAAAAGAAAGGTATGTTTGATTAAGGCAATTCAGTTTAACACAATTTGTATAAAAGAAGGCTCTGCTCCCTATTTATACTAATATATATATATATATAGTTCCATATAGACAAAGGAACATAGAGAAATCAAAAAATACACTTACAGTCTCTAATTTTTGGTTTGAACCGTCTTCAGGAGAGTAAGAGAGGGAAACCTAGCGAGAGGGAGTGCGCATGGTTTCCCTCTCTTATCTCTCCTGAAGACGATTCAAACCAAAAATTAGAGACTGTAAGTGTGTTCTTTTGATTTTTCTATGTTTCTTTGTCTATATTGAACTATATTTGTCCGTTTTGGATCGTATTTCCAACGAATAAGTGCATATATATATATATATATATATATATAATATATATAAGGTAAAAAGTGGTACAGTTGAATTGGATAGCTTAAAGAATGGTTTGGTTTCAAACAAGTTGCTATTTCAAGATGTTTGTTTAAAAGCTGTAAAATGACAAACGAGAGCCTTTTAACTGACTAGTGTTGATTTATAGTTAGGAGAAGCAAAACACTTGTCAGTGAATGGAAACAACTGGACAGATATATATAACTTGGCCATAACGAAAGGAAGCTTCCCTTCCAGTCAGGGTAGTGGAGTCAGTCGCTTGATGGATTAAACTGCCGACTCTAGGTCTGGCTTCTGATTACAAAATAGCGAAACCTCTGACTCCTGATACAAGAACAAGAAATGACATGGCTCTGGACACAAAAGATTGACTCTAGATCTGGCCCTAATCAATAAAATGCACAATATTCTACTTTTGTGGATAGACTCAAAGCACAAAACATTGTACTCTAGATTTGTCTCCAGTTGATAAAATAAATAAAATTTACTTTTTTGTCTGTTTGTGCTCTTGAAATAACTAAACTTCTAAAAATAAAATATCCTACTGTGGGTCTTGACCAGGATTACAGAAAAACAAAATACTGCATACCGACGATGACTCCTGCTCCTGTAATTACAAAATATTTTGCATCCAGGATGGCTCCTATTTGTATAATTACAGAAGATAACAAACAGGTAATGACTGATCTTATAAGCACAAAAGATCACACACTGATTATGGCTTTTGTTTCTATAATCACATAAAGATAATACAAAGGTGATAGCTAATGACCATATTATCACAAAAGATCCCACACAGGTAAAGATACTTACTCCTGTAATCACATTGGTGATGGCTCCTGCTGTTATAATCACAAAAGATCCCACATTGGTGACGGCTCCTGCTGTAATAATCACAAAAGATCCCACATTGGTGATGGCTCCTGCTGTTATAATCACAAAAGATCCCACATTGGTGATGGCTCCTGCTGTTATAATCACAAAAGATTCCACATTGGTGATAGCTCCTGCTGTTATAATCACAAAAAATCCCACATTGGTGATGGCTCCTGCTCCTATAATTACAAAAGGTCCTACATTTTTTACCTCTCTTGCTCCCACAATCACAAAAGATTTTACACAGGTGAAGACTTCCGTCCCTATAATCTCTAAAGATACCTTATCGATGGTGGCTTCTGGTCCTACAATCACAAGAGATCCGACTCCGACTCTGATTTGATAATTCGAACAACCGTGAATATCAAAACCCTCACTCGTGTTTGACATTAAATAATATCATGACTTTTCTACAAATAGTACCTATTTGTAAGAAGATTTCAGTCTTATGTTCCTTTAAGAAGTTCTACACAACGAAATATCTGAGTACCGCAGAGTTTCACTCTATTGCATAACTCTTCTTGTTGTAGCTGTAATCATATTAATTTGAAGTGTATGTTACCTAGGAAACCTGTTTTAAACGTTTCATCTCTCCGATGACTTGAAACAGTTGCGTGACATAATACTATTCTGCGAGACATAGTATCGTGCGGGCCCTCCTCCACGAGGTCCACCTTGGGTGGTTCGCTTTTTTTTCAGAATAACCAGCAAAAGGAAGGCTTGTTAAAATCGTTGATCTGGTTTGCTGTTACTGTTAAGACCAAAAAGCTCAGACTAAAACAACTTCTATGCAAATATAAAAAAAAAAACTATAAATTAAAATCAATCTAATTTCAATGTTTATAAAATATTTAGAAGCTTTCTAAGATATACGTTGGGTTCCCAACGGGCATACTTGCAAGCCGTATGCCTTTGCTGTCCTACCAGAGGCCGAACTTATAACTCTTAACCATTTTCGTCATGGGTGAGCAATTTTACCACTTTGAATATTCATAGAGTAGCCTAAATTTTACTTTTTTCAACTTGTTAGAAGTAGGGATTTTCCACAAGTACATGTATTTGTTAGAATCGGAACCAAATGCTTCAACCTTTTCTCAGAGTGTATTTTCCTCAATATGTACTAACAAGTGCTCAAAATTATAAACCAATGCATTTTTATCTTTATTATCAACATTACTGCAAAGCTTCCAATGAGACTAAGTATGTTCCTGATAAGGGATGAGACTAAGTCAGTGTATGTTCCTGAGGCATTCTGTTAGAGACTTGTTTATACCAAGCCATATCTTGATTTAATTTAAAAAAGACACAGAATAGACGTGTCAGATAAAGAGGAGGATATTAATGATGATGAATACATTGTATGAGTGATTAATGCTTTTCACCAGTCAGATGTTTGCTTCAAGTAAGATAGAAAGACGTGTCGGAAAGGCCGCCTTTAAATGAATCATTATGATGCTTTGTTTCTTTTAAGACACTTATCTAGAGAGTGGGAGATGAAGTGGGAAGAGGTCTGCTTGAAGGAGGAGCAGAGACGGCCGATTACAGAGAGTACCATCAATCTCTGATAAAAGGCCTTCTTACAAGCTGCATGGCCAAGACTTTATTAAGTCTTCTACTTTAAACAAGATTGCATGCTACTTCACAACTAAAAACAACAAATTATTAACAGCAGGCTTTTTTATGACGCATTAAAAATATACTTATATCAACCCTTCATCAGAGCCTCTTCTTCAAATAAACAAACAGAAGGGTTGAATGGATTCTACAAATTAGTAGCTTATAGTAAACAAAGTACTCCAGGTGATGAAGATTTCTTTAAAATTATTTATCTTTAACAGTTTGCCATTAGAAGTATCCTTTGCTATTAACTGATACCAAGTTTTCTTTCTTTATCTTTATGGTTATTGGTTCTTTTCCACAAGTTATCAGACAAAAAAACTAAATCATTTTTTCTGTCTTTTTTTTTAAATGAAATATATGCAATTAAATAATAACAACAAACACTTAAATTGGTTGATTGATTGATTTTAATCCTTTGATTTGACAAACCAAATTTTAAGTCAGAAAATCAGATAAAGTAAGAAAAGTACCTAGTAAACTATATCGTAAAGTATTGTCAAATTTATAGATAATTAATTTAATGTTTTCATTTGTTATAGCTATAATCATTTGAACAGTTATCACATTTTCATATTGTGTATATGTTTGATGTAAATATATGGAATCACCTTTTTGCAAACGTTTTGTCTTTATTTCAAGACATCCTCAGGGCTATAAACTAACAAAAAAACACAATAAACAATGGACATTTGTCATTTCTACTTTGGAAACATCATAAACAAGTGTTTATTGTTTTTAACAAAACTTAAACAACAGTTCGTAGATTTAAGTTTTAAATCTAGAACAACGATACATTTGTTATTAATATGATTAAACTGATAGTCTGAAACTCATCAGGTTTTGCGCAGTGCTGCCATATCTGTCCTATTGTGCTTCATTTTTATTTTTAAAATTAGCTTTAAATTTGAATATCTTTATTCAACTTTCTAATAGTTATTGAAATACATTGAAACAACAAATGTTCCAACAGTAACATTTCCACAAGTAATACATTAACTAAATAAGACTGCTGTTTTTAATACTCATAAATAAAAAACAATTTGTTTAAATCCGTTTTCTAAGATAATTCTGACTGAATACAGTAAACTAACTATCCGATGATATTTTATTTTCTTCTTTGTTTTTTTATTTTGACTTTTCTCATTCTAATTCTTTTAATAACTCTTGTAAGTCTACATACACTAATAATTGATTGCAAAGAACTCAGATTTTTTAATATTTCTGTAAACTCTCCCAGATTTTATGCAAAATAATTGCCCCTGCAGTAAACTTTGTAAAGTCGGAACCAAATTGATAATGCATCAAATAACATTGTTCACTCTTTATATTTTATCACTTATTATTTAATGATTTATTAATAATATTGTTTTTCCTCATTTGGGTAACCCATAAATCAAGGAGTTTATTTATAACCAGTTCCCTTACATAGATTCCAGATATTCATTTGCAAATGACACTTGAATGCAAATTTTAAAATACTTGACACAAAGCGATTATTTTTAATGTTTTAGTATATTTTTATATTCTTATGAAAGACTAGCAAACGTACCCGTCTTTGACGGAATCAAAAATTCTATTATACTTGGTATTCCAAAATATCAATTATAGTATTATACTAATACTACAATTAGAAGTTATAGAATAGTAGAAAATACCATTATTAGTACAGTGCTAAAAAAAAGCCTCTGTATACAAAGATTAGATTTTAAGTTAGACATACACAAATCTACAATCAATGTTTCAGCTTTATATGTCTTATGGTAGCAATATTTTGTGGACAAACCGACAGACAGAAATTATTCTAAGGGTACATGTGGCTACTCTGAAGTATGAAACGTAAAGAAAATTTGAAATGAGTTAGTTCTAATTAACGTGCTCCCAGTCAAAAGCTAGCACGCAAGCCACTGGGCTACTCTGGTTCCATACCTTACTTTATTACCAGTGTTTATATTACGCAAATATTAAATTAAAAAAAAATATTTTTATTGTGTTTATTTATAATACATTTGCACTACTGTCATCGGCGAGCAAGCAAGCTACTGGCAACCCTGGCTAGATCCCTTTACTTTATTACCATCTTTTATATTATCCACATTTTAAATTCAAAAAAATATTTGTTTGTTACATTTATTTATAATACATTTGCACTACTGTCATCGGCGATCACGCAAGCCACTGGGCTACTCTGGTCCCATACCTTACATTATTACCAGTGTATTTATTAAGCAAATATTAAATTAAAAAAAAGTTGACAGTTATATATAATACATAGCAAACGTACCCGTCTTTGACGGAATCAGAAGTTCCTGTTTTGGTTTATTGCCGTGTGCCTATTGCCTTTCGGCTATACCACGGAGGAATCAGAAGTTCCGTCATTTTTGGTATTTCAAAATGTCATTAGAAATTATAGAATAGTAGAAAATACCATTATTACTACAGTGTTAAACAAATGCCTCCATCTTATACACTACATTAGCTGTCTGTCCTTCAGGTTCATGGTAGAAGAAAGAGTTGAAACCTCTGACCGTTGAGCATGTAAACTACATTTGACCATGTGAGAAAAACTTGGTTTTGCTACCTTGTATTCCTGCGTTAGATGAAGTCTCCCTTTGCGACTTAGTTAACGTCATTGCGAAATAGACTCTGACCCGACTTTGCAATCATTTCAACGTAAACAGACAGTGGCTCGGAATCAATGGTATGTGAAGTATACACACAGACTCCCCAATACCACATCCAGTCATTATGTCTGCCTCTATGGCATATCTGTGTAGAGCACGAACTCAGAGTCGTGTCCCGTTGCACAGTTTTGGGGCACTCATGTTTCGTAACATGAAATTTGTTACTGCTACAAAATTGTAGCATGATTGGTGCTCTACTTTAAGTTTTTACTCATGAGCAGGCAGTCCAGGAGAAATAAATTCAGAGTCAAGAAATTCAATTAGATAATGAACTGCTTCTTCGTCACTAATCCAATCTCTTTACTGACTTGTAAGTTCTTTCCTCGGCTTCATATAGCGTAAGAACTTGTTTGTTGATTTTTCCTCCCTGTTCATATTAAGAGTTGAGAATTGCTCGTTTACAAAACATTTATTCTCAATAGATAGTACATCCTTAACTCTGTGAAACACCATTTCAATGATGTCAAATACGCAATATATTCATATGCTCAATTGAAATTAAAATCAACTAACAATACCTACTTGCCACACCTGTGTATTTTCAAAACAAACTTGTCTGTGAAGTTAGGAAAATACAGCTAAAAGCCCCATAACTTCGCTTCTGTACTGAATTAATAATCTATTTAGAGCCCATATTTTAAGTTAGGCACACACAAATCCAGTGTCAATGTTTCAGCTCGCTATGTCTTATGGTGGCTGAGTTTACTTGTGACAAACATTTTTGCGTTAAACGTCCATAACTTCACTTCTACGTTGAATTTCCAATCAATTCATAGCCTATATTTTAAGTTAGACCTACACAAATCTACTGTAAAAGTTTCAGCTGTATATGTCTTATGGTAGCTGGGTTTACCTGTGACAAAGTTTTGCGAACAAACCGACAAACCGACAAACCGACAAACCGACAGAAATTTTTCTAAGGGTGGATTCGGTTTCTCCAATGTATGAAACGTAAAGAAAACTTGAAATGAGTCAGTTCTAAGCAATGTACAGACAAAATCATTATTTAATTTATAAAGACAAGGAGGAGTGCTGTTACTAAGCAACCTGTGTTTTGTTCTGTTCTCTTTTTTGAGTTAAATTGTAAATATATTAAAACTTGTGTTTTTATTACAAAACGTTTACATAATAATACTTTAACGCAACAATATTATTAATATAAATAGTTTTAATTGTCATTAATTAATGAATAATTAAATTTAAAAGAATACAATATTATAATTAGTATTATTAATATTAATATTATAAATTATGATAATTATATTATTCGAATTCCTATAATTACTGTTTTTAGGTCTTATAGTAAACTTATCGTCAAGTTATAAGGCTTATACTACAATTTATCAATGTCTATAGAATTTATGAATTTTATAAGTTTAGTAGTTTCATTAGCGATCATTTTGCGCTCAGTCATTGGCCATTGTCCACCTTGCAAAAGAACTTCTTGTTTGAACATTTCGTATATCGGGCATTTATACAAGATATGATGCCAGTTATTAATAATATATTTCAATGAAAGTTACTGACCCCCTCTCATTAGTTATAATTATTTATCTCGAATTTTATATTTGTGATTATATTTTCATTAATTGGCAAAATTAGAAGAGTTACTTAAGTAAATCATTAAATTACATTGATTGTCATTGAGAGTCGTATTATGTTTACTTATAGAAAAGTTGAATGTACAGAAATGAAAATATTTTAATCGTTTCGTTTTTAATTTTTTTAGAATATTTGTACTGTTAACCATTACTAGTTAGCTTAAAAAGTGCATTATTCACCAAACTTTCCTTTGATCAACACAGAACGTTGATACGTTTAGGAACCTCACTAAGAAGAAATATGTTACATTACGGTAAATGATTCTCACTCGTCCGTATATTGTCTTTAGAGATGTAAAAAATTAACACCAGAATGAAGTCGGCTTTCGGCCATCAAATAATAATCATGGATCAACTAAAGCCATAAAGAAGTACAGTCTGAGGAAGAACGTCATATAACCAATGTCTTTGTCCGCCCTGTACGGATCATCAAGTGCATTTGCAATCGTGAAGAAAATTGATGGCTGTGCCAGCCAAACATTCAGATTGCATTGCGAGTATATTAATGGTGGTTTTTACATTATATTCAACTTTATAGGCTGATTTTAAAATCAGCTCTCTCAAATATTTTTTTTAAATTTCCATTTATAAGTAAAGAGTGCAGTATTTCATTTGAATGGGCATTAAAAGAACCTCTGGTATCCATCAATTTCTCTAATCCATTATTTATTACCAATAGAAACTGATTAATGAAACTTTCTAAGGCTTTAAGTTTTAAATCTTACAGAAACACTGAATCAATGATATAAAATGCCAAAGATTTTTAAGACGAGGAGCCAGGTTAGCATAGTATCAACGAGCTCGCCTCTGGACGGATAGATCCAGAGTTCAATTCTCACTCAAGCCTCGATTTATTCATGCAGAAGGTGAATAAATCTGAGCACGTCGTCCCTCGGAGAGGACGTTAAGCCATCGGATCAAAGACTGCAAGATGTCAGATACTCCTGAAAGATCCCTACTCCTAATAAATTTAAATTAAACAAGATTTAGGACTCTCAATGTAGAATCAACAAGTAATGTGACTCGCCCATTACTAAAATGAGGGATAAAAAGTAAATGAGCAGCACTAAAAAGTGAATTCTTTATAACATGGACGTGGAAAACAAAAAACATCTTTAAGACAGAAAATTCTATCATCAACGAAGTACAGGGAACAGAAACGTCATTAACTAGATCTTATACCCAACACCATCCGCTTTTACGTTCTTCACTTTTACGTTCTGATGTTTTCACCTGGTAAGAAATGTTTATTCCTACATCTTAAAGAAGCTGTAAGAGTAGTAACAAACTAGCTTTCTTTCCTCACAAACTTATTGAGCCAAGGCATTTTCCTTATTAAACAATTGTTCTGATTAAACGAAAAAATCGTGACAATTGCTTAAACTCGTTCTTGATAAATACAGATTTTAGATTTTACTTCTGAATATTCACTTCATCCGAGAATTCAGAAGCTCCCCATTTAACAAAGCAATCATTTTTGTCTTTCAATCATTCCATACTAACTGTCAGATGTTTCTATATTCTCGAATGCATCCGTTGGTAGATCATTTTGACCAGCGTTGTTAATATATGTGCTCTGGTTATGTGACTTCTAGTAAGAAATCTGTTAGAGAAGAGCAATTTGGTTTATACTGTATTTATTTATCCAGTCACACGTGATAATAATAACAGAGTCTACATTCTTACATCTGTAAGAAATTCTAGATCAAATCCATGCTTTCAATCACTTGATTAAATTTGTCTTTTTAGTTTTTATTTGAATGTACCTTTTATTCTTTTTTTTTGAAGTTTATCAAATTTCATAGAAGCTTAATAAAAATACTAGATTTTTTATTGAATATATTCAAAAATCTATCCTTATGTAAATATCTTTTGATTATTACATATATTAAACATTTACTTTTCTGTTTATTTTTTTTTATAAATGGATGTCTTATTTATTTAAATTTAAGTGAAATTCTAACATAGTGTAATCAGTTATTATGTGGTATTTACACATTTTAGTTAATTTAATCATTTAATTTTAATGCCTGAGGAAGAACACTACGTGTTCGAAACGTGTTATTTATACCATTAAATTTTTATAGTAGAGACTATTTCATTTTTTAACCTAAAAAAAAAATTTAGGTGAAATATTAAATTTAATTATATTAAACACATAATATACCGTCTTACCTCGTACATTACTGCCGTAGCTCTCGGACCGGTTTCGGGTGTCACCCGAGAGCTACGGCAGTAATGTACGAGGTAAGACGGTATATTATGTGTTTAATATTAATAGTACTAACCTCTGTGGTAATGACGAAATGCATGAATTAAATTTAATGTTTAAATGAAATATAAAATTCATATATTTCAGATCTTAAACCAGATTGGCTTTTTTAAAGTAAATATTATTAGTGTTTTTGTAACTGGGTTTGAAAAACAATAAAGGAAAAAAATTAACTATCTTAATGCAATATTTTACATGAAATGAATCGCCTTAATGTTTAATGACTTGATATTCTTTCAAAAGTAAATATTTTATACATGAAATGAATCGCCTTAATGTTTAATGACTTGATATTCTTTCAAAAGTAAAATGTAAATAGTTAATTATACATGGATATCGGTTTATTTGGAAAATGAATTAAAGAAGAGAAGGGAAGAGAAAATGAGGACTTCAGGTACAAGACTGCTAGACAGACAGACATCCTAAAAACACGTCAGCCCTCTAAATCCTCCTCGTGTCCTGTTACAGGCCTCGCTTGTGTTTACTCAACCTACCAAAACAACGACAGCTGACATGCGACCTTTCGGCAACCTCTGCCTTCTTCATGTTCCCCTTTACTTAACGCCATCCTTCCGTCCATCAAACAGTCCTTCCCCCCCCCCCCCCCCCCCAACCTCGACCACCTTTCTGCATGCATCATCTCTTTCTTAAACTCTATAACAAAAACTAAACCAAATTACTTGATGAGGAGCATAGGCCGTCTTACATCGTTGATTTCTTCACTAGACCGGTTTTAGAGCTTGCCCACCTTTCAGAAAGCCTCTTACTGACCGACCACCTTGCTCGATACTCTCTCAGTAGGTTTCAATCACTCTTGTTTTATCCGTCTGCCACCTACTGTATCTCTCTCTTCTCTCTCTCTCTCTCTCTTTATATATATATATATATATATATATATATATATAAAATAAATTCAAAACTTTTCGAAGGAAACACATCAGAAAGACGACAGACATAACTCAAATCGAAAATAATTAATCAAGACCATCGTCGTCATCAGGAGGTGTGAAGAGCGAAGACTCTCCAGGAAGGCAGGGTGGTGACTGACCGGTGAGTCACCGCCCTGCCTTCCTGTGGGACTCTTCGCTCTTCACACCTCCTGATGACGACGATGGTCGAAATATCGATGTAGGTTATGTCTGTGTCTTTCTGTGTGTTTCCTTCGTTTTGAATTTATTTTATTTAAAAAAGTCCGCTGGACAGTTTTTTTTAATTATGTGTATATATGAATTAAACATCACAATAAACAATTATATATTAATTAAAATGCTCTAAGGCCTTTCGTTACAACATCATCAGAGAGCTAAATAAAACAAACAAAAAATATAATAACAAGTTAACCTGGTTGATTGAAGTCTTCAGGATTGCTGGCATCCCTGTCTGAATTTAAATTAAGAAAGAACATTATACACACACACACACACACACACACACACCACACACACACACACACACACACATATATATATATATATATATATATATATATAACATTTATTATAGTCCAGTATCCGTTGACCTTTCAACTCTTTTATTCTAACCGCTTGTTTCATTGTTCATTATTGACCTTTGACCTTCTTATATTAACCTGTACAATCCTTTTAATCTATTAATAGCTATGACTAAGCAAAAAGTCATCGATTTTAATTTAACATGTCACTTGGTCAACTCCTTTTCCAGTTGAACCCTGTTAGCAGGAGGTTAGTTCGTAGGATCGAATCTCTCAGTCTTAAGATCGTGAATGCCGAGACTGCGGTTAATTTTAATGATACCTGTTTAAAAGAGGATCTGCTACCTATTTATACCAATATATATATATATAATAGACATTTAAAAAATGTCTATTTAAGTTTATTTTAAGTTTAAAGAAATATATATATACATATACCAGTTCAAAATCAATGAAGAGTAACACACAGAGTAAGCGGGCAATTCGTCTTCAGGAGAAATGTTCGGTTGAAATATCTTAGTCTTTTTTCACATTTCTTATTGTGGTTTGGACGTTTGAACTGAATAAACCGGAATTTTCAAAAGAATAAGCAGAAAAGAAATCACTGAACTCGCTACTATATTTTGATGTCCTCGTCGTCAGGAATAGATTTGAATCGCTCCAAAGGCTGATAACAACTGGCTTGGCGTTCAAACAGAAGCACTCAAACAGTGTTTCCAACTTTCGGAGGGAGGGGAGACAAGAAAGATAAAAAAATAAAACCCAAATAAAGATTAAAAGTCATTTAATCTTTACTTGGCTTTTATTTCTTTTTTTACTTTCTTCTTGGCTTTTACTATACATATTTTAGTTTTTTGAAATACACTCTTTAGCAACACGATAGTTTGGTTGTAAGAAGAAATAAGAGAATTAGGAAGGAGGGAAGAGAGAATGAAAGTTGAGAAGTGGCCAAGTCTGGTAACTTAAGATTGATGCATGTACCAACAAAGGTTCAGTCTGCTTTCTAGTGACTCAGGAGAATAGCCACGCTCAAGGATCTTGGTACGTAGTGAGTTGAGGTTCAAGTTTTTGTGTTGGAGTCTACTGCAGATCCGGTGGATCCAGATGGACAGGAATCAATGGATAGATTTCTTTATGTGAGGAGGGTGGCAACTCTCGAGAGCAAATTTATTTGCACTACATTTAACATTAACGCAAATTTTGTATTAGGAATGTTTTGTTCATCACCAGAGGAAGACTGATCATTTGGAAGTCATTCTCTCTCTCTCTCTCTCTCTCTCCTCTCTCTCTCTCTCTCTCTCTCTCTCTCTCTCCCTTAGTATTCTATTATGGTATTCTTCTGTTGTCTAACATCCATGTTGATGTTAAGAACATCAACGACTGAAGTCTACCCTTCTTTTATTTATATTCAGAAGCAACTCCTTCTGAATAGTATTTATGTATTCTAATTTATAGTTATTTATCTAATAAATCTTGGTGAGATATCAAAAGTACAATAAAATATAAAATATGTGGGATCAGTAGTAACCAACAGATTATACTTCATAGAATATATAATTCAATGTATTAATAGTATAACTGTATTACAAATTGTTTACCATCACTTGATCAGCGTGTTGAAATCTCACTGACTTTTTCTCCTGATACGAGTAACAATGCAACCAAAAGTTAGAGATGGTAAGGGCATTTGTCTATTACAACTGAATATCCAGGTTATCTCTGAACTTTGGTCGCCCAATGTGAAGTTTTCAATTTTCACCATTCAGATATATTCAATTTATTTGTATCTCAATGATTTAATATTATGGAGGATTAAAATTCTCAAAATAAAATCTAATCTTTAATTTTATTTAAAATGAAAAGCATACATCATTTTAAATAGTCCTCAGACATATAATTAAGCATGCTATAATTTCTGTCACTGGTTTTGTCATCTATAAATATTTGAATTCAATTAAACTGTCTACCCTTAAGTGGCAATTATATCATAAAATAAAGCTAAAGAAGATGAAATTTGTAAGAATTTATAAGTACCAATTGAGTTAGAAAATAGATAATTTAATCGATAAAATTGAAATGACAGGTTTTAAAAACATTTGCTGAGAGTAAAATACAATAAGGCAAAAATATAATTACTTCAATCAACCATTCTAGTATCTGACAAGAAGCTAATGATAATTATAGCCTTTTCGTTGGAACAGAAAGCTCTCACCGTGTATATATATATATATTTAAAACAAGTGTAATTTGCAAACCATCAGGTCTATGAAATCATTTACATTGTAAATAATATAATTAAAACATATTTTGATCTGACAACATGCAAAACAGGTATAATTATTATTATAATTTTCTTGTTTATGTCTCAATAAAATACGGAATGCTAAATGTGTTAAAATTGTAACGAAATTGCAGTGTGAGAATGCTTTTTTTTTTAGAACATCAATCTGAGCTTAGCATATATTAGGCAAATACTGTTTAGAGTCGAGGCTATTATATGTATACATAAAACATTTAGTCTGTCAATCTTAAACCTACACTCGACAATCACATCTTTGTTTAATGACACCCATATTGCAGGTCAAAAATTGTAAAGCTGCTATACTCTATCGCCTATGTATACCTGCAAAAAGTAATTATACTATAGCTAAGAATATTTATTTACGTTAAGTAAACTATGCAACCAATTTTGTCTATTGCAACTGAATTACGAAGTTATCTCTGAACTTCTGTTTTCCAATCTTAAACAACTTTATCCATCAATCAACTACATTGTAAGATTGATTGACGGTATTTTATAAATTAAGTTTTTATAAATATGATTGACTCTGAAGATGGTCAAGGAGATCGAAACATGTCAGTTAGAAATAATAAATAATTTGGAGAACTAGTGTATTTAGTACCTTTAAAACAAAGGTGAGAAAACTTGAAAGATGGACAATGAAATTTATTCATTGCCACAGTACAAAGGACGTTTAACAAAACATGTATATATATATTATATATTTATATTAAATTTATATATATATATATATTTTTATATATATATATATTATATATATACAGGTAACTCACCACAAATGAATGAAGATAGTCGCTCTGAGGCCTTTCGTTTTCACGTCGTCAGAGAGCAAGTGAATACAAGTTGTAGGCAGGTTATGAATTTTGATTTATAGTTGGATTAAGATTGGCATCATTGACAGTATTTTTCCCTATTACAGTTGAATTGACTAGTTTTGATTTGTTTAACGATTCCTTCAATTAGATGAATTTCTAATTAGATGAATTTCTAATTGAAGGAATCGTTAAACAAATCAAGATTATATCAACTGTAATATGGAAAAATACTGTCAATGATGCCAATCTTAATCCAATTATAAATCAAAATTTATAACCTGCCTACAACTTGTATTCACTTGCTCTCTGACGACGTGAAAACGAATGGCCTCAGAGCGACTATCTTCATTCATTTGTGGTGAGTTACCTGAATATTTATACCACGTGTTATTGTGACCATTTTGTATATATATATATTCTTGAACTCATTTCTAATCCATGTTCTTTGTCACTTTTCTCATTAACTTTTTCTAATTTTTTAATAAATGTTTTGAAGTTTTCTGGAATATCAAGTAACAACCATTAAACGTCATTAAAGGAACGTCGGTTATTTGTAAAAAGTGAATAGTGTTAATAATGACGAATATTGAAGATAAAGCAATTTGAAATTCTTATTTAAGGTACCAGAAAACTTCAAAACACTGATTAAAAAGTTAGAAAAGCTAAAGAGAAAAGTGACAAAAACAAGGATTCAAAAAGGCTGTAATGAAACGTGTATTAACGAAAATCTGCTCCCAAATTAATGGCAGCAGGTCTTCCCTTAAGCATATGTTATTAAAATAAGCAGCAGCTTCTGCATTGACCAATTTATGTTGACACTCTCTGAATTTCGTATCACTTTGCGGTGAGACTTCTGGTAGCTTCTAAAGAAGGTTAGCGAAAGATATTAACACACACAATAAACTTTAGGTCAAACTCGAAAACACTTAAATAAATCACTTTTTCCAAAAAAACCGTTTTTTTCATCATTAAAATAACAAACTAAATGAACAATACATACGAGCTTTCGGCTGTCATTCGCCATCTTCAGGTATATGTATCGAATGACAGCCGAAAGCTCGTATATATTGTTCATTTAGTTTGTTATTTTAGTGATTAAAAACGGTTTTTTAGAAAAAGTGGTTTATTCAAGTGTTTTCGTGTTTGATCTAAAGTTTATTGTGTATGTTAATGTCTTTCGCTAACCTTCTTTGGAAGCTACCAGAGTCTCACCGCAAAGTGATACGAAAACTAGACAGTGTCAACAAGAAATTGGTCAATGCAGAAGCTGCTGCTTATTTTAATAAATATTATATATATATATATATATATATATATATTTTTGATGAAAATACGACTCCAAATGGACAAATACAGTTTAATGTACATAAAGAAACATAGAGAAATTAAAAGCACACACTTACAGTCTCTAATTTTTGGTTGAACCATCACTGTTGCATAGACGGTTGGAGACCCAACGGTGGGGCTTTTTAGTTTCTCTAATTAAAAGTAACTGTGTGTTTTTAATTTCTCTATGTTTCTTTATGTACATTAAACTATATATATATATAAATGATTTCACATAAACACGTGAAATAGCAATCAATGATCAAACCGCAATATGAAATTGGAAAATAAGACTAAAATCTTTCAACCGTAACAAGCGGTCTTGCTCAGAGTCAAAAACCCAACTGAAATCTAGTTTTATATATATATATATATATATATATATATATATATATATATATTAAAATGTCATTTGCTAACCTTCTTTGGAAGCTACCAGAGTCTCACCGCAAAGTGATACGAAAACTAGAGAGTGTCAACAAGAAACTGGTCAATGCAGAAGCTGCTGCTTATTTTAATAACATATGCTTAAGGGAAGACCTGCTGCCTTTGTACACAAATATATATATATATATTATATATATATATATATATATAATATCTCCATAAGTTGTCTGGTTCTAATATCAGATTGGCTATTTCATTAAAATATTTCAGAGCCATAAAGGTAAATTAAAAGCTGTATTAAGCTTTTTGTTTTTCGTTTGTAATGACTTCCATGTTTGTTGCATAATGTTTTTAGTATATATCTGTTCTATTTCTATAACCAGATCTTTATTTCTAGACGCTATAGTTTGCATTATTTTCCAAGTAACTATATGTTATTATAGCCCCATCATCTGGGCACTCTACATTAAAATAAACAAATTTTTTTTTAAAAAAAATTTAATTAGATGACTTTTTTGAAGAATTATCCTTTCTTTTTTTTTAAGATTTAATCTATTGATAAGATCTCGTTTGGTTATATCAATAGTTTGATATATCAGAAAAGAACGAGGTATTACCTTTTTTTTTTTCGGGTGTGGATGTGTGGTGGATGTAATGAGTTGTTTGTTTTAACAAGGGTTATAGGAAAGGAAGGGTTGGAGCAATAAGAGAAGGTTCTGAACCAACTACCTGTTGCAATACAACCTTCACACCTGTCTACTCCTGCTATAGCTGCATCACACCGCCTTGCCTAGCCCACAATCCTTCAAAAACAATCCTATTCCTTGCTTTCATCAACAATATAATTAAATATAGTTAATGTGTTAGTTCCACTGAGGTTAGTAATATTAGAATTAGTAATAATACAATCCTTTACGGGACTGGACAAAAAGGACAACGAATGAACATACAGGAACAAATAGAAATATACAAACATAAAATGACAATATAATCAATGAATAAACAAACCACCAAACCGACATTTTAACAAAACCACTAATAACATTTAAAAGACGACAAAAGGAACTGGAAATAGATGATGAAATAAGAAATAAAAGGAAAACTTCTTTTTATTTTTTCCTTTTATGAAAAAAATAAATAAAAGGAAATAAATAATTTTTTTCCTTTTATGTGTTAGCAATTAAAGAAATATGAAAAAAAAAATTTGACTACACAGACAACACTGATTACACAATGTAGATGATATATATAGGTAGGTTATAGGAAAATAACATACACAGTCAGTTAGGTGCTCTTGAAGATGGGATCCAGACGGACCCGAAACCGGTCGAGCTTTTCAGAGACTTTACGAGGTATGACGGATTGTATTATTACTAATTCTAACAATATAATTAACCTATTAAATAATCTCTATATAATATTATGAGTTTGTTTGTTTGTTTGTTCACCCATTTTCCGTAGAGATAGAGACCTGAAATTAAAGATATATTATTTATTACATGAATAGTGTTAAATAAAAGAAAATGTTTACTATATTCCCAAAATTGGAGCCAGGGTAGCGTGCCTTGCGTACATGCCGATGACAGTAGTACAAATGTATTATATGGACTAATTTACCACAATGAAACAATTTTGTAAAACAATGCTCTAAGGCCTTTCGTCAACACATCGTCAGAGAGCAAGTGAACTAAAAAATAATAAATACTTGTTAAACTGGCTGATTGAAATTTCCAGAATTTTTGGCAACCCTGAATGTGTTTAATGATGAAGAAGTCTTCATCTTTTAATTATTCCGCTAATCAAAACTTCATCCAGTTTATTGAGTCCTAGGCTATTGTTCATCAACTTCTCATAAAAGTTCTTTATGAACGCACTTTCCACGATATTTCTTCTTCTTTCTGAAGACACATATATTGATTCTTTTGCTTCATTCCAGTTAATCACATGAATACTGTTTCTTATGTGCATGAATAAGGCACTCTTTTCCTCTTCTCTTCTGATGGAATATTTGTGTTGTTTTATCCTTGTAAGAAGACCTTTGCTCGTCTGTCCAATGTAAGACATTTCACAGTCAGTACATGGAAATATATTATATAATATATATAATATTAAATTTATTATATATAAATGTAACAAAAAAATTTAATATATAATTTGCGATATATAAACACTGGTAATAAAATAAAGGCATGGAGCCAGACTAGCCCAGAGTCTTGCGTGCTCGCTGATGGCAGTAGTGCAAATGTATTATATATAAATGTAACAAACAATATTTTTTTTAAATTAATATTTGCGTAATATAAACACTGGTAATAAACTAAAGATATAGAGCCAGGGTAGCCCACTGGCTTGTGTGCTCGCCGATGGCAGTAGAACAAATATATTAAAAGTAAATGTAACAAACAAATTTTTGAATTCCTAATTTGAATAATATAAACAATGGAAATAATGTAAAGGCATGGATCCAGGGTAGCCAGTCGCTTGCATGCTCGCCAATGACAGTAGTGATAATGTATTAATTAGTAGTGATAAATGTAAAAAAAATATTAACTTAAAATTTGCGAAATATAAACACTGATAATAAAATAAAGGCATGGGCCAGAGTAGCCCAGAGGCTTTCGTGCTTGCATGACGACAGTACTGCAAATGTATTATAAATAAATGTAACAAATATATAATAAACTACTACATTAGAGATTAAAAATGTATAGTTTTAGAAACAAACTCGAACACAACTGTCAGATAAAATACGAATGTTCTAAGGTAATATTATAAAGACACATTACTTTCTTTAATGTTATTTTATATTAGATAAATAAATGAAATATTTCAATTTACAAATTTTAATTGTTTTAAATATATTTCATTGTGTATATAACTTGAATTGAGGTTTTATTTATATTTAATAAATAAAATATTTAATAGCTGGCCAAGTGATATGCTAAACAAAATCAATGAGGCAGTCAATAGTATTAATAGGTTAATACTATTGACTACCTCATTGATTTTGTTTAACATGTCACTTGGCCAGCTCCTTTTCTAGTTGACTCCTGTTAGCAGGAGGTTAGTTCCTAGGATCGAATCTCTCAGTCTGAAGATCGTGAATGCCGAGACTGTGGTTAATTTTAATATTACCTTTTTAAAAGAGATCTGCTGCCTCTTTACTCCAATATTATTCCTTTTAATAATGTATATTCTAGGTTTTAATCTTTGCTATGACAATATTAATGTGGGGAATGGAATATCTTGTGCAAGCAAGAATCCGAACAAAAATTCGACAAAATATTATGAAACTCGCCGTCTATAGATGAGGACGTAAAGCTGTCGGTCCACAGGATGTACAATATCAGGTACATGTTAAAGATCCCTACTCTAATCAACTTGACTGAAACTCTACAAGTGTGACCATTAGGCGTAAAGGTTTTTTATCGTAGCGGACAGATATTTCAAACACTATGTCATGCGGACTTCGACTGTAGCATGCGAAAAGTCGTCGTTATCAGCAGCTCAAGGGAATATCAGTTACTGCAAATCTCACCTACTCCATAAAAAACATTATTTATTTTTTGTATTTATAAATAATATGGTATTTAAAATTTGTATGAAATAATAAAATCTATTAGTAGTATACAAAAGAATTTATTATTAACCTCATCCTTAAAAAAAAATGTATGCTATATTTTATATTTATTTTTAACTGTATTTCATATTATAATAACTTTAAATTCTTAACTTGCACCTTCAAACCTATCTTAATTTCATAAATCTTAATACATTACTTTTCACTGTTTTATATAACAACCTTTTGCTATGGATTTTAAAATTTATTTTAAAATTCCAACAAATGAAATATGATTTTTAATAAATGATTTATCAAAGTAAAATAATATAAGGCATATATTTACCAATAATGACCTTGTTACAACGATTTGTTAAGATCTACCAATTGAACTTTTAAGATATTTTTGATACCCTGTATATCAGAATATATGCAACAACTGGATTAGTAACGTTAATTCAGAATAACTTTTGTAAATTATTTAAGAGATTTGAGTTTCAGGTGTGGTTTAGAATTATATAGCGTGCTTGCATTGAAGGTTGGAATCTACGCAATCTTACGCGTTGCGTAGATTTCTTAATAATGACCCTATTCTCTGCCTCAGTATACCTCATGACTGGGTTTGGTTTCATATTTTGGTTGCCTTATAGCCGCTGGTGATGATAATCCTTGTTTCAATCTAGTAGCAAAGTGAGAGGTTAACATTTTTGAACAGGTCCAAGACGCCGCTTCACCAAAGCCTCTGCTGGGTTAGAAACTCATTAAATATCCCTATTCAAACAAATCAGCTAGGAAAAATATAGGTCTTTTAATAGGTTATAAATATGATTGCTCAAAAATCTTCGAGAAATTCAGCATTTTGAAATCTATCAAATCTCCTATTAGCAGCAAAAAAGACTAATAACGATATATTATTCTTTTTCTTTTAAAAAAAAAAAACTATTTTTCAGTGAATTTTAACAATATTATATATCTGAAATAGCTTTGAAATACAAGTAAACTAATAACCTGAGGAAAAAGTTAAACACTTTATATTAGTTAAAAATTTTAGCAAAAAAATGCAGCTCAATTACTTTATACCCTATAAATAAGTATTGTATTAGTAAATTAGAACAATTTTTCACTTCAACTAAATTATTTTTTCTTTCTTTAAGTTTCCCGATGTATTCAAATTATGTATTCTATTCTCTCTTATAAATATTTGTATTTTTCTTCTTTTTTTTTAATAAATTTGTTTTGGCTTTCAAAGGCTACTTCAGGTCTGTAATACTTGCTAGATTGCCGTGGAAATATTTATTGAATATTTAAATTAAAATTAGGCAAAACATTGAGTCGCTAGATATATTCTTAGATGTATAGATTAGAACAGCTGAGTAGTTAGCTAAGTTAAAATGAAGTGATTTTACTTTTTATATAATCTATGTTTTTTTCACAGTATATATACGATTATATCATATATTGATATAGATACGAAGATATCTGTGTTTCAAAAGGAATTAAGATTCTCTGATAAAGAACGATAATTTTATTATTAGTTTGTTGGTTTCATTGATATGAGATGAAGTGTTTTGCATTGTGATTTACGCTGAAATATTGCCTGACGGTTGATGAATAATGGTGGAGAAGAGACGCGGTAATGGATGGAGAGGCCTGTTGGAGAATGTCCCGAGGTGAGGAGAGCTGGAGGGTGGTGTTGAGGACAAGGGCTGGCCTGAGCCGCCAACTGGAATATGGCTGCGGGGAAATCGTGATTGAGATGGCGTTTAGTGGAGGGGATGATGAGGAAGATGAAGGAGAGGGTGGGTCAGCTCGAAATCATGTCAGGCGGACACAGGGAATGTCTGTGCCCAGCACGTGCCTTTGCGGCGGCACGTACTTTGCGACAGGCCCGGCACACCTTGCCCACCGCTCCACTATACTAGTATACATACTGACGGACCAAATTATAATCAAAACCACATGAAATCTGAACAATTCAGCTCAGTCGAAAAACAACAATGCATTTTTTAAAACTCACTCCCTAATCCTGTAAACTGAATCCTAACCTTACTTACTATAAAAAAAACAGATAAAAACTCTTCACATGGGATCATCTTCCAGAAAATTTTAAAACTTATTCAAATTAAAGCTTGGTATTTTGAAATGTCATGCCAACGATTTTATTCCGTGACACAATTTAATCTCTTCAAATCACAAAATGTTTCTAAAAGAAATCGCGTTTTCTTCTTTAGGTGAGTGGACTCAAAAGAATAAAAAGCACAATTACTAATCCAGGTTGATAATATATTATTGTAAAAATATGTCTCTGAAAAATTGTGAATATTGAGCAAATCAGAAAAAAAAAAGTCACAATTGCTTTTGGTAGAATGTTGGCATTCAGGTGTCATTTATGATGATGGGTAACGTATATTTGTTTACGATCCAAACACATTTACCATCCAAAAACATTGTAAATATATACCTTCCAATGTAAACACCATGTAGATCTAATTTATAAACTCCTAAAAGTGGTATTCGAACTCACCCTAAAATGCTGAATAATTCATTAAATGAGAATTTTGGTGAACTTATTTATAAACTAAAAAAAAAAATCAATATGCAAGAAGTGTTTCAGGAGACTGGAAAAATTCTCAAAGGAATTGAACAAAGTAAAAACTAAGATATAATTTCTAAATATTTATATTCAATAAGGATTGCGAATATATTTATATACATTGGTCAATTTTCAATCCATAATGAGAAATGAGAAAACAGATTAAGATTTTTCAAACTTACTTTGAAAATTTCACAAGATTGTGAAAACTTTATATATATATATATATATAGGTATAAATCGGCAGTCTTCTTGCAAACAGATATTATTAAAATTAGCAGCAGATTCTGCTTTAACGATTTTCAAACTGGTTGCCTGGATGTTATTGGTGATTTTTCATTCTTGTGGTTGGGGTTGCCATATCACTTGACCAAATGACATTATAAATTTCGAGCTTTCGACCATCAAATCATTGGTCATCATCAGGTGCAATCTAGCTTGTGGACGAATGCTTATATAGTCATTAATATTTATTATATTATTATTAATAAACAAAAGTAAAAATTTAACACAAGGAAGAAAAAACTGAATGCACTTACAAATTCTACCTTATAAGCCAATTTAGCAATTACAAAACTAATGAGAGAATGCTAGAGACTACAATATATAATAACATAAAACAAAAAAAAAATAAAAAAAATGTGGTCATATATTCTATTCTAAGAGCTCAAAAAACCTGGACTAATAACAACAAAAACTCCAACAACGTACAGCCGCTGCAACTCTAAATACACCTGATAGAGCAACCAGAAAAAATCACAGTTTCACTCTTATATTTTGTAAAGTATTAGATAAATAAGAAGAACCAAACAATTATTATCAACTTACGTCTTAAGTAGATATCGGAGATATATAAAATAACCAAAAAAATATTTTGGAGTTAATGCACAAAAACCGATATAAAAATAAGCGATTACATTTCTCAATAATTTTAAGTCCCCGCTGTTTTAGTGGAATAAAAGAAGAAATAGTAGAAGAGGAGCAAAGTAGGTCACACGCCATTTTAAATTAACAGTCAATGCTGTCAAATATATACATCAGTTCAAAAATGAAGAAAAGCAACACACAGAGAAAGAGACACACATACAAACTCAAAATTTTGGATGATCCGTCTTCAGGAGAAAAGAGAATGGGCGACCAAGCACGCCGGAAACACAATGGCTGTTGTGTTTCCGGCGTGCTTGGTCGCCCATTCTCTTTTCTCCTGAAGACGGATCATCCAAAAATTTGAGTTTGTAAGTGTGTCTCTTTCTCTGTGTGTTGCTTTTCTTCCTTTTTGAACTGATTTGCGTCCAGTTTGGATCGTTTTTTCGAATTTTGAGTGGATATATATATATATATTTGTAAATTTAGGGAGCAATCCTTCTTTTATGCATGTTTTGTTGAACGACCTTTGTACTGTTGCATGAATCAATTTCATAGTCGATCTTTCAAGTTTTCTCACCTTTGATTTAAATCTTTCTGGTATTAAATACACCAGTTCTCCAAAAGATTTATTTTTCAATACTGACATGTTTCGGTCTCCTAGACCATCTTCAGAGTTAAACATATTTACAAAAACTTATTCCTACTAATCACAACTATATACACTATACTATACATTTCCTAAATTAACACAATAATTTTCAAAAAACATCAAGAAATAATTCTATCACCAAAATAAACATTTGCTTAAAGCAGTTTTTGCCACCTGTCATAATCAGGTGTACCTATTAACTTCATAAAATGCCTCTAGGTTCCATCTGTTGGGCTTTCAATCTTGATTCGTGTTCTTGCGTCGTTTTAGAATATAGTTTTAACGTCCTGTTGAAACCTGTGGTTTGGTTGTTCATATTTGGTTTCAGTTCTATTATCTTAAGTGCTTCAGCAATTTGTAGTCTATTATGATCATTCTCATGGTATAAAACTTCTGTGTTTTATACAAAACAGGTACTGATTAACAATGGCTATAGTAACAGGAAATTTGATGATATTCTACAGTTGTACATCAATTGAGTGAACAATGAACAACAAGAAAATTCAAAAGCAACCAAAAATGGTATAACTCATAACATCTATTACAAAAACCAATATTCAAAGGCTTACAAAATAGATGAAAGAATTTTGAAGAACATAATCAAGGACAACACAGAATGCATCAAGGCAAAAGACCAGCTCAAAATCAACATATATTACAAGAGTATTTGTACATCCAATATGATAATCAAAAACAACCTGCACTTAAAACCACAACTTCAGAAAACCAATGTAATTTATCAATATAATTGTTTAATAGGAAACTGCGAGATCCTAAAATCAAAATACATTGGTTCAACAACAACAACAATTTCAAGAAGACTCACAATGCATCTGTTAGCAGGAGCCCCAAAAGAACATACCATAAATGAACATAAAATCAAATTGACTCGAGAAATGCTAGTGAAAAACACAGAAGTTTTATACCATGAAAATGATCATAATAGACTACAAATTGCTGAAGCACTTAAGATAATAGAACTGAAACCAAATATGAACAACCAAACCACAGGTTTCAACAGGACGTTAAAACTATATTCTAAAACGACGCAAGAACACGAATCAAGATTGAAAGCCCAACAGATGGAACCTAGAGGCATTTTATGAAGTTAATAGGTACACCTGATTATGACAGGTGGCAAAAACTGCTTTAAGCAAATGTTTATTTTGGTGATAGAATTATTTCTTGATGTTTTTGAAAATTATTGTGTTAATTTAGGAAATGTATAGTATAGTGTATATAGTTGTGATTAGTAGGAATAAGTTTTTGTAAATATGTTTAACTCTGAAGATGGTCTAGGAGACCGAAACATGTCAGTATTGAAAAATAAATCTTTTGGAGAACTGGTGTATTTAATACCAGAAAGATTTAAATCAAAGGTGAGAAAACTTGAAAGATCGACTATGAAATTGATTCATGCAACAGTACAAAGGTCGTTCAACAAAACATATATATATATATATATAGATTTCACATAAAAACGTGAAATAACAATCAATGATCAAACCACAATAAGAAATGGGTAAACAAGACTAAGATCTTTCAACCGTAACAAGAGGTCTTCGTCAGAGTCAAAAACCCTTTTTGACTCAGATTCAGTTGAGTTTTTGACTCTGACGAAGACCGCTTGTTACGGTTGAAAGATCTTAGTCTTGTTTTCCCATTTCTTATTGTGGTTTGGTGATATATATATATATATATATATAATATATATATATATATATATATTAAATCATTTATCACTGGTTAGTATAAAATCTCTTGATGTAAAAAAAAAAATGTTAGTTTGTACTTGTAAGGTCTAATTTATAATGGAATATCCTGTTGAATAGAGATTATTAGGGAGGATATACTAACAAGAGGGTTGATAGAGTTATTAGGGGAGTCGGCTGCGTGGAATGCCTGGGTTTTTGTCGATAGCCAGGCTAACAATGCCACCAATTACCGAGGCCCCGAGAGCCGCTCTTTGATCACTCGGGGGCCTCCAAGTGGCTTCCCTCTAATGAAGGCTCGCTGCCGCGAAAACTGGCCCAAGACACGACACCCTTCAAGCTTGGTGTTTCCGGTGTGACTTGCAACACTTTCCATAGCTTAGAGAATTCTAGTAAACTCTATTTGGTTCACACTAGTAGGATATAATTGCATTTTTTTTCTACCAAAAAATCTTGTAGAAATATAAAATGTTCATTTTTGTTATTCTATATAGAAATATAATTTTGTTAGCACTTGTTATACATTTGATATCAGCTATGGCAACACAGTAAAACTGCCATTTATATGTTTTTTTCTGTACAGCTATGACCTAAAACAAAGAAAAGAGACTAAGATTCTGTGCGTCTTAAATTATTAAGTCATTAGATATCACCTGAAACATTAAGGTAAAATTGGCATTTATGTTCTTAGCTTATCAATTATGAGATATCAAAATCCATGTCTCAGCTGTATCCAAACCCCGGATCACCTACCCTTCCATTGTGCCCATCTCAATAGCAACAGACATCATCTTCGGAAAACTACACTACAAGTATTCGGAAATGCTACAAGGGTTAAAACGTACAATTCGGAAATGCTACAAGGGTTAAAATGGTCACCAAGCAAAACTGAACTGTTAACAAATTAAGTTCATAGTTTTTACAAATTCTTAAACAACATAGATTTCATATAACATATTGTAACAATATTATATAGCATTTCATCATTACCAGAGGTTAGTATTATTACTATTAAACACATAATATACCGTCTTACCTCGTACATTGCTGCCGTAGCTTTCGGACCGGTTTCGGGTGTCACCCATCTTCAACACGAACTGATCTAATAACACGAATAGATCAGTTCGTGTTGAAGATGGGTGACACCCGAAACCGGTCCGAGAGCTACGGCAGTAATGTACGAGGTAAGACGGTATATCAGTTGGGTTTTTGGCTCTGACGAAGACCGCTTGTTACGGTTGAAAGATCTTAGTCTTGTTTTCCCATTTCTTATTGTGGTTTGATCATTTATATAGGTACATGTAGTATAAAAAATGAACCATGTGAAAATATTGCAATAAACTCCCTCCAAGTAGGGGTACTACTTTTGAGGAAAAAAAAACCTAAACAGAAAGTAGAGACTATGATTTTTATGGGTCTCAAATTACTGAGATTTATTAGATATAACTTGAAACACGGAGGCAAAATTGGCATTTGTATTAGATTTTTATACACCAGCTATGACCTGAAATAGAAAAGAGAGACCAAGATCTTTTAGGTCTTAGATTATTAAGTTACATTTCGACACACCTAAAATATAAATATAAGACAGACTTTTTTACGGATTTGTTATAACTCCTATATCTACTAAAAACGTAAGTGAGGCTTATAATAATGGTTTGGTTCTTCTTATTTATCTAATATTTTAGAAAATATAAAAATGAAACTGTGATTTTTCTGGTTCATTTGTACCTCAAAATAATCTAACGTATATATAATAGGTCTTAAATTATTGATATTTATTAGATAAAACCTGAACACCGAGGTCAAATTGGCATTTGTATACGATTTCTATACACCAGCTATGGCTTGAAAAAGAGATGAGAGACCAATTTTTTGTAGGTCTTATATTATTAAGTTACATTTGACTCACCTAGAATGTAAATGTGAAAAGACATTTTTTATGGATGTTATATAACTCCGACAACTGCTAAACACGTGAGTGAGGTAGATAATAATAGTTCAGTTCTTCTCATTTATCTAATATCCTACAAAATATAAGAGTGAAACTGTGATTTTTCTGGTTTCATTGTACCTCAAAATAATCTAACGAACATAAAATTAGACAGAACTCTTGTCTTTCACTTAATTGAAAGCTATCTCATCCTAAGAAATATAAGCTGATATCTTTTTTTTAAATTAAAAATAATTTAAATTATCAATTTGTTACTAAAAAATGCATAATTTATTTTTTTTTTATTTTATTTACATAACTAACAGCTTAACTCGTAATTTTATAGTTTTGTTTTCTACTAAACATAAACTAGTTTAAATCACTTACACATTTGGAATACTCAGACTGTTTCAATCCAAATATTCATTATTCAATATTAACTACAGACACTTTATTTTCCATTTGTTTAATATATTTTCTTTTGTCTCAAATATATTACAAAACTGACATCTTTACGACCATATCATTGTTTTATATGAATACAAAATGAATTAACGGAGAGGAGGGCCTCACTGGGTTATTTATGTCAGTATTGAGTTATTAAGACCTTTGCATATTGAATCAGGAGGTCAACCAGGCCTCCACATGCTTTCAGATTTCTGGTATCAAATTACTTAAAAAAATATTCTCTGAAAAAACATTAATTCCGACTTAATTAAAAATCTCATTTACAAAGTTATTATTAACATAATTGTAACAATGAGAAATTAAAGTTTTTGTTATGTACCCTGTTATTCTATAAATATATGCATAATGACATTATCTGATTTGAATTTAAAAAAAATATATTCAATCACAAATTATCATATGGAGTGAAATCTAAAATTTTTAGTCTAAAGTATTAAGTGAACTGCAGTGTCGGCATTCACTTTCTTCTAAATGTGCAATTCGATGCTACAAACTAATTTCTTTCTATCTGCAATCTCAAGTATTAAGTGAACTGCAGTGTCGGCATTTACTTTCTTCTAAATGTGAAATTTGATGCTGCAAACTAAGTTCTTTCTATCATAGGTTAATTGCAGTCTCGGCATTCACTTTCTTCTAAATGTGAAATTCGATGCTACAAACTAATTTCTTTCTGTCATAGGTAAACTGCAGTTTCAAGTATTAAGTGAACTGCAGTTCACTTTCCGCATTCACGTTCTTCTAAATGTGAAATTTGATGCTACAAACTAATTTCTTTCTATCTGCAATCTCAAGTATTAAGTGAACTGCAGTGTCGGCATTCACTTTCTTCTAAATGTGAAATTTGATGCTACAAACTAATTTCTTTCTATCTGCAATCTCAAGTATTAAGTGAACTGCAGTCTCGGCATTTACTTTCTTCTAAATGTGAAATTTGATGCTGCAAACTAAGTTCTTTCTATCATAGGTTAATTGCAGTCTCGGCATTCACTTTCTTCTAAATGTGAAATTCGATGCTACAAGGTGGTTAGAGTTTAAACTGCACTTTAAACTGCAGTTTCAAGTATTAAGTGAACTGCAGTTCACTTTCCGCATTCACGTTCTTCTAAATGTGAAATTTGATGCTACAAACTAATTTCTTTCTATCAGGGGTTAACTGCAATCTCAAGTATTAAGTGAACTGCAGTGTCGGCATTCACTTTCTTCTAAATGTGAAATTTAATGCTATTCACGCGGGAGGTGAATAAATCTGTAGAATCTGTAGAATAACTTTAGGACTCCCAATGTACAATCTGTAGAATCACTTTAGGACTCCCAGTGTAGAATCTGTAGAATCACTTTTAGAACTCCCAATGTACAATCTGTAGAATCACTTTAGGACTCCCAATATACAATCTGCAGAATCACTTTAGGACTCCCAATGTACAATCTATAGAATCACTTTAGGACTCCCAGTGTAGAATCTGTAGAATAACTTTAGGACTCCCAATGTACAATCTGTAGAATCACTTTAGGACTCCAATGTGCAATCTGTAGAATCACTTTAGGACTCCCAATATACAATCTGCAGAATCACTTTAGGACTCCCAATGTACAATCTGTAGAATCACTTTAGGACTCCCAGTGTAGAATCTGTAGAATAACTTTAGGACTCCCAATGTACAATCTGTAGAATCACTTTAGGACTCCCAATGTACAATCTGTAGAATCACTTTTAGGACTCCCAATGTAGAATCTGTAAAATCACTTTAGGACTCCCAATGTAGAATCTGTAGAATCACTGATCAAACAAAAAGTCGTTAAACGGATGAAGTTTAGGTAATAAACTCAGGAGATAGGAGCGGTTTAGGCCGATAAACCGCTAGGAGATCGGTTTAAACAATAAAGAAAAATATAAACACACATACACATGCAATACGTATTAAGATTTTTATATGGATTTTAGTTTTAAATATATGTTGTCTCTACTGTATATATATTTGTGTACCACCATGTGTACATCATACTGAGCCTGTGACTCGCTCACTGTACTCGTGTGGGTGAATCATTTGAGTCGCATTACCAATATTTGATCTATTATTGATTGTTGCTTCGTACTTATTAGCTAGTAAATGAGTAAAGCAGAAAAGTGACATCCATTCAGTTAGAATGACGGAAATTGTCTTCAAATGGTAAAAGACTTAATAACTAGTAAATGTTTTCAGTAAAGGTAATAGTGAAGAAATGAATGTCGAATGCATCAGGTTTAGTGCAATGTCTTTGAAAAAGGACATTAATAGAGAGAAGATAGTGGGGAAGGCGGGGGCAGAGATAGGGAAGCCTTGGTGTAGAGATACAGCAGGGCTGAACCTATTCCTTTACGAGGCATTCCTTTAGCAGGTGTAGCAGCATTAACATAAATCTCCCCCACTGGAGGCTAGCTTCTCGAGACTCGACACCACATATAAAACCTTCCAGATGAACTCATTCAGCCCACAGCTAACCTATCTAATCGGCTTCATCTCAATCTCGCCTTTCCAGCCTCTTGTCCACTCTGCTGAGCTGTGATTTCGCAGAGGCCACCGTCCCTCTCTTATACCACTCTGTCTCTACAACCTAAAACCCCTAAACCAATTTCTATTATACTAACATTATTCCTCCTCTAAAACAATTAATTATGCCTAGAATTATTATAAATCAATAATACTATCCAAAATTATTGGAAAAATGGATAGTCTAAACAAAGTTTTATTCCAACATTCAGGTTTATCTACTGTGCAAGACCAGAAGAACCTGAAGACAACTACATATGATTAAAATAAGTGAGAGATACACTAAGTCTCCATACAAAAGATTTCATCAATGTCGTTGCGTTTCGAGCACTTCGTGTTCATCCCCAGGTTACAAATACAAATATAAAATATGAATAGAAAATGTGAAAATGAATTCAGAAAAAGTCAACCAAAATATAAATTGATATATATAAAAAAAAAGTGTTACTTGCCTATAACTCTTACAGTTTCTTATAGGTATAAACCTATTTTTATTTTATAAGTTAGCTATTTTTTTGGTTGAGTTTTTCTGTGTTCAATTTTACAATTTTTATTAATATTTTATACTGTAGGTGTAGCCTAAAGGTAAATACTACGTGTTTGAAACGCGTGGACATTGGATAAAATCATTTGTATGGAGAATATAGTGGAGTAAATTTGACAAAGTAAACAATTGCATAGCTTATGAAGAAACTACTCGTTCAAAACAACCTCTTTTGAAATAAAAATTGATTTATGTTTGGTTTATGTAGAGATATGTTCAATAATTTTGAATCATAGCAACTGATAGTAGCCCAACAAAAATTTATAAAT
Organism: Hermatobates lingyangjiaoensis; assembly: GCA_026182355.1. Classification (NCBI taxonomy): domain Eukaryota; kingdom Metazoa; phylum Arthropoda; class Insecta; order Hemiptera; family Hermatobatidae; genus Hermatobates; species Hermatobates lingyangjiaoensis. Next base: position 909,434 of record JAPFBL010000172.1, on the reverse strand, counting down.
TCTTAAAAATACTTTTCAAGAAACTTTAAGAACAAGGATGTTATAAGGTTAGGTTAGGTTAGGTTACAGTGGCCGTCCCGAGAGAGAACACAAATAGGCCGCAAGCCGGCCCCTTGTGATACCACAAAGAGGAATTGGGGCTATTCTCCTCCGTCACTGGTCCACTCGAACCATTTCGAGAGAACAATAAATCTAGACAGATCCCTGATACCAGTGGATGCTAAGTTCTCAAGATTGTCAAAGAAATATTCTCCTAGTGCTTCTTTCCTTCTTTGAGCCAGACCAGGGCATTGACAGAGAAAGTGAGAAATTATCTCTTCCTCTTCCTCGTTCTGACATGCCCTGCAAAAATCCAATCCTAATAGGATGTTATAAACTTTTAAGGATATTCTATTACCTTTACTCTATCCTTAGATATACCAAAAAAATCTTCTTTTTTTTTTCTTTCATATGGAATTTTCATCATGAGGACAGAAGAATTCAAAAAAAAAAAAATACTCAAAGAGGCTTTCAAATCTTATTCTGTTATTGACAAACGATTTCTTTTGGCTTCCAAACACCGCAAAAGAATAATATTCTTGAATGTTGCAAACTGAGTTACCTATTACAACAGTCTGTCTATGAATGTTAAATTCATTAATATTGATATAGCTTCTCGACAACTGATATTTTAAGTTCATAGAAGGGGTTCTTGAGGATTTGACCAAAATCTTCAAGAACCCCTTCTGTAAACGTTAAATTTATTCTTTGCCTTACTATTTGGTTTAGTTTCCCTTCTTCATATCTGATTCAACTTCAGATCATATTTTAAACTAGAGAACTCAGGTAACAAAAACTTTGTCAAAAATTACAAACCAATCATAATGCCACTAATCAAAAATAATCTTAATTTCAATTTGTTTTAATTTAAATTTAAATTTAATAAAAACTAATATTAATATTCTAATATTTGATTATATATAATAATGCGCTCAAAACTCAAAAAAAGCGTTTAATTTTTTCGTGAATAATCAAAACAACAATATTAAGTTCATAATTTGTTTATTTTTTACTGTAATTTCAAAACTTCTTTGTTACCTGTAAACAGTAAAAGTTCTAAAAATTAACATACTATCAAATCGAATAACTAAATGTTATATAGAATATGTATTCCAATTTTTTTTGTATATTGGTATAGTTATTAGTATATACTAATAACTCAATGTCCAAATGAAAAATATATTAATACCGAAGCTTATTTTAAGAAAAACAAAGCTTTCAGACCATCAGGTTAACACTCTTTTCTACAATATAAAACAGCATTGATCTAAAAATATCTGAAGAATCCATACAATAATTTAGTATTATTGTACACTAAAGTATTATAGTGTACACTCATTGAATGATTCTATCAGTTGCATATGGCATCAAGTGTACACACACTTTCAAACATACATATACAGTAAACCCTCACTTTTCGCGGATAATGGGGACCGAAGACTCCCGCGAAAAGCGAAAATCCGCGAATAATGGACGCACCTTTATAAAAGCCTCTAAAGCTCAAACAAAGACCTTTCCAACAGAGAGAGAATCCTGACCTTACTAAATACTGTACTGTGTTGTAAATAAAAATGAAAAACAAAAAGAAAAAAATAAGAAATAATTATTAAAAAAAAATTACGTCTTTACCGACTATAAGAGAATAATATAAGAGAGAGAGAGAGAGAGAGAGAGAGAGAGAGAGAGAGAGAGAGAGAGAGAGTAATACCCTTAATGTATTGTACAGTAAATAATAATAGAAGTAAATAAAATAAAAAAAATTGCAAATATCCTTTATTTTAATTTATAGATGAAAAGGCCTATTTTTTACTTCTATTTTTTGATATTTTTATTATTCTCTTGTTACAATTGATTTTGTTTTAATACTTTTCATTAATTTTTAGTCTTTATTGAATATTTTTGAATAGCTTTTATTAGTCTTTAGTTTAATACTGTAGAATATATTTTGACCCAGCAAGTCACTGGTTGTTTGATATCTTTCTCGATCGTACAAGAAGAATCCTGTATATTTTCTTCTCTAATACTAACTACTGTAATTTTTCATTACGAGTTGTATTTTGTTTATTTTTTACTGTAATTACAGATGAATATCTTTTATATTTTTTAATTTTTAATTGAATATTTCAGGACCCCGCGAAACACTCAACCCGCGAAAACTGAACCGCGAACTAGCGAGGGATTACTGTAATAGCAAGCATGCATACACATGTACACATTAAAACATTAGTACTATTGTTTGTAGTATACACAAAATATTGGATTAAATATATACCACATAGAGTAATTGAAGACAACCATTAATTTGAATACATTCTTTGAATACAAATTGTTCCTCATCCTTATCTTAGCTACTTCTAGATTCCAAACAGGTTGGTGTATTTATTTTGTAATATTTAATGTAAATTTATTTTGGATAATTAACTTTAACTAGACTGCTGCCAGGTGCTAATCCTGCTATACCAAAAACTCTCTTTAAAACCGTTGCTTGTACAACACACCTTGCTGATCACCTACCAGTAATTACCCGGCATGATACAACCGGAACTCACACTGTAATCGCGTCAATGACTATTCTTATTACATGGTCCAAGAAGCTTCGACTATATTTCTACTCAATGAATTTTCTTCATCTGCATCTATAACTAAAAATTAACTTCACGCTTAATAGGCTATGAATTTTAATATAGACTTGGTTCGTGTTAAAATACAGTAATTGTTCGTCATCAGGTCTACATTAGGTATAATCACAACGACTTCATCACCTTGTTATGTCAGCTAACAACTGAATTCTAAAACCTCTCATATATCTTTTACAATTTTATAACATTCTTCAATCTATGGCCCACATAGTGTATAAAATTTAAATTTATTTCAAACGTAAATTAATGTACTAATCAATGGAGAAAATATCTAAAAAGAGCTAAATTCATATAGCTATTTAAATTTATTTCAAACGTAAATTAATGTACTAATCAATGGAGGAAATATCTAAAAAGAGCTAAATTCATATAGCCATTTAAATTTATTTCAAACGTAAATTAATGTACTAATCAATGGAGGAAATATCTAAAAAGAGCTAAATTCATATAGCTATTTAAATTTATTTCAAACGTAAATTAATGAACTAATCAATGGAGAAAATATCTAGAAAGAGGAGCTAAATTCATATAGCTTATTTGAATTGTTCATTTCAAACGTAAATTAATCTACTAATCTAATGGATGAAAATATCTAAAGTATTTTGCTAAGATACAGTATAGCATGTTTAAACTGTCTTTCAAACGTTACAATTAATGTACGTAATCAATGGGAAAACTATCTAAAAACTAAATTCATATAGCTATTTAAATTTATTTCAAACGTAAATTAATGTACTGAAGTCAATGGAGAAAATATCTAAAAGAGCATAAATTCAGTATAGTTTATTTGAATTTTTTCAAATGGGCGTTAATTAGTATAATTGTACTAATCAATGGGAATATCTAAAAAGTCAGCTTAAGTACCATTGATAGCCATTTAAATTTAGAGATTTCATTAATCGTCCAATGTAATTGTACTAATCAATGGAGAAAATATCTAGAAAGAGGAGTAATATAGAAGTTATTGGTTGTTCATTTACAAAAATCTCTCACTAATGTATGAAATATTAGTATTTTGTAAGACACAGTTCATGTTTAACTGTCTCGTTCCTTACAAAATGGCGTGCATGGCTTTATAAAATTCTTCTATTATTTCAAATTTCAGAATTGACTGAAGTTAGTAATTTGGCATTTATTGAGTTTGTTTATTTGATTTTGTTTCAATGGGTGTTAATTAGTATAATTTTATAATTAATGGGTATTAAATAGTCAGTAAGTACCATTTGATACCACATTAAATTTAGAGATTTCATTAATCTTCCAATGTAAGTTGTAAATCTAACTTATTTGTTAATTTCAACTAATTAGTTTGGTTTGATTTGAATCTAGAGTCAAATGAGAAACAGTTTTGTGAATTGAATTTTTAAGTAGTTTGATTTAGCACTGTTCATCTTCAATGCTGTTGCCTTTTTAAGATTTTGATGAGACAAAGAGAGAATGAAAACTATTCGGAATACATAAGAGAAATAGAAGAGCGTATATTGAGAGGGGAGCAATTCTACCTGGGGGATGGAAGATTTAGTACATGTGCAGTGAAGAATTCCGCACTAAATCAAAGCGACAAACAAATAAAAATAGACATTTGGTACGGATTTCTTGTCAGATACAAATGTTGGCGGCTTTGTGTTATTTATAGATGTGAGCTCAGGACCTGTTGGCCTAAAGGGAGAAGTCATCCCCGAGGACTAATGAGTTAAACCCTCTGCCTGCCTGTCAACCTTTCCCCGACTCCTTCTTCTACAAGAGTATCACATTAACCTTCGTCCCCAGTGATGACTGCCCTCGTTATGGCCTCCACTTCAATCACAATCGTCCAGCCAAAAAAACAATTAAATACAACATAAAAACAAACCAACGGCTTTTTTGAAAGGATGTCATTATTGACTCAAAATAACTTTAAGATTGAGAACCCCCCCCCATCAGTGAAACTAATTTAGAATGACATTAGTACATTAAAACAAGAAATAAGTCAATATTTCTTAAGGTTTTTGATTTAATATATCACGTTTTCTCGAAAAAAAAAATTATGAACAAACTATAAATCTTTTCTTAATCTCCCCAGCGGAGAAGAGGATGCCAGCTTTAGAAGGACTGTCCATGGATCAAGTCGATTTTGCGACCAAAAAACCCTTATTTTGGTAATGTGCTGTAGAGTTTAGAGGAAGTCTTTAATAATTTACAAACAATTTAGTGATTTATCATGAATTTAGACCCCATTTTTTCTTATCATTAAGACAACCTCTAGAGAATTGGTATTTTCTGATTAATGGAACAATAATATTAAATTAATTGTAAAATTATTCATAAACTTTTGATAAAAGAATAATTCAGATATTTTTAATAATTTAAAAAAATGTTTTAACTTAAAATAGAATTTTAAATATTGTAAAGACAATATAATAGCTTGACGGATAATAATGAAATAAGTATGTTTTTTCACTTAAAAATCAATTGTGCGTCTGTCTGACTCTATGTCCACTTGATATCTGTAAAATTGTATGTCTAGTTTGTATGTATGCTTCTCCACATCAAGTGTCCGTCTGTCTGTTTGTGTATCCATTTAATTTGACTGTCTGACTGTGTCTGTATGTATGCTTTTTCACATAAAATAAGTGTCCGTCTGTCTGACTGTATCTCTACCCCTTTCATTGTGTATATGTTTTCCACGATACATAATCAGCTAAATGATATTTCATATAAATTGGAGAAAGTCTCATGTTTTTAAGTGAACTAAAGATATGAAAAAAATTGATCATTTAGTGGACATATAATTAAAAAACTAGTTAATTTATAAAAGTACTTAATGTTGACACTTGATCATTTTCACGAACCGAACTCTCTGTGTGCACACAACAAATATCTATGTGGTATTACTAAGTTACATTAAAAGCTAATTGTTTAAAAAGTTTTGTTTATTTCATTATTATTGAATAATTATTATTTTATAATTATTTTTATTATTAATGAATATATAATTATATTGAATAATATAAACTTTTTTCTCATATTTCTATTGTGTATTACCTTTCCTCAAACTACTAATGTTTCACCTTCTTCCATCCTAATATTTTATTTTTGAATATATTTTAAAATTTAAGACTTCCCATCTAGAATCAACCAATCAATGCTCACCCATTACTGAAATCGGTGTTAAATAATACATAAGCCACGATTTCCTCCCCTAGAACAACACTAAAGGTGAAAGTTTTATAAGTTGAACGTTGTAAAGTATACAACAACAACATTCAGTGTTGTATTAAAAGTTTTCAGAGTAGACGATTACGACAACAAACTCTAACTCAGAACAAAAAAAAAAATTCATTATATAATATAATTAAAAAACTAAGTTAATTTATAAAGTACTGAATGTTGACACTTGATCATTTTCACGAACCGAACTCTCTGTAGTTACACAATATATCTATGTGGTATTTAATCTTAAAATAATTATAATTTAAAAATACAATATGGTTTTCAATTTATAATTGATATTAATATTTTAATAAGTAAATTTCTTAAAGAATAAATAATTATACTAATAATGAAATTTTCTTTTCTATTGGATTTATTACTTTTACTCAAACTACCAAAGTCTTCACATTTTCATTTTTGAATATATTTTAAAATTTAAAACTCCCAATCTAGAATTAATCAATCAATGCTCACCCATTACTGAAATCGGTTAATAATACATAAGCCATTTCCACCTAGAACTACACTAAAGTGATTTTTATAGGGCGCCTTTGTAAAGCATGCATACAACATTCAGTGTTGTATTAAAAGTTTTTTCAGAGTATCCCCACAACTTTGTTTTTTCTAGAAGAACCAATTAACACCTGGTCATTAATAATATCGAATCACTGACTAAAACAAAGTCGGAGGCCTATGGTCTGAACCTCTTGACTTTCACGACGTGTGTTCGATACGAGGCTATTATTGTTTATTAGGATACAGAACACCCAGTATAGAATTAAGAATGTATCAAACTTGATTGGATCATACAGTAGGTTGATTTACAATAAGATTATTGGGGGATATATAAAAAATACCCAGCTTTTTACTCAAATTAGTTACATTATTAACTATAAGTATATTTGATCATTAGAAAAAAACTATCATTAATCAAAACTCTATTCATTTACAATTCAAATTGACTACCAGTTTTATATTAAAAAAAAAATTAAATTAGTTTTGAAAATTTATTTGGCAGATGTGTGGCACGTCTGATGATAAGAGGATTCCTAAGTGAATTGACAGTGAAGAGTTATTCAGATGCTAATGAGGGTATTAAAACTATAATTTAAGAAACCAAATGTCTTCAGTAGGAATCAACTAAATCTCTACTCAGATGAAAAAAAAAAATAATTAATACGTTAAAGCTAGAGACTTAACTAGTACGAGTGCTGAAGGTTCAAAAATAGTGGCTGACTCTATAACATAGAAAAAACCAAAAAAATACAAATAATTTCAGAATCTGTTAATTTCATCAAACTTAATACTTACTTACGATTAGACATGCATGATTCTTCTCACTTACCTCTTAGTAAATGAGATTTATACTATAAATAAGACACAAGTTTATTAGTTTCTATCTTCATAAAAAGGTTTCTAAAAAAATTTAAAAATTCAATTTTTTGTATTGTTTAAACCGATTCTTTAGCGGGTGATAGCGTCAGCCGTTTACCAGTTTTTTTGTTTGATCGGTAATTCTACAGATTCTACATTGGGAGTCCTACATTTTTGCCTAACTCAAGTCCATTTCGAGTAGGGATCTTTAACGAGTACCTGACAAATAACAAGTGAGCTTAATGTTTGTTAAGTTTTTACTTCTAGAACAACACTAAGGTGAAAAGCCTGTTAGAGCAGGTATTGGATAAAGGGTTAAATGCTTTTTTGATTTCATTTTTTTTTTACAGGAAAAAGTAGGTTAGTTTCACGAAAGAACGTATAGATGGGATGCACATTGGTGCTTTGTAATACCACAATAATCAATCTACATTGAGTGTTCTAAATTTTGCTTAACTTAAGTGCATTCAGAGAAAGGATTTTTAACGATTACCTGACACCATATAGGCTCAGGACCGACGGCTTAACGTCCTCTCCGAGGGACGACGTACTCAGATTTATTCACCTCCTACATGAATAAATTGAGAGCCAAATGGGAATTGAACCCCGAACTACCAGCTCAGAGGCGAATATGTTAACCCTTGAGCTAACCTGTCCCCTCAAATTCAATTTTAACACTTTAGAAATCAAGAATGAAATCATTAGAAATAATCAAACGTTGTAATTCATGCCTGTTGATTTGAATAAAGAGCTATAGTGATACCTCGAGATACAAAAACCTTATAATGTACGAAAAATTCGAGCTATGAAATAAACAATGAGGATTTTTCCAATTTTACGAAAAAATTGCTCATACGATAGCAAAAATAAAATAAATTAAAAAAAAATAGAAAGCAAAACCATAAAAAGAAACTGAAATTAAAACTAAATAATATAGTGTTAAATTTAATATACAGTTATAATAATATAGTTTAATTCATTCAATTCATTAGTGTTAAATACTAAAAAATATAGATAAACTCCAAAATCTAGATTGGAGTTTTTGTCTAGTTTCAAGAAATCAATACATTTTAAAACAATTTTAGATGTTACTTTTCAGAGTAGGCCCAGCGCGCGTACCCACTGCGCCAGGGGGACTTTTGCAAAGTACTCTTCAAAGACCTGATATAAATGACTTCGAGAGATTAAATATTTGTTCTACCTAAATTACAATGATTTAATTATAATCAATTTAGAAAGAGAAAATTTAATGAATAATCGACGAAAATATGAAATAATTATTTAATATATCAACAAATGGTATTTATTATAGTTAACAGAAGTTGTTTTAGAAATTATCAAACTAATATAAGTAAAATATTAATAGCCCAAGGACATTATTATGTCCATAATCAAAAACACTTCATCGAAATGCCTCTATTTTCTTGTTTTGATATATTTGTTGCAATAAAAATGATGAATCAGGCTCCGATGCATCGAAAGGTACAGAAAAGTTTTTAATAAAATTAATTCTCTCTAAATTAAGGAGTTCAGGACTCTTTGCCCTGACTGTAGCATCTCAGAAATTGACAACTTTTTCCAGTTTTCAACTGGACTGTTCAAAACTCTTCAAAAGAAGCAGAGGAATTTTTTTTTGTTTATTTCTTTTCAAACAGAAAACATTCTGCTTGTAAGAAACTGAGTTTTGCTAGTATTATATAATTCCTATGAGAAAAATACTCTTACCTTACTAGTAACTATTTAGTGTTAATTAACTTACAAAGTAGCAACTAACTAAGTATATTTAATAAAAAATAAGTGTTCTTAATTAGTATGAGTAATAGTAACTCCTTTGTGTGTGTGTGTGTGTGTGTTGTGTGTGTGTGGGTTTGTGTGTTTTTGATTGTGTGATGAAGTTAGAGCATGCTCCCTAAAAAATCAAAACATCTACAATCACTAAATATCCTATCTCTGTTTTTCTTAGCTCTAAAAGACAGCAAACATGGGCAGTTTTTCAGACGAACAATTTTTTTTTAAAATTTCTATGGCTACGGCTTTTTAATTGGCAATTTATATGCAGAGTGTGCGATTCGAATAAAAATTATACATCAGGGCTAAAAGTTTTGAAAAATTTTCCACATTAGGAATAAAAGAATTTTTAAAGGGTTCTGTTTAACTTGATATGAATACTAAACCAAAGGCAGTAAAATATAGATAACAGATATAAAATTTGATCAGTATTATATGATATGAAGAAAGAGAGAGAGAGAGAGAGAGAGAGAGAGAGAGAGAGAGAGAGAGAAGAGAGAGAGAGAGAGTAAAAGTAAGAGCGAATGAGATAGAAATTAAAAAAATTTAATTTGCTTCATAAATAATATAATGAAAACTGGTGATTTTACACCGGCTATTCTAGTTTCCTGACACAATATTTATTCAGATGTGTGCAAAGACTCAATAAGTGCCAAGGGTTATTGCGAATTTTTTCATTCAAATTTATTTTTACTTTGCAATTCATAAAGGGGTATTTATTAATATTGATAGTTAATGCACCAATAACTAATTGATTTTTAGTCTAATATTTATTTATAAAATTAAAATTTTCCTTTCAAAAATTTAATTTTCAAAATTTTTAACAAAATTAATAAAAGAAAGTTATTTTTCAATGATTTATATAATTGTTTTAAACGAATCCAACTTAACTGACATTCAGTTTTTGTATTCTCTAATTTTTTTATATTAATATTTTCTTAGAAAAGGTTGAATTTCTTATAAAAATAACTAAATGCAAACTGTGTCAAAACTTTTGCAATATTTGATAAATACTGAACTGTCTCTCGTACCAGTTATGGAGTGAATAACTGTTTGGAAGGAATTTTGAAAATCAGGTTAATTAAACAACTTGGAAAGTGGTTTTGTTGAATAATCTAAATTGTTAGTAATTTATATCAAACAAAACAAAAGTGGAAATCAATAAATCAATAAGTGAAATTTTAAAAGTGTTAGGAATAAAAAAAACGAACAGAACTGACAGAACTGAATGTTGTCACCTCTATCTTTTCTCTTGTTTAAAATTGTTTAACATGGAACTTAATTAATACGTGTCGCAAAAAATCTAACAAAGATTGAAGTTTTTGTCCAGTTTGAAGTAATCAATACATATTTTAATCGTTAGTTGTTACTTTTCAGAGTGGGTCAGTGACAGCGTGCTCTCCTCTGGACTGATAGATTCGGGGTTCAAAACCCAGCAATAAATCAATACTTGATTTATTCACGCAGGAGATGAGAAAATCTGAGTATGTTGTCCCTCGGAGAGGATTTTAAGCCGTCATTGCTTGAGCCTATATGGTGTCAGGTAATCGTTAAAAATCTTTTCTCTGAATGCACTTAAGTTAAGCAAAATTTAGAACTTTAATGTAGATTGCTTATTGTGGTAATACAAAGCACCAATGTGCTACTACGTTCTTTCGTGAAACTAACCTACTTTTTCCTGTAAAAAAAAAATTAAATCATAAAAGCATTTAACCTTTTATCCAATACCTGCTCTAAGAGGCTTTTCACCTTAGTGTTGTTCTAGAAGTAAAAACTTAACAAAAATTAAGCTCACTTGTTATTTGGAACTCATTTTATGAAGGAGTGAGACATATTACTGAGTTGGTCGTATAGCGGAAATACCCTATGTTTTTTTTCTGAAGTTGACTAGAGTAGGGAACTATAGGGAGCACCTGGCTTGGTATCCTCTCGGTAGATACGAAAATAAAAACTCCATAGTAATATCTAAGATTTAAAGCTGAATTTTCCAATACAAAAGGTAAACTCTCTATCTGTTAGACTACTAGAAGCTTTTTCATTTTCATTCGTAAAAAGTATATAAGGCTAAGACAACTAATACAACATATAGAATTTATAACAAATTAATTGTCAAATGATTTTAAAACCACAGAAACCGCATTAATTTTTATATTATCAATAAATATAAAAACGTAAAAACTGAATAGTTTACAACTGGCACCAATTTTAGTTCTGTGTGTGCAACCACATGTTTGATTTTACTTTGGTAGTAATGTATTTTGCATAAATGCAAGGTCTTTAAATTAAATAATAAGGTAGTCATTTAAGATAAATCTTAAATGTAAGGTAGTCATTTAAGACAAGTCTTAAATGACTACCTTACATCCTTCAAGTTTAAGAGATTAAATAATACAAATAATGCCTAACCACAATAAGATATTCAGATAGGGGACAGACATGTTCTGACCAAGTAATGGTCGTCCTCAGGATGATACTAAAGAAAACAAAAAGATAAACCAATAAGATAAACTACAGTGATGTTAGAAGGAAAAATTTTTGAATTCGCACATAGTTTGTTGTAAATATGTTAAAATAACTATCTGATTACTATCTGAAATTATTACATACCATGCTATATAACAAATCCAGAGTCTTGACCCAGATTTCAACATCCATGCATCAGTCCTAACGACAAACGCGTATTACTCGTCAACAGATATCGGTGTTTTATGAGAAAACATCTCAAATAAACTCCTGAAAGGATAGTCAATATGACATTAGTTTGTAACATTAATTTATATCCAAACAAAGAAGTAAGCGTTACAAAGTTAACGATTTGCAAAGGCGCTGATCAGAGTGTAAAGCCGTATGAAGTGTAAAAGCCAGTTATGAACCAGTTCTCAATACAACAATTTTTACTCCATATTTCTTGTTCAAAGTTTTGAAAATAAAGCAAGAAAAAAATAGAAATGTTATATATTGTTGAGAAGAAGAGTGAACTGCGGATAGTTAGATTGGAAAAGATGTTGGGAGGTTACAAGGGCGGAGTGATGAGCAGGCATTAGTCAAGCAAAGTGTTTGTGGGTGAATAATGGCGAAAGCCGCGGAGCGAGTGCAATGTAAATACTGAGCAAGACGTCTTGGTTAATCACGCCAGGCCAAACAAATCTCTTTCACTTCCATCTCCCTGCTTCAATTAACCCGCTAGCCTGCCCATCTGTCACGGCCTGCTTAATTGCGCCCTCAAGCCTATGGGCAAACAAATTAGGAAAAAAATCCTTCTGTTTGCACAGACCAATCACCTTATAGCTAGGACTTAACGACTTTGTTGAAAGAGGTGTCACCGCAAGCTCAGTGTTTGGAGTGCCCTCATCGCGGGTGTTACTTAACTTCTCTACTCCAGGGCACCAACCAACAACAAACCAATGGCGTTATAGTTATGACAAAATGACGTTGTTGAAATAGGTGACACCGCAAGCTCAGTGTCAAAGTTCTCTTATCGCGCAAGGAAATCTAAGTCTCTACTCTAGAACACCAACTAACAATAATGTTCCATCACGTTATAGTTAGGACTTAATGACTTTGCTGAAAGGGGTGACACCGCAAGCTCAGTGTCAAAGTCCTACCATCGCGCAAGGAAATCGTCTCTACTCTACAACACCAACTAACAATAATGGCCCATCATGTTATAGTTAGAACTTAATGACTTTGCTGAAAGGGGTGACACAGCAAGCTTAGTGTCAAAGTCCTCTTATCGCGCAAGGAAATCTAAGTCTCTACTCTACAACACCAACTAACAATAATGGCCCATCACGTTATAGTTAAGACATGATGACTTTGTTGAAAGGTGTGACACAGCAAGAGAATGAACCAGTCTTTGTAGATCCGTCAGATAAGACTCATACACGAAGTGTCCAGCAGATTGGGGTACCTACGCGTTTCATGTACATGATGGGCTAGAAGCTATTTTTAACTTGTACAAATATACTTTAAATGGACTATAACCAGTTAGTAACTTACTATGTTATATGATATTTATTAGTGTGGCAAGATAATTTTCTATTTCCAAGACACACACTATAGCACACCAGTGTCCTTCAACGTTACGCTAAGAGGAAGAGAGTATATCCCAATTTTACTTATTACTAGATTCACTTTCTCCTACACAAGTTTATTAGAGTAGAGTTGTTCAGCCGTTTCAGGGCCATAATGTCCTGATCTCATTTATATATTTTGATATTTTAATTACTCAAACACATTTAGAGTAAAACTACATCTTGACTCTAAAATGTTTATTCAAACTCAATATGACAATGTGTTCTGTTACTCTAGTTTGTTTTTCAAAACTACATCAAATCTTCTTATTTTTGCCTATAAAGATTAAATTTAAAAAGATAGGTCAAAATACATTTTGGTAAAATCTAAAACCCAATTATTATATATATCCAAACAGGTAACGTAGCTCACCCATTTCTAAAGTGAGTGCTAAATAATAAACTAACCACAGTTTCCACCCCAAGTACAACACCAAAAGGTGAAATGCTTATAACTGTAGTCGTTGGAAAACAAAACATATTTATCCAATAGTTTAAAACAAGAATAAATTATAATGTTATCTTTTAATGTCTTATAATAATTTATAGTACAGTCATACCTCTTTATATGAAATTATTTTATTCTAGAATCAGTTTCGTAAGTTGAGTTTATCGTAAGATGAGTTTATCGTAAGATGAGTTTATCGTAAGATGAGTTTATCGTAAGATGAGTTTATCGTAAGATGAGTTTATCGTAAGATGAATTGCTAATAACATGTAAATAGCCTATTGCGTTTCAAGCCCCCCAAAAACACTCAAAAATATACTTGATAAATTAAAATAACAATAAATGTAATAACCAATATAATAATTGTTATACATATTATTGTAATAAGCATAGAGATAAATTACAAAATTAATAATAATAATAATATGTAGTCATTTATCTGTCGATTAGTAAGGTGATCGGGAGGGTATGGTGGCATGGGTACAGAGGAGGAAACATTTTCTAAGTACAAAACGTGTATGTACTGTACGAATATGCACACAACTTACTTTAATCTTTAATTACAGTTATGAAGTAAATAGAAAATTATTTAACTATTTAGAATTTTTATCCATAATTATTTTTAACTTATTTACAGTTATTTACTTATTTATACATATATAGGTGTCTTCTCTAATCGGGGTTAGGTCAATTTTCCAGGATAAAAATCAAACTCTCGTTGCCAACGAGAGTTTGATTTTTATCCTGGAAAATTGACCGAACCCCGATTAGAGAACACACCTATTCTATCAAACGGTCGATATATTATTGAATCTGTTATATACATATATAGTTATACACTTATTTACTTATTCTTTTTAACCAGTATTTACAGCTGCATGATCCTTCCATTAGAAACGTAACTGTTTCTTCAGAGAAGGCTAGATGAGGCAATCTGAAATTATACTTAATTTCAAAGTGTTTGCACTTATTTGATAAGCCTTATCAATATTTATGATTGAGTGTTTGAGAATAATGTTGCTCCATTTTTAATTATTTTTCTCAAATGCATGATAGGGTTGTTGGTGCTCTTTTATAAGAACTAATAGTAAGGAAGTAATTTTAGATAAGTAGTTTGTAAGAAGAGTCTTTTAGCTATTACTCATAATTAGAAAAAAAAAACTTTAACTTTTCTTTTTTGCAAATGACTGACTTGAAGGAGAATGAAACAAGACTAAAGAGGGCATAATGTTATGCAAAATGCTTCATAAGCGAAGACTGGTCGACAAGCGAACCAGCTGGCGTCCTAAGGGTGCGTAACATGCTAATTGCTAAACGCCTTTACCAAAGAGACGTAACAACTGTGATGCGAACCTGCAGCTAGAACTGTCAATTGAAGTTAGGCAAAGTGTTTCCTTCATGAACTTACATATATATATATATATATATATATATATATATATATATATATACGCACCCTTGTACATATATACAAGCATACGCACAAACACACACACAAACAAACAAACACACACACACACACACACACACACACACACACACACACACACACAACACTCGCGCGCACAAGTACACGCGTGAGTGTACACACACACATATACACACTCACACTCTCACACACACACACATGTACACATACATACACATGCACGTATACACATACAACAAAGATGTAGAGAAACAGGCACAATCACAAACAAACAAAACACACGCACAAATACACACATCGACGCGCGCGCAGGCACACACAATATACATAAGCCCGCACACACACACACACACACACACATGCATACAAACATGTACACATGAACACTCACATACACTCATAGAACATACATAAAACAGCCAAACACTCATTCACTCACTGGTTCAAGTCGTAAACGTCATTGTGAAAGCAAGAAAATTCAACCAACACATGCAAAAATTTACAATGGTTATAAAAAATCAAAACTAGTGCATTTAAGGCATGATTACGTATCTTTATCAGTCCGAATTACTTAATGTAGAGTCCTTTCTTTAAAATTTACAAGTATTTAGTTATTTTATTTGATATTTCTCTTCAAAAACGATTCCAGTTTATTTTGATGATTGACAACAAATAATAAAACAAGTCCGTAAAACCTACACTACTCTGAACATCCCTTGTAAAACCTGTTTGGATATTACCTTGCCGACCAACCATAAAAGTCTAACTACCTTCCAGCATTCCCTATCCTGTTGAGCTCATATGCAGATAATGCGGGCTTATGCCTTAAAAATTTAATTAAATAAGCTCTACATTCTTTGTATACTACCAGCATTAACTAATAATTTTTTTTTTTTCGGGGTAAGGAGGTGAAATGCACATAGTGCTGGGCTCCCAGAATAATAATTAATAATATAATAATAATAATACTTTAGCCACTTGATTACTACCATCATGAATACAAGTACTTGAACTAGCGGCTTAGTAATGCCAATAATAAACTAGCAGGATGATTACCATCATTTATACAACCAGGAGTACCTATACCACTTGCTTCAGCAATACCACAAGTAATCTTTCCCTATGATTGCTATGAACACTACAACCAGACGTACCTACAGCACTAGCTTTGATTATACAATTATAATTGCCAAGAACGACGCTTGATCACAACAACAGTTTCATTATAATTTCTAAAAATCATCAAACGCATTATGACAAATCATTAATTTAATCTGGTTTGATTTTGATTTAATTAGAAGCTTGGGCAGTTTGACAAGTTGCTGTCTGGCTTAAAGAATCAAAGCTGCCTTTTTTTTTTGAAATCTTAGCCATATGTGTTGCCGTGATTATATGTATGCTTCAAAAGTCATTAGGGACTGTATTTTTTGTGTTAGCTATACCTATTTAATGTCTATAAAGATTAATAAGTATATCGTGGTAATAAAGACTGCTTTTATTATGTAACAAACACTAATAAAATCCTAAGGTATTTTGAAATAATGATTTTATTGATATTTTTTTTAAGTGGTATTTAATAAATTTATGATTGGAGATTGGTTTGATAATGACAAGCGGCCAGCAATGGTTAGAAGCAATTCAAATGACCAATCTGGTGGCATTAAAACTGACACAGAGGCTGGAGACCAGCATCGGGCTGTAAATTAACCTCCAACCATAAAGAAGCGACAGGCTCGAAAGTTGTGTTTGAACCATCCACTCATTTAGACAGAGATATCTCCACAACGGTATTAGCATTTCTCACTCTAACCTTCGATATAAATAAGTTTTCAAGTATGTTAATCCAACTGTTTTCGTTTCCAAGTTAACTTATGCCCAGTCATAAAGCTTCTTTGCATAACTTCCTTCTCAATTGGCTTCATAAAGCCAAGTCCGTACTTGTCAACGATAGCCTTTACTTCCATTCACCCTCCAGGCTTTCCTAATAGGACACCGTCATTCCTATTTATCTTCCATTCATTTTTATTACTTCCTATCAATATTCTATCAACTTATTCAACCTCAACTCTTCTTTTTTTTCACATCTTGAAAGCTTTTAACTTTATAAAAAAAAAAAAAGTCAAAAAAGAAAAAAATAATGTAAATAAATCAAGCATTGGTGTAATATATGTGTCATTAATTTCTTTTAAAATCATATCCCGTTGCAATGAAGTCATCTCCCAAGTATTTCTGAAGCCTATAATCAATGTTTCCACTTAAAGTGAACCAGTTTTTTTTTTAATTAGATGAACCGAGTATGTTTTTGCAACGCCCACACTTCATAAAAGTTGAACGTGTTTCAGCCTGAACTAGCCTGAAAGTGTGGGTCATTTACGATACGGTAACTATTTTAACAGTGAGGCACTCCTCAAAAACTGAATTATCAATAAGTAATATATTACTTTTGTTAATGACTACAAACCAGTTTTTAGATTATTAATTACTTTTCAATTTCAATAATGTGTTTTGTGCAATGTCCAAGAAAAAAGTTTATGGGCCATTTTTCTTCGAAGGGAATGTGAACGGAGATGTTTATCTTCAAATGCTTCAGAATTGGCTAATTAATCAACTCATAGAAAATGAAGACGGATGGAGATTCACCTCACTGAAAGCTCACTGTACGAGCCAACCTCAATGAGGTTCAACCAGAGAGATGGATTGGTCGAGGTAGTGAAGAAGAATACCGACTCGACGTGTGCAGAGTCACAGGCGGCTCATATTGAACATTTATGAAAATCTGTCATAGAACCAACAAATATTTGTACTTTTCTTTGTAAATTAAACCAACTTAATAAATAAAAGTAAAGTAAATTAAACCACTTGTTATGGTTGAAAGATCTTAGTCTTGTTTTCCCATTTCTTATTGTGGTTTGATCATTGATTGTTATTTCACGTGTTTATGTCAAATCTTTTTATATAGAGATATTAGTAGCAGTGTTACTACTATTCTTAGCAGAAGGGTCATTTGGTAACAAAGAAAACTTAATTTTTATAAGTTAATTTTTCAATATTAGCAAAATACAACATCTGGAGTATGATAGTAAAAGCTTTCGTATTATTAACATCAATATATCAGAGAACTTATGCCGACCAATAACAACTCTCCAAGAATAGGTTATTACTGCAAGTACATCTATTAAAAACAGGTGAAGTAAAAACAAATGGTTTTCCTATTATAGATGAAAGCAATTATAAAGGGCGGGTTATTAATATTTTATCTGAAAGGAGATAATTGCAACTGAGATGTTCCAGAACGAATTTGATGGCTGTTCGTAGGGAATTAAGGAGAGGAGAAAAAAAAATAAAGGGTTTGTTTTTGGGAGAGGGTCTAAAAAGTGGATGTTTTCCTATTATCGGCTGTGATGCAGGTTTCATTATGTTGTAAATAAACCACAACTAGGGATCAGAACAAAAAGGTTTGTTGTTGGTTAGCATTTCATTACATTTCATCGTTAGTTTGCGACAGTTAATTTTTACCTTGTTGTTAAATAATAGAAGCAACCTTTACAATCTTCCAAACGTTCATTTACAAAAGAATACTTTTAAATTAGTTAAATAAACACAGATTTCTGTTCTATAAGTAAATTACGGTATTTATGAAAACAGTAAATTATTTTTACTATTTTATAGTAATAATATAATAATATAATCGTCACCTTTGACGATTTATGGCTATTATAACTGACATTTGTATAATTCAAGAATAAACTTGAGGTCTAATGTAACATTTTATTAGACACATAGAATTCTTTTCGTATACAGTTTTTATTTTATTTTTTTTTTTTGTTAAATTTTAGGCCATTGTTAGATTCATGCATATTATTATTACCACTGAGGTTAGTATGATTTATATTTTTAATATGGCAAACCGTCATACCTCGTACGATGATGTTGCGATTGAAGATGGACAACATCTGAAAGCGCTCCAACGACTCCAACATCATCGTACGAGGTATGGAATGAAATTTATTAAAAATCAATTATAAATAAGTAATATATTCCTTTTGTTAATGACTACAAACCAGTTTTTTTATTATTACTTACTTTTCAATCTCAAAATATTTAACTATTTAATTTAAAACCTACATTTAAATAAATTTTTAAAACCTAAAAGTTATTTTCTACTGTTTATTAAGTAAACCAGGGGTTCTCAACCTTTGTTTGCTTGTGGACCCCTATAACCTACTTTTGGACTTCCTAAAAGCTACTTGTGGACTTCCTAAAAGCTACTTGTAGACCCCCACTCCCCCCGGATACTTAAAAAACATAATTATACGAATTTATTAATAAATATTTGTTTTTAGGTAAATGAATATCGTTATTTATGAAATAATTTCATTACATCTACAAAGCATGCCGAAATACAAAAATGTTTTTAAAACAATAACAAAATATTTCTTTATTAACATTTTATAAAGTACCCTGAAATAAATTGTAACAGAATCAATTTTGAATGTAACATAAAGATAAGTGCAATAGAAAATTTTAAAACATTGGAACATTTTAACAAACTGACGAGGATATTAGGCCTTATATTTTAATTATGTGTGAATATTGTACGGCCAAAGCTTACTACGCTTTGGTTTATTTTTGGTTTGCTGATAAATTCATTTAAACTTAACATAGAGCTCTAACCACGTGTCATGGACCTTCAGAATACTACTTTTCTCATGGACCCCCAGTAATCCTCTGTGGACCCCTGGGGGTCCATGTGGACCACGTTGAGGACCACTGAAGTAAACAGTAGAAAATAACGTTTACTGTATGAATAATATAAATCATTGTTAGATTAATTTGATTGTCAGGTATCTAATACTGAAACTTTGAAGTCCACGAACATGTCTCTAGCATACAAATCAATAAAAACTTTCAACCTGTATAAAAGAACATCAACTGAATCATTGCCTAGTAGGCAGTACATCATTTCTCTGCACTGACCAACGGAGTACCTTTCATACGAAGATAGCTTAGCAGAAGCCAAACCAACGTAGAAATCGTAAAATATAATGCAATCGAAACGGTAAACACAGTTCTGAGAAGTGCATGAGGTGTGGACATCGATGGAGTACATTGTTATTAAGGGTGAAAGAAATAAGAGGTGAGGTTATTAATCAGACAGGTTTGACGGGTATCTATGTAGGTATCTTTTTAATGCAAAAACACATTAAAACTCTGAGGTCCAAAAAAAGTAATAAAAAAATATTTTTAACATATTTTTTAAAATAAAATATATACCATTGTATTACATTATTTAAAAGAAATATTTAATATTATGTAAAAAACAAATTCATTTTTATATTTAACGCATTTTGCAAAACATTTTAAAATGCAAAAATTTTTAATTTAGACTTTAATAAATATTTAAATTTGTTTGATTACTTGTGAAATAAAGTAGGAAGTTGTAAGTCTTGTATTGCTTTCATAAAAAAAGGTAGCAATGCACTTTTTTTTATAAATTAATAGTCTAAAGTATTAGAGAGATGAAGGGGGGATTGAAAAATAAAAAGAAGTGCATGCATATTGCTGGTATAATACAGGTTAGTTGAAATCATATTAGTAGATGAAGCCGTTTTACCTTGTGTACAGGTGTAGGAGATGTTCAACAGGTTCCGAACGTTGTCCATAATCAAGTAGAACTAATCAGTATAACGTACTAGGTTTGCATAACCTTAAAACACTTGATGCCAGATAGTTAAATATCAAACCTATTTAATTGAATTTATGTTATTAATATGGCAAACCGTCATACCAAGTACGATGATGTTGGAGTCGTTGGAGCGCTTTCGGACTCTGTCCATCTTCAATCACAACTAACTATAACTCTACTAAGTAAGAGTTGTTACTTAGTACTCCAACATCTAAAAACTCCAACATCATCGTACGAGGTATGACGGTTTGCCATATTAATATTATAAATCATAACCTCAGTGGTAATAATGATATGCATGTATTTAATTGAAGTTATTTTAGTTGAAAACTCGCTTTCAAAATTGTGGCCTGAAAAGCTTAATTACATACTTGTATATTTCATGCACAGAGTAATGAAAGTAAAAATGGCTAAAGATATTTAAATTCAGAAGGTTATTGTGTTAGTGTTAAAGCAGTCTGGTGTTTTATAGCAAAAAAGGTGAATAGCCTACGTAACTTGCCTACAGATTCATGGTTTATTAATTTATTGCAAGCTTAAGTCAAATGAAGACGAATAACGATGCATAACGTCTTCTTCAAGCGATAATGATCCCATCAGCTCCTGGTACAATAAGAAACGTAAAACATGTGATTATGCTAATCCAGTCGTTTATTAAAAGCAGTGTTTAGTTATTATTCCCAGCAACTTATTACTAGTAGCTTTATTTTAGGGAAAAAAAAAGAATAAGAGCATGCGAATGAAGGTAAAATTAATGTTCTAAGTCCTTGGGAAAAATAATGAAGTTTAATTAGGAGTGGAAGGTTCAATTGTTTTTGGTGTTTAGATGCAGTAGACATGGACGGCGTGTACAGGGGATGGGGGTGCACGAGGTGAGTGTGGTGATGAAGCAATTAGGAGAGGATTGGCATGTGAAAGCCTCGTTAGAAGCGTTTGATTCGGCTTGTTTGTGATGCGGAAGGCCTTGGCTTTAGTGCTTGCCTTGTTTTCGTTGTCCTCCTCGTTTAGTAAGCAGGAGGTAGAAAAAGGAAAGAGTGAGGGTGAGGAGAGAAGAGAGAGAGAAAAAAAAGGCTTACCGCTGACCAGATGTCGGGCTTTGATATCGGTTTAAGCGGTGCCTGGCTTCCGCCTGAGACCAATAATCGAGCTTATTCCACACCTTCTAACCACTGGCTTTAAGTAAACAGATTTACTCGTGATAATGACGGAGGTAGGCAAACATAGCTTACAGGTGCTCATTATGACTGTACCCCATCGACTTCCTCTCATCAGGCTCGACATTATTATGAACGCCTGCTTAAAAGTTACACACAGCTCTCGTGCTAGACTACGAAATTCTCACTGATTGCGTCTAAAACACAAGAACATTATTGGTTCCTAGAGCACTATTTCCTGTTTGATATCCCCAGTTAATATTTCAAAAACAAGATAACACTAAGGTTCAGCTCTACAGGATGTGGACTATCTAGTGACTGGATCAACAAAAAAAATTAGGTGCTGCCAAGATTTGAACCTGAAATCTTCAATATTGAAGGCAAACATGCTACTACCTAAAGGGTAAATATTGGTTTACCATTATTCCTCTCCTAGCTATTCTATGTACATTGTAGCAAATATAACCCCCTGCTGTTTCGGCTACAAAATACACATCATTTACTCATAAAGTGGCATAGACAATGCTTTTAAAAAAGACTTCAAAATAAAACACTCATTATTTTTATCATAAATGAATTGAGTGAAATTCTCCAATTGTTTGAAGTAATAAATTAAACACAAATTAAATTTCCTTGTATGTTCTGATTAATATAAATTCTATAGTTAAATACTGCATGGACAGAGTTACCACCTAAGTGACCAGGTTAGCTCAATGGTTAACGTAGTCGCCTCTGGGCTGGTAGTCCGGGGTTCGATCCCCACCTGGTCCTCGATTTATTCACGGAAGGTGAATAAATCTGAGTACGTCACCTCGTCCCTTGGAGAGGACGTTAAGCCGGTCCCGAGTCTGTAAGATTCCACGTACTCGTTAAAAATCCCTCCTCGAAATACACTTGAGTCAGTCAAAATTTAGGACTCCTAATGTAGAATCACCGATCAACCAGAAAGGCGTTAAACGGATGACGTTATCATCCGCTAGGGGATTGGTTTAAACATTAAAATAAAAATACACTACTTAAGTGGAAGAGATTCCGTGGTTCCCAACTTCTTGTCTACTAGGTTTTCATCATGCTGCCTCCATACTGTGTCTTCAGACAATATGAATTATCGTACCGAGGGGACAAACGTAGGCAGCTAAAGGTAAAAAATGGACGACTAAGCCATTCTATATCCTAAGGAGATTCCTGGGGTCACTATGATTCAGTTCTAAAAGAGGCAGATTTTTGACTGCATGCTTTGATGATTAGCCCAGCTTGGGGATATCAAACATGAAATAGTACTCTAAGAACCACGAATGCTCTTGAGTTTATAAGTTATCAGTGAAAGTGTATTTCGAGGTCTATCTTAGTCATTCATGGCCTCGTTGTAGTTGTAAACCCAAGGTTGAGAAGTCAGACTGTTCCCGGATTCACCGATGAGAAGGCCCTCATCGCGGTGTTAAAAGTAACCTCGACTTCTTCATTGCTCCAGTAGAATACTTCAACACCTACTAGTAGGCATGGATGAGTATGTGGAGACTCTAAGCAACCGTTACTCACTCTCTTTTAGGCCTCGATTCAGTGTAAAAGATATTTGAGAACCTTTTAATTCACCAAATGGTTTGCTCATAAGTTATTTTTAAAAATTTAAGCTTAATGGGACAGATATTGTAAAATCTTAGGCTCTAAGCAGTAGCTAGCTATCTAATTAATCTAGTTTTCACACCTGTAAAACTCCATGTTCTCTCTGCATTTTGTATATTGTGGTAGCCTGCATAGATGGGGTGAGCACAGTGCACTACCATAATTCTCTTCTTGGTCCATGTAAATAGAAAAAAAAAGGAAGTACTTAGCTCATCCACTGAAAAAGTGCTATTTTTTTTATTAATTTCACTATGATCCGTAAAGATTTCAAAATATACGATTTCACTACTTTCATCGTATCCACAAGCCTTCAGAATCAACTACAAGTGATTTTCTTTTTTACATTTCATTGTAAAATCGATTGAAGTTATGCAAATGGAGGAAAACAGTGTGACTATTCAAAATTTCATTAATGGATCTCTTAAATCAAATATGGTTTGCAACATCACTCATAAACGTTTGTAAGTATCCCATCTTACATAAGTTTAATCCTGCAAACTAGTTGTATTCAGTTATAATGGTTTCATCCCTAGAATCTGCATCAAGCGCATGTTTTTCTTTTGCTTCAAATTACTTTTAAAATCGACAAAAGAATTCGCTGGTTCGTTTCATCAATAAACTGAACATGATTATTAAAATTTGACATAAAATTTGAGATAAAAAAAAACATAAACATAAAAAAACAGATAATTGAATGAGAAAGTAGCTTTTTCAATGATTTTATTTGTAAAGGATAGACAGATTTTCCTCCTTTATTCTCTAATTAATATTTGATCCTAAGAACTTCTAGTCAAGTCTGCAGAAAGCACACTAAATTGAGCATAACTAATTAAAGTACGATTGTTGTTTAAAATTATTTAAATTTCAGAATTTTAGTTTCATTCTCATAACTAATGCTAGTCAAGGTGTGTTGAAAATCATTACGAATCTTTTCTTTAACAGAAATGTTAAGAATTTTTTTTTGTTTTTTTTTTTAGTGAAGTTTCTTTTTGAGTTATTAAGCATTGTATGTGATTAGTATGTGATTATAGTCTATTCATAGTGTGAGAGAAAGAGTGAGAGAGATGGTTGGAATAGAGGAAGTAGCTTGATAAATGTTACTAATGCTAAAGCCGTTGTTGGACCGTGAAGATGTTAGGGCATAAATCGAAATGTTTTAGCCTGCTCACAAGAATGCTAATTACGCAGGCCAATAAATAGTGGTTTAATAAAATTAACATATAGAATTTAGAGTGATGAGCGGTTTTTTAGAAGTGGTCAGAGGTGGGGGGAGAAGAAGGTTGTTAAAGCTTCGTCTGAAGACGTAATCTCTTAATTATAGCTGGCCCAGAGAAGCTCGACTAGATTTGTCCCCACCCATTGTACAATACCAATGAACCTTGGAACATTTTATCTTCTCTCTTCAATAGGCTTTTGAATTTAAAAGAAGAAAAAAAAACGTTTTTAAATTTCATGACTGTAATTATTTTGATTTCGGAATAGTATGTGGACTACGTCATTGTTTCTGGCATAATATGTGGCCTACCTTTCTGACTCAGATATAACGTTGTCTAACTCTTTGACCCTGATATATTATCTAACCAAGGTACTGATTTTGGTATAATATTTGGTAGAGACCTCTTTGAACCTAGCAGACAATGTGGTCTACATCTTTATTATATGACTTCCCTCTTTGATTCTGGTATAGTATGTGCCCTACCCTTCTGTTACGGATATAACGTTATCTAACTTTTAGACCTAGTATACTATATAACCTAGCCAACTGATTCTGGTATAGTATGTGCCATATCTTTCTATATCAGATATAGTGCGTTATCTAACTCTTTGGCCCTGATATACTATCTGACCTAGATTACTGATTTTGGTATAATATTTGGTAGAGACCTCTTTGAACTTGACATATAATGTGGTCTACATATTTATTATATAACTTCCCTTTTTGATTCTGGTATAGTATGTGCCCTATCCTTCTATTGCAGATATAACGTTATCTAACTTTTTGACCTGGTATATTTTCTGACTTAGCCAACTGATTTTGGTATAGTATGTGCCATATTATCTTTCTATATCAAATATAGTGCGTTATCTAACTCTTTGACCCTGATATACTATCTGACCTAGCTTACTAATTTTGGTATAATATTTGATAGAGACCTCTTTGAACTTGGCATACAATGTGGCCTACATCTTTATTATATGGCTTCCCTTTTTGATTCTGGTATAGTATATGGTCTACCTGTTTGATTCTATTGTAGTATATGGCCTCCCTCCTTGATTCTTATTTAGTACTAGCAAACGTACCCGTCTTTGACGGAATCAAAAATTCTATTATACTTGGTATTCCAAAATATCAATTATAGTATTATACTAATACTACAATTAGAAGTTATAGAATAGTAGAAAATACCATTATTAGTACAGTGCTAAAAAAAAGCCTCTGTATAAAAAGATTAGATTTTAAGTTGGACATACACAAATCTACAATCAATGTTTCAGCTTTATATTTCTTATGGTAGCAATATTTTGTGGACAAACCGACAGACAGAAATTATTCTAAGGATACATGTGGCTACTCTGAAGTATGAAACGTAAAGAAACTTGAAATGAGTTAGTTCTAATTAACGTGCTCCCAGTCAAAAGCTAGCACGCAAGCCACTGGGCTACTCTGGTTCCATACCTTACTTTATTACCATTGTTTATATTACGCAAATATTAAATTAAAAAAAAATATTTTTGTTGTGTTTATTTATAATACATTTGCACTACTGTCATCGGCGAGCAAGCAAGCTACTGGCTACCCTGGCTAGATCCCTTTACTTTATTACTATCTTTTATATTATCCACATTTTAAATTCAAAAAAATATTTGTTTGTTACATTTATTTATAATACATTTGCACTACTGTCATCGGCGATCACGCAAGCCACTGGGCTACTCTGGTCCCATACCTTACATTATTACCAGTGTATTTATTAAGCAAATATTAAATTAAAAAAAAGTTGATAGTTATATATAATACATAGCAAACGTACCCGTCTTTGACGGAATCAGAAGTTCCTGTTTTGGTTTATTGCCGTGTGCCTATTGCCTTTCGGCTATACCACGGAGGAACCAGAAGTTCCATCATTTTTGGTATTTCAAAATGTCATTAGAAATTATAGAATAGTAGAAAATACCATTATTACTACAGTGTTAAACAAATGCCTCCAGCTAATACACTACATTAGCTGTCTGTCCTTCAGGTTCATGGTAGAAGAAAGAGTTGAAACCTCTGACCGTTGAGCATGTAAACTACATTTGACCATGTGAGAAAAACTTGGTTTTGCTACCTTGTAATCCTGCGTTAGATGAAGTCTCCCTTTGCGACTTAGTTAACGTCATTGCGAAATAGACTCTGACCGGACTTTGCAATCATTTCAACGTAAACAGACAGTGGCTCGGAATCAATGGTATGTGAAGTATACACACAGACTCCCCAATACCACATCCAGTCATTATGTCCGCCTCTATGGCATATCTGTGTAGAGCACGAACTCAGAGTTGTGTCCCGTTGCACAGTTTTTGGGGCACTCATGTTTCGTAACATGAAATTTGTTACTGCTACTAAATTGCAGCGTGATCGGTGCTACTACTTTAAGTTTTTACTCATGAGCAGGCAGTCCAGGAGAAATAAATTCAGAGTCAAGAAATTCAATTAGATAATGAACTGCTTCTTCATCACTAATCCAATCTCTTTACTGACTTGTAAGTTCTTTCCTCGGCTTCATATAGCGTAAGAACTTGTTTGTTGATTTTTCCTCCCTGTTCATATTAAGAGTTGAGAATTGCTCGTTTACAAAACATTTATTCTCAATAGATGGTACATCCTTAACTCTGTGAAACACCATTTCAATGATGTCAAATACGCAATATATTCATATGCTCAATTGAAATTAAAATCAACTAACAATACCTACTTGCCACACCTGTGTATTTTCAAAACAAACTTGTCTGTGAAGTTAGGAAAATACAGCTAAAAGCCCCATAACTTCGCTTCTGTACTGAATTAATAATATATTTAGAGCCCATATTTTAAGTTAGGCACACACAAATCCAGTGTCAATGTTTCAGCTCGCTATGTCTTATGGTGGCTGAGTTTACTTGTGACAAACATTTTTGCGTTAAACGTCCATAACTTCACTTCTACGTTGAATTTCCAATCAATTCATAGCCTATATTTTAAGTTAGACCTACACAAATCTACTGTAAAAGTTTCAGCTTTATATGTCTTATGGTAGCTGAGTTTACCTGTGACAAAGTTTTGCGGACAAACCGACAAACCGACAAACCGACAAACCGACAGAAATTTTTCTAAGGGTGGATTCGGTTTCTCCAATGTATGAAACGTAAAGAAAACTTGAAATGAGTCAGTTCTAAGCAATGTACAGACAAAATCATTATTTTATTTATAAAGATGTAACCTACCTGTTAGATTCGAGTACTGTATGTAGCCCACATCTTTGATTCTGGTATAGTATATGTCATACTATACTTGATTATAGTATGTAGCCTGTCATCTATCATCAATAGATTGATTCATTTATTTTGATTATATCAAAAACTACAGAAAAAAAATCTTACGTTATGATTATGATGATATCAATAATTACGAAAAGAAGATCGTATTTTATGACTACGATAATCAAAAATTATTATATGAACAGACCAGTCATGCTTTAATTTCTTTTGTATCTTTAACTGTAAATACATAAATCCGAATAAACTGGTGTATAATGTTGTTCATTAAGTAAAACTCTGTTTATCTGGAGACTTTATCGATAATTTCCATACAAAATATAATTAATGTTTATGCATATTTTCATTTACCGTTTATGTTCTCTTAATAAATGAAGGTTTGTTTCAAAATAAAAAATTTCAAGTTGTAAATTGAAAGATATGAATAAAAATTCGATTTAGAAGACAAAGTGGGATAATCTTTCATTGAAATGCACTGATAAGGGAATGTCTATTGCACTACTGTAATACTCACTAAGAAACAAGTGTCCTGTGTTAATTACAGGGGTCTGTGTGTGCGCTAATGCAAAAGGGTAGGGAAGAAACTCTTTTCACAGTAGAGGGATACGGTTCAGTTGTAGTGAAGAGTTTATTGGTTTCTTAAACAAATCATACTCTGTAGGACCCGATGCAAGTCTACACCACAGACATCATACAAACTGTATCAAAAATAGATTCAAAGAGTATAAAAACATGAAGAGCCTTCAAAGGTTAGGTTGCTGTAGCAGTCCTACAAGGTGTACACAGCCTAAAACAATGATCAAACCACAATAAGAAATGGGAAAACAAGACTAAGATCTTTCAACCGTAACAAGCGGTCTTCGTCAGAGCCTTTGAATAAAACCAGTTGGGTTTTTGACTCTGACGAAGACTGCTTGTTACGGTTGAAAGATCTTAGTCTTGTTTACCCATTTCTTATTGTGGTTTGATCATTGATTGTTATTTCACATGTTTATGTAAAATCTTTTTACAGCTTAAAACATTGATCTTTTGTAATACCACACAATGAAGATTGATTCTACATTGAGAGTCCTAAATTTTACCTAACACAACTGTATTTAGAGTAGGGATCTTAAACGAGTATCTGATATCGTACAGGCTTGGGACTTACGACTATTTATTGACCTCCCACATGAGTAAATCATGGGCCAGAATTGGTAATGAAACCCGGACCTACCATTTCAGAGACGAACCTAGAGCCGTCAAATTTCAAAATTATTTTTTTA
The DNA here is from genome assembly GCA_026182355.1 of Hermatobates lingyangjiaoensis. NCBI lineage: Eukaryota > Metazoa > Arthropoda > Insecta > Hemiptera > Hermatobatidae > Hermatobates > Hermatobates lingyangjiaoensis. The sequence continues at coordinate 880,209 of JAPFBL010000172.1, read as the reverse complement.
TGATTACGATAATTACATATCAGTTGTAAAAACTAATTAGAATTAATATTATCATACTGGAAAATTGAATTAGATATTTTTTTCAATTAATCGGATAGATTCTATTTAATCATATATGAATTAGTGCTGATATGAGTACCCTAATAATGGTATTATGGTTCTCCTGTTCTATCACTTATCTTCTTATCTTTTTACTTTCTTTGTCTTATCACTGTTTTATCTTTTAGTGATTGATCCAAATATCGCATTATAAAGGAAGACCTTTGTCGAAGAGTTTAGTTATCAGGTTGTGGATGTTTACAGTTAATTTTTGTATTATAGGCAGGAGCGTGAGATCTGAGTTAACAAGTCCATTAAGATATCTGTTTCATTGGCTTTGTAATCAGAGCTGTTCAAAACACACTCGCCTATTATCTTAATTAACACAACCGTTAGTACAAGTTCCCATTTCACTTGTCTTAAGATTACAGGTAATTAGGATTTCCCTTTAATTGGCTTTTAACTTCTCAGTTGTACAAACAATCATTTTTAAAAAGGACTACAGGAATCTCTTTTGTTTTTTTTTTCTTTCAGTCTTTGTTAAATAGGATAGAACAATGTAATAACTGAAATCATGTCAAGGTTAATATGTTATTATAATTACAACAGAATCAATGTGGCGTGGAACTGAGTCTGAGTTTACGCTAAAGAAAAGTATCAGACAGACTTCAGTACTCAAATAGCCAGTACAATTAGAAATGTATTCCTCCTACCTCAAATGCAGTCATCTTCAGACCAAAGTCTTCTTCTTCTTCAGCCAACGCTCGTCCTTGGCCTGTCAACCATTAGAATTTTATTCCTCCTGCCTCAAATGCAGTCATCTTCAGATCGAAGTCTTCTTCTTCTTCTGCTAACGCTCGTCCTTGGCCTGTTAGCCATTCGGCGCTGTGCGTCCCAGTAAAGACCAGCCAATCCCTCTCTGGTCCGATCGCCATTGAGATCCTTTAAGCCTTCACAAGTTGTTAGGTGAGCTGCGGTACCTTAAACAAAGTAACTTCATCTACAGATTAAAGTTCAGACCAAAGTTTCTGTTTTTTTTCTCAATGTCTATTGTTTTTTATTCAACACTCACAGGGGCCAGGTTAATATTTGCAAATTTAACGCAAATTAGATATGCATAAAGATTTAAGAAGTGCATTTAGTTCAAGCTGCCCTCTTAGAGGGGCAATTATCAATTTAGAATATACCCATTTTCCTCCTTGGAAAATATAACAGTAATTTAGTTATAATAACACGTATGATTCAAATTTAATAAAAGTTGGAAATAATTGGTCTTTGGTCCCCAGAGATCTTTAAGGGATCAATTTGGAGAGTGAAGACGACTTCTATTGCTATCCCAGAATTTATACGTAATTTATTGTTTTATAAATATATATTGGATTTAATCAAAATCATGTTTTTATAAAGTTTTCATTAAAAAAAGTGCCTACCTCTTTAGCTCCTTAAACGAGACATTTAGTTATTTCTGGCCACTTCCACTGTCTTTCACACATATTTTTTTTAATGCATTTCTTATTTTTATGTCCTTCAATCAGCTTTATGTACAGACATATATACATACATTGAACGTTATTACATAGATTTTTACCTTCATCTACTGTTTATTTATATACAGTGATACCTTGAGATACGATTTTAATTCGTTCTGTAACCATCGTCGTATGTCAAAAAATTCGTATCTCAAGGCAATTTTTCCCTTTAAAACAATGTAATATGTATTAATGCGTTCCAGCGATACTAAATCACTCAAAAAAAAAACGTTAAATTGCATATAATATAACATTTTTTGTACAAATAAACGAGTAATAACACAAATATGATAAAATAACATATTGATGTATGATAAATGTTAATAAAATCAATAAAAAAGAAAGGAGTTTAAATTTTTATTTAAATTTTTTTTCAATTTTTTTTTTAGATTTGTTGTATCTAAGAATTAAGGCCCAGTTTTTTTTTTTCAAAAAAAAATCTGGATCTAAATTCTTAGATATCCCCATAATTTCTATACTTTTTTTATTTTTAATCAACACTTAGGCTAATCATCACTTTCATGTTGTGCCTTTTTGGCCTCATTCACTACGTGAGACCTTCGAAAAGTAACGGTCAAGAGAGGTTTGTTTCTGCCCCTTTTTTAAAATGTTACGAAAAAATGTGAGACACGTATCATTAAATAAGGCACTCGCTCTCCCAGTAGACATTTTCTCTGGGTGTCTTTTTTCTACGAAATCAGACACTTCCTGCCACTTGTCAAGGATATCACGAATTTCACGTGAAGTTAGTTCCTCCACCGGCTCGACCTCCTCCTCACTGCTGAGTTCCAGCATTACCTCCGAATGGGAAATCTTATGCAACTCCTTTAGCTCCTCCGTCGTGAGTAAGAATCACCGAATCGTATCTCAAATTTTTCGTCGTATATCGGAGCAAAAAATGGTCGAATATTTCGTGTCGTATCTCAAATAATCGTATGTTAGGGCAATCGTATCTCAAGGTATCACTGTATTAGTATTTACCTCCCAGTCGATGAAAAATGTCTGCACTTATACCGTATTTACTTTTTAGTCTTGTTTTAGGGGCGAAAATTGTGTCTATATATTATTTGGCGCTCATTTTATTAAAGGGTGAGCCAAATTATGTGTTAATTTTACATTGGGACCCATACACTTTGCCTAACTCAAATATATTTAGAGTTGGGATCGTGTATACCTGACAGTATACATGCTCGGGATCGACGGCTTAGCAAGAGACGATGAACTCAAATTTGTTTCACCTCCCGAGTAAATAAATCGAGGGCAGAGTGGCAGGGGGTATTGAATCCTAGATCTACCTGTTCAGAGGCGAGCATGTTACCACTCTGCTAACTAGCCTCCAATGACATTTTTCCACTGAAAGGATTATCAAGGAATTTTATTTAAATAACATATATTTTCATTCCCTTCTTTTACCTAACAAATCTTCTAAGTTTATACTATAATGTGTTTAGATGACCTTCCCTTTTCAAAAAGAGATAACTGTCTTCTGGCCTGTTATGAAAAAAAAGACCTTTCAACTGAAACGCTGAAGATCAAGAAATTTCACTGGCAATTATTAGTGTGAGGATAGCAAATAAAAGAACTTCAAGGGAACCTGTCAAAATAACAACTACAAAGCGAAACAACAGTACACGTAAATAACGAACCAAAAACTGAAACATGGGGTCATTTTACTTAAAATCCATCATAATAACATCATTATATAAACTACGATAGGTTTATCATAAATTGATAGATTAATAACTATTCATGATTATAAAATTAATCCATCTGAGAAAAACCTGGCATAGCAGCTAGCGTAAAATATTTTAGGAGTACTATTAGGTTTTAAGAATGGAAAAGAAAAATAGATAGTGATTTCAATCAAAGGACTTCTTATGTCTCAAATTTTATTCAACATAAAATTTTGATTCAACAGTGACATGTTCATTAAAACTTTGGTGCGTACAGACATCACAAAAAATTGGGTTATCGCGACTTCAAGATACGGAGGATTGACTCGCCTACTGAAGTGAATAGTTTAGGGCTCTCCTATGCTACAGCTTTTGGTTACTTACTCATAATCATGCGCTAAAGACTATTTTATACCAAAGGCCTAAAAATGTCCTTAGAAAAAGACCCATATCTGCTGAAAGAACCAGAATACCTACTAGGTAGCTACCCAGGCAACTGTGGTAGAAAATACTACCTCTTAACAGAAACACTGAACTTCCATGATAAGAGTGAGATAAAATATTTCTTCTTAATAAAGCCGCTGAAATGTCACGATAATAGCAGAAGAAAATACTACTGGTGGTGGACACTGAACTCATATAACAACTGTGGGGATTATTTAAATTAGAAGGTAAATTAGAAGGTATACCCACAAAATTGTCAAAGCTTCCTAATCACTTACTATTTGTAGAGATGTAAACAAAAAAGTCCTCAATAAATGGAATTGTTTCATCATTAATACATTTTACCTAATGTGAGTTGTTCAGCTGATTATTTCTCCAACAATAACTAAAAGAAGATGATAACTATTAATATTGTATCATAAATAACAACCTCTTTAAATCATAAATTTAAAGGCAGCATTTAATCATTCCAAAGCGATCTATTTCTGAACATATATATTTTTTTTTTCAATTTTGCATAAGTCAGGATAGGGTTAACATGAGCAAATTGTGCTTTTCAAACTAAAACAAGTTGTCTTTTATCATGAGTTTAAAATCTGCATCACGCAGAAAAATTGTGTTGTGGTGGAGGAATTCGCAGAGCTGGCTCGTTAGGGATGCAGTGGTAGCCGCTATTTCCTTCGGTATGCTGTCTGCGTTGTCCTCTGCAACATGTTTTGATCGCTCCCTCCAGATAAACCATCCTTACTTTCCTCGCCTTTTATTGCCCTTCTTTAAACAACATATCAATTTGTTTTTTACGTATAATTCATATTTCATTATCTCTCGCTATTCTATCACACGAGAGGATCACAAGATGAGATGCATCTATAGCATACAAATGCCTTTTCTAAATCACCAATTGTATCTTTGTTTTTTCCTTAAAGTATTACCTCTCCTCTGAAGAATTTTTATTTATTGTATACCCAATTACACATTAAATACATTTCAATACAATGTGTTCTATAATCATGATCTCATTGATCGAATAAAACTATATAACGCTACTTATAAAAACAAAACAAAGAAACGAAAACAATCAAGATGAACTACCTGATAAATTGGGTAAAACTTACACTTAAAAATAGTAGTAAATAATGTGACTTAATTTTAATGTATACATATATATACAAAATTGTCACAATAACACGTGATATAAATATTCAGGTAACTCACCACAAATGAATGAAACTTGCATTCACTTACTCTCTGACGACGTGAAAACGAAAGGCCTCAGAGCGACTATCTTCATTCATTTGTGGTGAGTTACCTGAATATATATATATATATATAAAGATTTCACATAAACACGTGAAATAACAATCAATGATCAAACCACTGTTATCATTGATTGTTTGGTAGTGATGCCAAACTGGTAAAATAAAGTAACTGGAACTTGCTAAAATAAATTAAAAAAAAAAAGAAAAACCTGTTTCTTAAAAAGTTTCTCAATTTTTCTAAACACCACTCTCGTTATTTCGTCTACACAATAAAGTACATCTCCTATAGTCGACGACATGTTTCTAATGATAACAATCACAACATTCAACTTTAGTAGAAGAATTTTAAGGCTCTTTAATTCACATCAAGGGTATCCACAAACCCTTGCAGGTAGTAAGATCACTCAACCCACAGGATTAACGACCACTTTATCTTAAACTTGAAGAAAAACAAAAAATAAAAAAGAAGATGTTTAGGATTTTCACTCTGACGAAGAACTCTTGTTAGGATTGAAAGATCTCAGTCTTTTTTCTCATTTTGTTATTCTGGTTTGAACACACACACACACACACACACACACACATATATATATATATATATATATATATATATATATATATACCAATTAAAAGAAACGGTCTAGCGGACTTTTTTACAATAAAATAAAAAACGAAGGAAACACACAGAAAGACACAGACATAACTCACATCGATATTTCGACAATCGTCGTCATCAGGAGGTGCGAAGAGCGAAGAGCAAAGAGTCCCGCAGGGTACCGCCCTGTCTTCCTGCGGGACTCTTCGCTCTTCGCTCTTCGCACCTCCTGATGACGACGATTGTCGAAATATCGATGTGAGTTATGTCTGTGTCTTTCTGTGTGTTTCCTTCGTTTTTTATTTTATTATATATATATATATATATATATATATATATATATATATATAAAAAAGATTTCACATAAACACGTGAAACAACAATCAATGATTAAACCACAATAAGAATGGGAAAACAAGACTAAGATCTTTCAACCGTAACAAGCGGTCTTCGTCAGAGTCAAAAACCCAACTTATTGTGGTTTAATCATTGATATATATATATCTGAAATATATATATATATTATATCTGAAATATATATTTATTATGATATATAATATTATATATATAATATTTTATATGTATATCTATATATAGATCAATGATCAAACCACAATAAGAAATGGGAAAACAAGACTAAGATCTTTCAACCGTAACAAGCGGTCTTCGTCAGAGTCAAAAACCCAACTGAACACTAGATGCAGAAAACATCTGGTGAGGAGTTGGGAAGAGTGGGAGGGAAGAGTGGTATTTTAAAAGGGTGAAAGCACAGGAAAGGACTAATGTCCAGAAAGGGATGTTTGGGGAAACAAAGGAGTACAGTAAGAAAAAGTAAAAAACTGTCCGCTAGCTGTCAACCCTCTTTGAAGAGGCTATTGCCCTCGTGACGAAAGTATCAAGTTTGAAGAGACCGTTACTAATGTTTATAATATTTGATCTATTAAATTTAATTAGAGACGATTCAATAATATTTCTTAACAACATTGATTTTTCATAGGTAATAAATTTAGCTCCTGTCCAATCAATATGATGATTTTCATTTTTTATATGCAAGAATAAGGCACTACTGTTTTCCTGTCTACTTACGTTATATTGGTGTTGTTTTACACGTGTTTTTAATGATTTACCAGTTTTACCAATATAAATTTTATGGCAATTTTTGCACGGAATTTTATAAATACCAGCGGACTCCAATTCGCTTGGAGAGTTTTTTATTAACATATTACCCACGTTATTACGATTAGAAAACACTATATTAAAATCAAGTTGTTTGGCTAATCTTGGAAGGGGGTCCAATGATTCGTGGTATGGCAAAACTATAGAATTTGATAATAAAAGGGGCTCTTTTGAAGTATTAGAGAAAGTTTTTTTAGCACCCTTCAAAGCTAAATCGATATAAGAAGAGGATTATTTTAATGAAAAATTAAAATTCATTAAAATACCCCTCTTCTTATATCGATTTAGCTTTGAAGGGTGCTAAAAAAACTTTCTCTAATACTTCAAAAGAGCCCCTTTTATTATCAAATTCTATAGTTTTGCCATACCACGAATCATTGGACCCCCTTCCAAGATTAGCCAAACAACTTGATTTTAATATAGTGTTTTCTAATCGTAATAACGTGGGTAATATGTTAATAAAAAACTCTCCAAGCGAATTGGAGTCCGCTGGTATTTATAAAATTCCGTGCAAAAATTGCCATAAAATTTATATTGGTCAAACTGGTAAATCATTAAAAACACGTGTAAAACAACACCAATATAACGTAAGTAGACAGGAAAACAGTAGTGCCTTATTCTTGCATATAAAAAATGAAAATCATCATATTGATTGGACAGGAGCTAAATTTATTACCTATGAAAAATCAATGTTGTTAAGAAATATTATTGAATCGTCTCTAATTAAATTTAATAGATCAAATATTATAAACATTAGTAACGGTCTCTTCAAACTTGATACTTTCGTCACGAGGGCAATAGCCTCTTCAAAGAGGGTTGACAGCTAGCGGATAGTTTTTTACTTTTTCTTACTGTACTCCTTTGTTTCCCCAAACATCCCTTTCTGGACATTAGTCCTTTCCTGTGCTTTCACCCTTTTAAAATACCACTCTTCCCTCCCACTCCTCTCAACTCCTCACCAGATGTTTTCTGCATCTAGTGTTCAGTTGGGTTTTTGACTCTGACGAAGACCGCTTGTTACGGTTGAAAGATCTTAGTCTTGTTTTCCCATTTCTTATTGTGGTTTGATCATTGATTGTTGTTTCACGTGTTTATGTGAAATCTTTTTATCTATATATAGATAGATAGATAACCAGTTGGATTTTTGACTCTGACGAAGACCGCTTGTTACGGTTGAAAGATCTTAGTCTTTTGTTCCCCATTTGATATTGTGGTTTGATCATTGAATACATCAATAAGAGCTACATACTTAAGACATTTAGTTTACTTTAGACAGATGTTACATGGTGAAAGAGATCATCATGAATTACAGATAAAACATGAAAAGAAAAATATGAGTAACAGACAGGAAGGAGTTGAGAAAGATAAAAAAAGAATAGGTATGCAATAGTAAGAGGTAGAACAAAGGAATGGGGAGAAGGAAGGAGAATACAAAGGCTGCCCGTACTAAGTCCACCATGACTGATCCCAAACAAGCAACTTCCTCACAAACCTTAGACCTTACGGACAAAAAAAGTTGCAAAAAGACCATGAGGAGTGGGAAATAGTCTTAAGAAAAACAGGCCCTAGACGAAAGAAGAAAAGGGGTCAGTTGTCAGTTATCTGTAGAACTCAAACTAGCACACGTCCGAGCAGACTTTTCACCAGCGAACGCCTGCTCAAGAACACAGCATCTCAAGGAAGCAGCTAAAGCCCGATCGCACCCGATTGAGCGGACACCAACCCGGGGATACAGCCAATCGCGCACTGACCATCGCGTTCTTGAAAAAGGCATTAGCCACAAGACTGTTTTGGACGGAGAGCCAGCGAACGATCAAGAGGATTTGCCACCCGCGGCAGCTGACCCAGTCTAACCATGTACCGTGTTGTGCCTTTCTTAGTTCATACCATGGGAGATCAACCACCCAGGCATGTTAAGCCCCCCCACCACGACAAGGTGAAGGCACATCGGGGGGGGGGGGGGGGGGTAGTGGACTGCTTCGTATTACTTATTTATACATGTGTGTGAGTGTGTGTATATACCGAGACTGAAGAAAATAAAAGTCTAAAAAGAAATTAATGTAAAACTGCTTCTCTTATTGTTAATCCATTCAAGTTTATTAAGATTACTACAAATCATGTATAAAAGTTATAAAAAATCCTTTTTTAACGTTTTATCATTACCTATTAAGTAAGGTCTATTTTGAATAAATTTGTTTGTGTTGTCTGACAAACAAACAATTTTACTAAAACTATTGACTTTAAAAAATGTAATGTTAGATAAGCTGTACCACTCATCCCACAATAATAATAATCATGCCTAGTGCCATTGAATACCATGTTCTGTACACATATGTTTCTCACGTTCTCGCTGAAATGGTCTTAGTTATGGATTCTTGAGGTATTGTGTAGTAAGGTGGTAACTTGTAGCGAGGTCAAGCTGCACATTTACCATCACATATCAAGTTAATCTTGAGATGTGGATAAAATCAATATAGTTAATCTCTTGAAATGAAAGAAACATATTTGTTTGTTTATTTTATATATAAAAAAATTTCATGTTAAAAAAATTAAAATAAAACAAAAGATAAAAAGTTTTATCTTCTAAATACTCGTATATTCACATTTAGCAAATTCTTCCTACTTTGTTTCCTTCATTATCGTTATTCTTTTTATATGTAATAAGGACATTATTTTGGTTACCACTATTAACTACGACTGCATGTTACGCGATATATGTGATATATCATATCACATTGTGATATATCATATATGCTCAATCATATTGTGATGTGATTGACGTGAGTGCAATGATTCAATGAGTCCTTTGACCTCAGGAGTAAATGCAACATCATTTCCAAACAGAATAAGTTATGCTCAACAATATCGAGTAGTTACTTAATAAGTATAACAATAGCTGAATAAATAATAACGATGTTTCAAAGATATAAGTTTAAATGTCTTTTGGTATAAGAGTAACGTATTGATGAGATGTCTCTACTATTCAAACTTGAACGTACTTTGGTTTCTTTGTGTCCGAGCTTCACCTAGAATTGAGCTGACAAAGATTAAAATTATTAAAGATTATTAATATGTTGTACGATTTAAGCAAAATGTCGACAACAAGCACTGTATTCAGATATATGTGAATGATAATATTGTATAGCTCCCATTATTATACCCACAATTCTATTTTGAAGCACCTGCATTCTCATTGCAAGCACTACTTTTGAGTAAGTTAGGTTGCAGTGGCAGTCCCACAAGGGAACACACTTAGGCCGAGCATTGGCCCTTTGTGATACCACATAATGAAGATTGATTCTACAGTGGGAGTCCTAAATTTTGCTTAACTCAAGTGTATTTAGAGTAGGGATCTTTAACGAGTACCTGACATCGTACAGGCTCGGGGCCGACAGTTTAACGTCCTTCTCCGAGGGACGACGTGCTCAGATTTATTCACCTCCCGCGTGAATAAATCGAGGGCCAGGTGGGGATCGAACCCCGGTCCTATCAGTTCAGAGGCGAGAACGTAACCACTGAACTAGCCTGACCCCTTACTTTTGAGTAATTTTGATCATTTTAAAAGAAATACTTTCAATGGAAGCAATTTGAGAACGTCTTTCTCATCACATAGATAACAGTAACATTTACCTGTTTGACAAAAAAATTATTCTCTATCAGCTTTTATGAATACATCCCAGATTGAAAAACAAATTTAGCCCCAATTCTGTAAATTGACACCAAAGAAATTATAACATATATATTTATTATAAAATTAATTTTCAATCATAAATATTAATAGTACAAATTGTTCATAAAATTTTTATAAGCACACCTCTGTACACCATTGTATAGTCATAGTCTTAAAGCAAACAAAAAAAAATATATGAACTTATATCAAAGAATAACTTACCAATATGATCTTTGAATCTGTAAAAAAAAATTATTTTCATAAATCTACCTGAAATTAAAAAAAAAAAATTCAAATCCAGGTTTGATAGTCATAAAGAACTTATTAACAGCTTATTTATTTTAACAGCTTCTATACTTATTAACAGCTTATTAACAGTGTTACTTGCTCAACTGGATGTATAAACACAATTTAATTCAGAAAGGTGAAAAAAGACATATGTTCTGGAAGTCATCTCACATCTGTCGTGGGTGAATCACAATCTTTGAAGCACTGCACTATGGGAAGGCAAAATGTCCATTTCGTACTATCCAATGTATTTAAAAAAAATATGTGCTGTTTACTAAATGATACTTTTATATTTGGTCAATTGCCACAAAAAAAAGGTGTTAAATACCTCTAAAAATAGAATATTATTTTTAAAATTTATTCCAGTGTTGAGTCAACAATCTATTATAAATGGTAGCCTTTGTCGAAATGACTTTTGATTTGAGAGTTTGCCAGTAAACAAACTGGTCCTTTGTATATTGAAGAACTAAACAATTCTATTATAAGTTAAAAATAGTGTTTCTAATATAATCATCCTAAATATATTCAGCAAGATAACGAGTTAATGAAACTGGTCGTCGTAAATAATAATCTTTTAAGACTTTCTAGGGCCAATAAATTAGAACTCTCAGAAGATTACTAACCAGAACTTACAACTGATGAGTTAAGTATGTGTTAAAGTTATGGTTAGAATGGTTATTGTTATGGTATAGTTATGGCATGGACGATTGGTTTTTGCTATGTATGATATAATCGTGAAAGATTACGATTCCACAATAGTCCTACAACACAGGGGTCAGGCTAGCTCAGTGGTTACGTGCTCACCTCTGAACTGATAGGACCGGGGTTCAATCCTCACCTGGCCCAGGATTTATTCACGCGGGAGGTAAATAAATCTGAGCACGTCGTCCCTCGGAGAAGGACGTTAAACCGTCGGTCCCGAGTCTGTAGGATGTCAGGTACTCGTTAAAGATCCCTACTCTAAATGCACTTGAGTTAGGCAAAATTTAGGACTCCCACTGTAGAATCAATCTTCATTGTGTGGTATCACAAAGGGCCAATGCTCGGCCTACGTGTGTTCCCTTGTGGGACTGCCACTGCAACCTAATATACCTAGTCCTACAACACATATTCTGTAAGATGAGTACGGTAGAAGCATGGGGAACTCCAAGTATATTTAAAAAAAATATCAATTATTTTAGGTTCCCCCAAGTATACAAAGTTTACAGCTTGTTACCAGATCTTAATTAGGATGAAAACAACCACTACAGTTAATCACCACTGTTACAATATCCATTGAGTAATATAATATCCACTCATAAGAATGAGGTAAGTGAATAGTATGAACTCTTTGACACAGAAACTTCTCAAACCCCAAGGTTTGGGATTAACTTACCAACTTAAATTGTCGAACTACTCCTAAGCATCTATGCATTTGAGTTCTAAGATTGGCTATAAACTGCCACATGTACAATTATTCTTACAGAATAACACAAAAACGATTGTTAGCATTTATACTACAGTAGTACCTCGAGATACGACTGAGCAAGAAGGCCAAAAATTTCTTGAAAATCCTGTTCTAAATACGACGTAATTAATGTTCATCTTACGACGTAAAGTCTGAGGGGCCGAGAAAGAATTTTCTCGAAACTTCTGGAACCTTCTAGAAGCTCCTGAGACCGTTCGGGACAGTCAGTCGAGTGTGTTGCAGGAACGACCCAATGTGTTCACGTGAACTGCGCGTAGCGATGCGTATACGACGCCGCAGCATCCCACAAGGCGTCCTTTCTTCAGAAAGGCTTTTTCAGAAATGAAAATTTCATCCCGGTAAAAACAAACATGGCAAACTCTGCACGACAAAATTAAGCACCAGACGTGACCTACACTACCGTACGTTTACGTACGCTAGCGGGAGACACCCGCGTACCAAAATCTTGCACCTGAAAACCACCCACGTACCAAAATCATCCACCTGAAACTCTGTTTTTACATATTAATTCATTATTTATTCAATTCTTTTGTATTTGTATGGTTAAATGCTTGTTTTTTAGTGTACTTTTGTTAGTTTTATAACGTAAAATAAGAAATTATATAGGGGTTTTGGGCCATGGAACCAATTAATTTTATTTCAATTAATTCTTATGATAATTATATGTTCGTGATACGAATTTTTTAAGATACGACGGGGGTTTTGGAACCAATTAAATTCGTATCTCGAGGTACTACTGTATATTAGAATTAAGTAATTAAACTGGAATACTCCTGGGGACCTTTTTATCACACTGGATGGTGAAATATTTCTTGAACTCAAATCCAGCTAGCTGGTGATTGTTAGCTAGAAGTGAGATGAAAAGGGGTAGCAAGGAGGGGAGGAGATAAGGCGCTTACAGGAGGACAAAGGGGGTGAGGTGGTGGAACACGTGTCAGGCGGCCACACGTGTCATGCTGCATTTACCAGCCTCCCCCTTGGACAATAGCTCGACACAGCTGGTCTCAGTTAACACCCCTAATCGGGCCCTAATTTATTTGGCTTTTTTGTTGAAAGCAGGCTTTTCAGCGATTCTCTCACTCTTTCTTTGCAATTGATCCGCTGATTCGGTGCTAATAAAGACCACTCTCTTGCAGCACCCTTTTACCATTCCTCAACTTTATCTTCGACTTATAAGGCTTTCAGTCCGACCGTCTCCTTCCATTCCCATGATAATCCCTTACAGTCTCTCTACTCCATACACTTTGCAGCCGCCTCTTCTTAATTTGCTATCAGTTTAAAACTGTTGCACTCTTAACCAGAGTGGAGGACTCTGAACCTTCTGCGTACTTGTTACTCCACAAGAAAAAAAATCGACAAAACTTCCCAAACATTCTAACCTTAAACATCTTCATTGGAAAGTCAAGAGGATCGTGAACATATGACTATGCAGTCATCACAAAAGCTACCAAAATACAATAAATATTGTTTTAAAATATTTATAATATACATTTTCATTTTATTTAATAAAATATAAACATAATATTCTTAGTATATCAGAAGATGTTAGTGCAATCAAGGAAGAATAAACCTCTTTGTTGCAAACTTTCATTTAGTTTCGTATATTGTTCAACTACCACCTTTCCAAGCAGGATGGTCAATAAAATCTGAAGCCGTTCTACTGAGGAAAACAAATTATGAAATAAGATGTTTTATTCTTCTCCAATGGTTAAAACATAGCAGGCATTTTTAAATAGGGCTGAGATCTTTCAACCAATATTTTTCTGGTCAGAATCACAACCATAACGTTGATGACTGCTCATCGAGAAATCATTGCATCTCATCGACAGCATTGCTTAAGACCTTTTAATTTACTAAAAGTTGTAAGAAATCGATAGCAAAATGTTGAGATAAAAACAAAAAAACTTTTGAAAAAATATAAAATATACGCTGTGAATGACAAATTTGATTCTTTACATAACTCATTTAAACATTTATTTCTATGGTGTCATCTAATCTCTTAACATTTATAAAATTATTGTATAATTATAAAAGTTATCTTTGAGGTTTGTTTGTATATTGAAATAAATTTATCAGTGATACAGGGATTTTACCAATAACTTTTAATTGGTTTTTTCTACTATAAGAAGTGATGAAGTCTAACTTTTTTCGACATTGTTTAATTGGTGAAATTACACAATTGTTAGTTGTTCAGAAAGGTAATAGTTGTATTTTCTAGAGTTGTGTGATGCCTGTACCGGCTGTTGTGATCTATAAAATGGTATTTAAGTATTTTAAACTATCGGTGATACTAGTAGGTTAGTTAGGTAAGGCTGTAGTAGCAGCTTTACAGATGAATACACATAGGTCGAACATAGACCCTTTGTGATACTAGACAATGACAGTCCTCATTAAGAGCTCTAAACTTTGCCTAATTTAAGTGTATTTAGAGTAAAGATCTTTAATGAGTACTTGACATCGTACAGGCTTGGGACCACCTGCTTAACGTTCTCTCCGTGGGACCAAGTGCTCAGATTTAATCACTTTCCGCGTAAAAAAAATCGAGTCTATGGTGTGTATTGAACCCCATCTATCTGCTGAGAGGTAAGCACGTTGCCACTGAGCTAAACTGGCCATCTGAGATACTAGTAAGAACCTAAACATTGCTTCTTTTCTTTCCAGGTCTACAAGTAGTCTATTGATAATATGCTTTCGTTAGTACTAAAGAGCCAATATACTAATCCACACTCGTAGATCTAACAATATAATCGGGAGATAGGATTTTTTTAACTCAGCTCTAAAAGAGGATAAGGTTCTGTTCAACCACGCACTATTAAAGAAACTCTTCGGAAAAATCCATTCAAGTAGACTTTTTTAATCAAAAATTCATGATTTACAGTTAGTAAAAATGAAGTAAAAAATGTTACGTTTAGTTTCGACCTACATTTTAGAGCCTAGCTCCTTGCTTATTAATTAAAGCCAAATTAGAGGCACTTCATTGTTAATGAAAAGAATGGTAAAATTCCTAATTAAAATAGAATGAAGAATCTAAGGGAAGTTGCTAACTATCCTTTAAAGCGGTTACAACAAGCCACTAATGTGACTCATCTACAGCTCAAATTTATGCCAATCAAGAAATAAGCGACTCTCTGCAATCATCAAAGAGCAAAACAAGACAAAGGTCTTAAATCTTGACTTTGGAAACAAACTTCCATCTTTCTCTTTGTTCTAATTTTACCGAATTCCAAGACAGTTTGTAGTCTACAATTTTTAGATTGCATTTGGAAAATTCCCAAAATCGTATTTGTCACGATCAACCACTGTGTAATCCCTTAAACAGTGATTCTTACCATAAATTTATACAATTCTTGTTTATTATATTAAATAATTTATAAAATCAGTAACTAAGTTATTTGTGAGAAATAGCCGTTCTTAACATTTCACCAATAAATTCATTGAAATATAAATTCTGTCGTTAAAACTTTTAATCTTGCACGTTGACATAGTCCTGAACATATTCAGCAGTAATAAAAAGGTTGGTTAATGAATATTAAAAATAAATTCTTCTGAAATCAGATTTGATAAAATGAGAAACTACTTAAATAAGACTTTTGGGTGGCTTTTAGAAGATCAAGCTAGTTGTAAATTAAATAGTTTATAGGTTTATTTATATCTAAAGTTGTCTTGAAGATTGATTTCAATTTCAATGAATGAAAACATAAATCATTCAATCATAAAAAAAGGTATGCTAATAATCAAGTGCTTAAATCTACATCTCTTCGTTTAACACATAAAAAAAAACCAGGGTTTTATATGGTTAAGAAAGTTGAGAGATTATTTTGTAATTTACTGCTAGAGACAGGAGTTCAGTTCAGTAACATTTGGAGGGAGTCGTAAAACGATGAGAATGTGGTTATCGAGCTTGAAAAAAAAAAGGATTTGAAATCAGACGTTTAAGTGTTTCCACAACCACACCTTTCCGTTACCTTTTTATATGAGTCTCTTAACAAAATCAAATAAACGACTTCTTTCAGGAAAACATCTTCTTTATAATTTTTTAATTTCAATTATTTTAAAATTTTGAAATATCTTGTGATTAAAATACAGCATGAAGTATTTTTGGTTGAAATTATGTTTTGTGGTAGAAAGATTTAAGTAAGTGGGAAGTAAAAGTGTGTGTCTTTGAAAAGGAGAGTGAATGAGAGAGAAATGTCTGAGTGAGAGAGTGAATGAGCTGCTCCTGTGTAGAACTAGAACTCTTAGTTTCTCTGAAAAATTCCTCCATGATCTCTTCTGCACTTTCGAGAATTGAGCCTCAACCCATATCAGATAGAATAGCGTCTTTCATTGGTTACTTTCTTGCCATTCATTGAGATTCACTTTTAGGCAATCATCGTCATCAGGAGAGACATGGTCAGCCGGCTGCCATCTGCCACATCTACCAACTGGGAAGCAGCTAGTCCATTAGATCAATCAGCATGTTGCCACAACTCGAGGAGCGAGAAAAGAAATTACTTATTCAGTGTAATATTTCATCTCAACCTTTCCTTCTAATCCATATGAAATTAATACGTTTTTTTCTTCTTCAGTTTCTCCCCACTCATTTTTATACCATTACTTCATTAATAACACAGTGAGCTAATGGGGAGGAGACGAGTAATGAAGACAAAACAAAGCAGAGTCTAATCAAAGAAATAATAATAACAGCTAAAAATAGAATTGCATAGTAATAACACCGATAAAGTTCTTGAGTAACAGTGCTGCAAGTGACACAGATAATTTATAAGTAAATTTAAGTAAACAACCCTTCCAACATCTCCCGTCATCATCTTACTGAAAACCTTCCAAAAATAAAAACCCTATTTTTCACCGCCATTACGATCGAAATATTGAAAAGTGAGTCTTTGTTATGTTTCCGTCTATGTGTCACAGTTTATTTTGAGTATATATATAAAAAGAATATTAACATAAACACGGTGAAATAACAATCAATGACCAAACCACAATAAGAAATGGGAAAACAAGACTAAGATCTTTCAACCGTAACAAGCGGTCTTCGTCAGAGTCAAAAACCCAACTGATCTTAAACCCAATTCTACCTGAAACACTAGATGCAGAAACATCTGGTGAGGGTTGAGAAGAGTGGGAGGGAGGAGTGGTATTTTTAAAAGGGTGAAAGTTCAGAAAAGGACAAATGCCTAGAGAGGGATGTTTGGGGAAACAAAGGAGTACAATAAGAAAGAGTAAAAAACTATCCGCTAGCTTTCAACCCTCTTAGAAGAGGCTATTGCCTTGTTAACTACTGAGTCAAGTAAAAACAACCCGTTACTAATGTTTATAATATTTCATCTATTAAATTTAATCAACGAGGACTCAATAACATTTCTAAACAACATCGATTTTTTATGAGCAATAAATTTAGCTGCGGCCCAATCAATAAGATGGTTTTCACTATTTACATGCAAGAACAAGGCACTATTTTTTTCTTGTCTACCTTCGTTGAATTGATGTTTTTTGACACGTGCCTTTAAAGATTTACCAGTTTGACCAATATACATTTTATAGCAATTTTTGCACGGAATTTTATAAATTCCACCTGACTCCAGTTCCCTGGGAGAGTTTTTTATTAACATATTGCACATGTTATTACGATTAGAAAACACTATATTAAAATAGGTTGTCAGACTAGCCTAGGAAGGTGGTCCAATGACTCATTATACGGTAAAACTATAGAATTTGACAATGAAAAGAGCTCTTTTGAAATATTAGAGAAAGTTTTTTTTAGCACCCTTTAAATAATATTGTAATGTACTTTAAACTTATTTATATTGTAATATACTCGTATATATTACTCAAAACACACACTCAAAGTGAGCCAGAGATTTACATATTTGCACGAAATGTTATGTCATTTTTGAAAATCGTTTACAGTATTTATAATATAGACAATAATAATATGTTTGTTAGGATCTTTTAATGTTGATTTGTTTTTGCATTAATATGCAACTCTTAATAATCATAATTTCTAATATGTTAGAATAAATATTATTATAAAGCTTATTTATATAAAAAAAGTTGTACTTATAAATTAAACTATTGCAGCAGAATAATCTTGAGGAAAGCGAGTCGCTGCAAATGTCGGTGTCTGTAACAGTATAATTAATACTGCAAGAGGTAATGGTCAATCAGTGCAGCTGTTTAACGATGTCTTCCACAGGATAGATAGCTCCATCCAACAGGTGACTGCAATTACATGTCGCAGTTAAAGAGTTATTTTTTTTTACGTTTTCTTCGTTCTTTTTTTTTTCTTGTTTCTAAAGTTATAAAATCCTTCATTAACGTCATCAGCGTGACTGTGTTTTTACGTGACACTAAAAATATCGGCCGAAGCAAATCTTAGAATGGCAAAAATAAAAGAAAAATGAGGAAAGAGAGAGAGAGAAACAGATAGAGATAAAAGGAAAGAGTATGACAGAGAGTTCCATAAAACAGTTGGTGTGAGAGGTTTGGGATATCTTCTTGAACAGACCAGCAGGATTCCAAAGAAAGAGTTTTTCTAGCCGCCTTTGACCTCGAAAGCTACTAGGTCTACAGAAAACTTCACGTCTGACTTCCAAAGAAAACTTTGCTCAAGTCTAACTTCCATATAATTTATAATGAATTTTATAACAAAAATTATGGAACTCTATATCATCCTCTAAGCTGTCTTCAGCATACTGAATAATTAAAAAAAAATCTGGAGTGGTTTACACTCAACTTTACAAGTAGTAAATGATCATCAAAATCATTTTTTAATAATATTGTAGGGTAAAAAGCTAATGAAATGGTCTCCAAATATAAAAATGTAATGGTATAAACAAAGCGTTTCGAACACGTAGTAGTGTAACTAACACTTAGTGTTAGTAGGACTAAGTGAAACATTTTCTACACTTAGTCCTAGAGCAAACGTAAAGGCTGAGCCTAACCTTTAGGAAAAAAAAATAACAATGAAATGTACATGCCTACTAATATGAAACAGATGTACCCCATACCCTCACCCACGTCCATCCTATTCCCAGTCAGTTGTACCACAGACACTCACCCTTAGGTTCGTATTCTCTTCCTTATTTTATTTTGTACTACATTTACTGTATACTATAGATAACTCTCTGGTATCATTGTATTTTTTAGTTAATGCCTGAAGAAGAACACTACATGTTCGAAACGCGTTGTTTATACGATTAAATTTTTATATGTGAAGACAATTTCATTAGCTTTTTACCCTACAATGAGTAAATACCACATAATAAGTGACTGCACTACGTTAGAATATTACTTGCTTTAATTTTATGTAGATACCTCATTCCATCAATAATAACAAATATGTAACCATTGTTATAGCACCACAACATCAGAAGTAACTAAGGATAGGACGTAATAGTTTTTTTTTTTTGTACTTTTACATCAATGTGTTTATTATAAACTAATATTTATAATAAAGAAACACTTAGACAGTATTTTAAAGTTCTTAGAATCATCAGAATAGCAGCTTATAATTAGTACCTAGTTGGATATAAAACGTGTTAATGTACTCTTATCATGTTTCAATATTAACCAAAGCCAAGTAGATTCAGTGTTACACCGAAGACTAACTATATGTTGGTCAAATGACATTAAGATTTTAAAGTGGTGAGAAAAGTAAATTTCTTATATAATATTTGATAAATTCACAAAAATACAAAGCGTTTATGAAGAATAACCGACCAACACTTAAACACACACACATACACAGACATCTTCGAAAAAGTTTAAAAATTTACTGAAAACATCTTGAAATGTATAAATCATTAGACATCTCCAAAATCAAATTTGTTCATGATTAATTATATTCATAACATCAAACGCGTGCGTTTTGCTTAACGGATAAAATAATAAGATCGTCTAACCCTATTATTTGTTTTATTTTATTGGTATAGTGTTATTTGTATTATTGGAGGGAATGTTAATAAAAAGAAGCACCACTTGCTGAAATATTCACATGGTATAGCACATGAGTTATGTAACAGTCTATAAATTAGACTGTTCTATGTATAACTCATTGAGCATTTTCTCCTTAAATTAGAAAACAGGTATTAAACTTTTTTTTACTTTACTATAACTCAACTGTAGCAGTTATGAAAGAATATGATCTCGAGATTTTGACAGATTTACATGTTTTGAGGTCTACAAACTTATTTTTTTCGTTTTTTCAGCGGGCTCTACTTCTTCCCCTCTATGTGAGTATGTGTATGTTTGATGTTTGTGTGCGTGTGTAAATATGTTTATATCCAAAATTTCGTGACACGCTAGAGGCCATACTTGATGGATCAAATTCATATTTCACCAAAAAAGTAGACAACTTTTTTATCTATATAATTTGTTATTTTTTAATCAAGGCACAATTTATTTTTTCTTTTACAATAAGTTGTAACAATACAGTATTTACGTACTTGTTTCTCGTAATCGAATATTACTAGCATTAATACAATAAAATTAAAGATATATTAATAAGTTCAGACATTTATGAGTGTACTTAAAATGCATGTAGAAAGTAAACAGAGTGGATAATAATTAGTCACTCACTATATTAGCCCTATGAAAAATCTAAAGAGTTCTTATTTAATAAATTTAATTTCTAAAAGATACAAGGTCTCAAAAATTTCAAATTTACTACATTTATTCATCAGAAGACCTAAATTTTATCTTTCTCAAAGATTATCCTCTTCCAAGTGTTTGCTCAAATGTTTTTTTTTTATAAGAAAACTCTAGGGTCATGGTCAAAATCCAAACCTTTAAAAAAAAACACAAAGCAAAGCAGGCTAGTGCCAGGCTACACCTGGCTCTAAGTTCTAAGAAAGTGGGTTGGAGCAAAAAGATTGTGGCAGCCCTGGGTCAAAGAATTTAAAGCTCTTTGTAGCGGAGACAAGTGTGAAGTATTTGTGCAGTTTTTAAGTATGAACTTACAAATGGAATAGTTTTCGTAAACTAGTATAATTGATGAAAAATCAATTCTACATTATGCATCTGCAACTTCAAAAATCCATGACACTTACTTTCTTACCAGTCAACGCCCACTCATGGTTGAGGGTCATTTGGTAACATACTTTACCTGCATTGATGTTTCATCTTTACCGGCTTTGAGATGGCAGAACGAGTATTATAGACAAATCTGTTCACAGGCACCACGTTTCATTGTAAAACACTCTGTTGGTGTACATATCTCTTCAATTGCTGAAAACAAGTCAGTAATATCACCTTCTTGTGTTGTTTAATAGCAGTTTAATTAAATCTCAGTTGTTTACTGTTTTCAGCTAGAATGAAGCCCCAACAACAAGATATTAAATCAAAAGTGGTTGCGTGTGCCTTCTACCTCATTTGTTATTTTAATGTCCAGATAAAATAAATGGTCATAAGTTCTAAGAAATATAGCCTTAGTTTATTTTTTTCTAAGTTACTTCTTTATTAACAAGTTGTGTAAGAGAGTAAGTTGAAACAGACTTTGTTTCTCGGTATAATATAATCGTTTAAATTGAAATGGACGATGACTAATGTTTTATGGGCTGTTGAATGAAAAACGAGGAGCGCCTAGGAAGGAGTGCAGGATGAGGTTGCCCCCCGGTGTCCTCAAATACCCATCTCATTTCTTATTAAAAATCGCTCTTTATTGTTTTTTTTTAAAATTAATCTCTTATTTAACTTCTATTATTCTAATATATTAACTGAAAAAAAAAATCAAGAAATATCTTTTTCTTTGTAACCGGTTTATTCTAAAGAAATTCATTAATGAAAAACTTAAAGATAAAATATAAACTAACTCATTTGAAATTCTCTATAATCTGTTATAATGTTCATTGAGACTATTTATATATCATGAGTTACAGTAGTGTAAATACAAACCTTATAAGTACCGAACTGAGATTTCAACAAGACATTGGGGCAATTCATTATAAAGATAAGAGAAAAATTAAGTTAGAAATTTCAGATAGCTGTTAGTTTACAATGTTCACACTTGTTGGCTCTATTTTCAGTGATGGTTCAATGGAATGTAGCAGGAGCTCATTTGTTATTTCGCATACACTCAGTCATGTACGAGCAACAAGGTAAGACCTTGGCTTGTTTTTTCTTCGTACAACCATGTTAGTGAAATCTGAGAAAAAAGTGATTGTGGCTTGTTTGTTTTTAAAACAAATCTTAATTTAATTACTTTTAAACAAATCTAAATTCTGGATTCCATAAGTACGTTTGATCTCATTCCATGATGCAGCCTATGCGAAACCGGTTGGGTTCCTACGAACAAGATAGAGGTAGAACGGTATGTTATAAGAATATTGTTTTCAGTAACCTCTGTGGTACTGACAGTATGCATGTATATAATCATTAAATTGTTTAGTCAGTTGATACTGTACAATTCCTGCAACTGAATCAATTTGAAATAACTGTTTAGTGAACTCTAAACAATAACTAAGCAGTGGTCGCCAACCTTTTTTGACCTATCGCCCACTTTTTATAACGTTTTTGGCTTATTGGCCACCAAGACAAAACGAAAACATTTGTAACCAAATTTAATATTTATAGAGTTACAAAAATGAAATACTGAAAAGTCTAAGTACTATGACAACCATTAACTGTTATTCAGAGACTTGTCCTTTTTTGTCTGTATGCATGTGTTGAAGATGATGAGGGGGTGGCGACGGTTTTATTGTCTCATTAGAAAACGTTTGATTGCATTTGAAACTCATAGATAGTTATGTGTTGGCGAATCCATATTGTAGGTAATCCATTAAATATTGTCTACAGATCTTCATCATTTTGGGTGGCATTACAAGAATAAAATATTTGAATAGCACGGAACTAACACATACAACGCAGATAAGCCTCACCGACTGATTGAAACTACGAGTGAAACCGCCTATTGTGAAACTGTTTTTCCTTGTTCACCAATCTATCGTCCAACTGGCTTTTCGCCTCCAACCTGATTGTCGAATCACCCATGTTGGCGACTACTGAACTAAAGTAATGATAATCAGTATCATTAAAACAGTTTAATAACACTGTTTTTCATAAGAAATAAATTACAGGAAATATATTAACTAATATAAACTATTTCGAAGTAGAGGGGTGTTAGGTTAGATCAGGACTACCAAAACCGCCCTATAAAGCCCCGCAAGAGAAGTCTTGAAAAAGACAGGCGTACTCGCATCTAACTGATAAATGCAGACTGCCACCCAAGACATCGCGCGAACCAGCAGACTTTCCAAACCTGGACGCCAGCCCAAGCTAACCTTCCACCTAGTTGTGCCTTTCTTAGTTCACACAATAAGGTCAGAACCCTTCCAAGGAAGGTGTTAAGCCCTTCCATCACAAAAAGTTGAAGGCACATCGAGGAGAGAGGACGTTAAACCGTCGGTCCCGAGCCTGTACGATGTCAGGTACTCTTTATAGATTCTTACTCTAAATAAACTGGAGCTGGGCAAAATTTATGTCTTGTAATAAAGGTTGTTCAATGTGTGGCATCATAACGGCCAAATATTTGGCCTATGTACTTTCTCTCATAGAACTGTCACTACAACCTAATCTAACTTCTTTCGATCCACCACAACAGCTAATACAGCTTGATGGGGGGCACAGAATTTTCGAAACGAGAATTCTATAAATTACTGGTATGAGTAAACTTTTTTACATCTCCAAAGAAATGTAATTCTTTTTGTAAATTTAATCTCTCTTCATTATCAAGGCGATCAATTTGTTTTTTCATTTATTATAAATGGTTTAAAAATATACTATTCTAGAGAATGATTTTTTCATTTGTTAAATAATCTTCGTGACTATTCACGAACCTATTCACGTTTCCAATAGGAATTATAAGGAACGTGAATAGGCTCGTACTGTTTTTAGTGCAAACTAATTATACGTTGTATAATTTTTCATTAAAATAAAATTTTAATAAATAATTATTAATTAAAATAATTATTAATCAATTATTAATACTCAAGAAACAATTTTGCAGTTATTTTAAGTTAAATACATGAATCAAGTTTCTAAGGTCTTAAACCAGGGATCCACAAGAAGTCGATCGATCAGCCAATCCCAGCCTCATCCCGTCACTGAATGATATACAGGAAGGCCAGTTCAGAATAAATTCTGACTTTTTTTATCCTTAGGTCACTGTGCAACGGCAAAGGTTGACTAAAGTGCAGTAAAGGTAATAAGCTAGTCATTAAGTTGCCTCTTACTCTTTGTTTTTAATTTTTTCTTTTAAAATTAAGAAAGGGTATAAAAATGAGTGGAGAGACTGGAGAAGAAAAAAACATATCACTTCCATATGAAATGAGAAAAGAAGGTTTTTTCCACGATGAAATATTACGTACATCAACATAAATTTTAAGAACCCTAAATATATTTCTACATATATCCAGTGAGATCGTTGTAACTTGCTCATTTCATAAGTAGCTTGCATACAGAAAATGTGTGATTATTCCTCCCTAAGAACATTGTAAAAGATACTAAGATAGTTTTAATAAAAATTTAACTTTTACTTGCATTTTATTTGCCCTTTGTGTTGGTTAATTTGCTACTAAAAAGTAATATTCTGCAACCAATTAACTTAGCAATTCTGCACGATTCGATCAATTGCGATAAAATGAAATGCGAAACTTGCGTTTTAATGTTTCGAACTATTTATAATTGTCGAAGCAGTGTTCTACTAGTAAAGGTTTTATTAGTTATATATGACTGATCATTTCCGCGAGAATATTGTAGGAGCTCTCTAATTAATTCCTTATATGGAAGATGTACGGTGGAAAGCTTTTGAGGTAATACGAGTAAGAGGTCTTGCTATGTAGTTAGCCTCAAGAAAGATGTATCAACTGGTGTCAGACGGGTTGGTAATCAAACTTTATGACGTCATTCGCTCGACTTTATGACGTCATTGGCCCCGAGATGAAAGGCTCCGGCCAATCAATGTCCAAGTGCTATGGTCGCTCGTTAAATTTCTCCCTTCACACGGGGCAAGCCACTTAAAGGTAAAATTACTGCTCCTACCTAAAGCTGAAATAAAATTTATATTTGTATTGAGATATTGGCTGAAGATGATGATGTTGAATTGTAGCTGGCGCGATTCGCTGCACTCTACGTCACCAACTTCAAA
This sequence comes from Hermatobates lingyangjiaoensis, assembly GCA_026182355.1. Lineage (NCBI taxonomy): Eukaryota > Metazoa > Arthropoda > Insecta > Hemiptera > Hermatobatidae > Hermatobates > Hermatobates lingyangjiaoensis. The sequence continues at coordinate 854,924 of JAPFBL010000172.1, read as the reverse complement.
TGTCTATTAAACAACAATCAGTCAGATCAACTCTCCCTTCATCTCAGATATCTCCATCCTTATTCCACTTTTACACCCAACAGATATGTGCACTACGTCTCAGGAAATTTACTGTATTCTTATCTCTTTCCATACAAAGGAAACTGCCACATTTGTATCAACTTTTCTTTGATATCCCTGACCAATAATAACTATAAACTTAGCATCTTAAAGGCTATCTTAGTCACCAATCATAACCAAAATTTCTGTAGCTTTTTCTCGTTGCTATCAAGTACAAACCTACATTTCTGTTCAAGTAGGATACAACAATTTATTTGACATATTTATAATTAGTGTTTTAAATACTGTATTATTATAGTATAGTGTTGTGTTACACAACCCAAGTTGCAGCAAAGTTCTGCTTTAAAATTCGCAACACATCTATAACATCTGAACGTGATAAGTAACTTGTAGCCCAGCAAAACTGACAAGAGCAAAAAAAATGACACAAACAAGGAACATCACAGATACAAGTCACTTCTCACTATGATGATCGATGTTAAACAGTGACCTAAAGCTGTTATATATAAATGTATATATATATATAACTATTACATAATGTATGGCACATAGAAAGAAACATAACAGAGACTCACTTTTCAATATTTCGACAGTTATAGCAGTCGTCTTCAGGAGAAGAAGTGAATTGACGGAGTGACGACAGTCAACCCAATATAAACCCCCTGATAATTAAGTTAGTTAATAAGGGAGTTAGTAAGTGTGTATATATCTCTGGGTATTACTATTCTTCGTTTTTGAACTTGTTTGTGTCCAGTTTGGATCAACTTTCTGTTTTTAAAGTATATATATATATATATATATATATACAAAAATAAAGTTTATCGGGACTCGGTTCTTCGGGTTCAAATTAAACTCTCATTGCCAACGTTTCGGTCTTTATTTAAAACCTTTTTCATAGGCAGAAGTATAAATATATGAACTGAGTTCAGTGTCTTGTGTTCATTCAGACTACAGTTGTTAAAATCTACATAATATTTTCCTTTGTAAAATAATTTATAATGTAATACTTAGTTTATCTGTTTCAATATTTATACTTTTGCCTATGAAAAAGGTTTTAAAAAAAAGACCGAAACGTTGGCAATGACAGTTGAATTTGAACCTAAAGAACTGACCGAGTCCCGATAAACTTTAGTTTTGTTTCTATTCCACGGTCGATACTTTTATTAATATATATATACCAATTAAAAGAAACGGTCCAGCGGACTTTTTTAAAATAAAATAAATTCAAAACGAAGGAAACACAGAAAGACACAGACATAACTCACATCGATATTTCGACCATCGTCGTCATCAGGAGGTGCGAAGAGCGAAGAGTCCCGCAGGAAGTACAGGGCGGTAACATTAGTTATAATAAGAAAAAAAACTACTGCACAAAATATGTATTTTCCAGTGGTTTTTTTTAATATTGCCTTCATTATAAAAAAGAAATAAAAAAAGATAGGAAGAGAGAGACTGATAGGGTAAAGAATGAAAGAGAGAGGGAGAGAGAGAGTGGGAGAGGGGGTGAGAGAGGGAGGAAGAGAGAGAGTGAGAGACTAATAGGGTAAAGAATGAAAGAGAGGGAGATAGAGCGAGAGGGATTGAGAGAGGGAGAAAAAGAGTACTTCCTGAGTACCGCCCTGTCTTCCTGCGGGACTCTTCGCTCTTCGCACCTCCTGATGACGACGATGGTCGAAATATCGATGTGAGTTATGTCTGTGTCTTTCTGTGTTTCCTTCGTTTTGAATTTATTTTATATATATATATATATATATATATATATATATATATATATATATAAAAGAAACCACCGAAACCCACTACTACATTTCGATTTCGGAAGGCATACGAGTATGAAGAGGATACAAGAAGAGCGATGATGATGTACTTGGAGAAGAAGTTTAATCTATGCCTAGGAGTACAGCAATCAGTAATTAATTCAGAAATCAATTGTTTTAATGAATGTCACCACAGACTGCAACTATTCTATGGAGACTAGTGCCTCAATCTCATAATGAAAGAAAAGACTAACTCTGTGGACTCCTGAAATCAGTACCGTATAGGAAAGCACAAGTGATGCTTTTAATAGATTAGTTAAAATTATTTCTTTAAAACAGTTCTTTAAAAATCAAAAGAAAACTCACGGAAAATGGGACTCTATTTACTCTTGGATAGAATGCTAGAGACAAATGGACTGCTTAAAGTCTATGAAAAAGTTGCTATTCTCGAATTGAGAAACCTATTTAAATAAATAACTCTCTTTGGTTCTAATAATATTTAGAACTTAAAAGCAAGCATTCTTTTTAAATCCTATTGCTATTGAACAATAAAAAAAGGGCACGATAGGTGGTGAAAGACTTTAAAGAAAAGTAAGGTACGGTTCGTTACCTGTCAAAGGAAGGAACAGGGAAGAAAAGCTTTGTGTGATCTCGATTAAAGCGATATCCTGTTTGAAGTCTAATTGTTTTACGATTGACGCCCTCCAGATTGTAGGTCAATACAAAGGGCTTGGTGTGCCGACATGCCCTCCAGGAGGTAGTGACTCGTTCCTTTCATTACAGAGGTAGGAGACAAAGACCTCCTGTTTAACCACAGATATCCCGCTAAGGGTTTCAAGTCACACAATGCAGTGATCAAAACAAACCAAGCTTCTTTAGTTTTCATTTCAGCACTTCTACCAATTGGAAAACATTAAAATAAAGTTTTGTGTTCAGATAATTATGAAAATGTTATACCTATGTAATTAATGTTACATATATTTATAGAAGATTTCACATAAACATGTGAAATAACAATCAATGATCAAACCACAATATGAAATTAAAAAAAAAAAAGACTAACATCTTTCAACCGTAACAAGCGGTCTTAGTCAGTTGTGTTTTTGACTCTGACGAAGACTGCTCTTGTTACAGTTGAAAGATCTTAGTCCTTTTTTCCAATTTCAAATTGTGGTTTGATCATATGTGTATATATACTTATATTAGTTTTTATCCCAAGTGCGCTTGGTGTCCGTCCCTATCTCTACTCTCCTTATGAGGGTTCAACCGAAAAATAGAGACTGTAAGTGTGTTCGTATCTTTAATCAGTATCTATAATTGTGAAACATATATATATATATATATATATTGATAAAAGTATCGACCGTGGAATATTGAAACAAAACTGAAGTTTATCGAGACCCGGTCAGTTCTTCAGGTTGAAATTAAACTCTCATTGCCAACGTTTCGGTTTTTATTTAAAACCATTTTCATAGACAGAAGAACTTCAACCTATGAAAAAGGTTTTAAATAAAAACCGAAACGTTGACAAGGAGAGTTTAATTTGAACCTGAAGAACTGACCGAGTCGCGATAAACTTTAGTTTCGTATATATATATATATATATATATATTCACTGATAAAACGAAATACGATCCAAACTGGACACAATACGAGTTCGAGATTAACAAAGAGCAACACACAAAGTAGGGAAACACACTTACAGCCTCAAATTTTCGGGTAATCCGTCTTCAGGAGAAAAGAGAATGGGAGACCAAGCACGTTGTAGACGCAACGGCAAGTAACCAACGGCAAGTTACTTGCCGTTGCGTCTACAACGTGCTTGGTATCCCATTCTCTTTTCTCCTGAAGACGGATTACCGAAAATTTGAGTCTGTAAGTGTGTTTCCCTACTTTGTGTGTTGCTCTTTGTTAATCTGCGAAATAGATAAAAAAATGTGCGAACTGCCATACCAGCATTAATGATAATATAAGTTCTCTGAGTGCTATTGAGAAACAGTTGCGATATTGTATTGACATTGGTATCAGTGTAAACTGCCAAACCAGCATTGAAGATAATATAAGGTCTCTGAGTGCTATTGAGAAACAGTTGCGATATTGTATTGACATTGATATCAGTGTGAACTGCCATACCAGCATTGATGATAATATAAGGTCTATGAGTGCTATTGAGAAACAGTTGCGATATTAGATATGACATTGGTATCAGTGTGAACTGCCATACCAGCATTGATGATAATATAAGGTCTCTGAGTGCTATTGAGAAACAGTTGCGATATTGTATTGACATTGGTATCAGTGTGAACTGCCATACCAAGCATTGATGATAATTTAAGGTCTATGAGTGCTATTGAGAAACAGTTGCGATATTAGATATGACATTGGTATCAGTGTGAACTGCCATACCAGCATTGATGATAATATAAGGTCTCTGAGTGCTATTGAGAAACAGTTGCGATATTGTATTGACATTGGTATCAGTGTGAACTGCCACACCAGCATTGAAGATAATTTAAGGTCTATGAGTGCTATTGAGAAACAGTTGCGATATTAGATATGACATTGGTATCAGTGTGAACTGCCATACCAGCATTGATGATAATATAAGGTCTCTGAGTGCTATTGAGAAACAGTTGCGATATTGTATTGACATTGGTATCAGTGTGAACTGCCACACCAGCATTGAAGATAATTTAAGGTCTATGAGTGCTATTGAGAAACAGTTGCGATATTGTATTGACATTGATATCAGTGTGAACTGCCATACCAGCATTGATGATAATATAAGGTCTCTGAGTGCTATTGAGAAACAGTTGCGATATTGTATTGACATTGGTATCAGTGTGAACTGCCACACCAGCATTGAAGATAATTTAAGGTCTATGAGTGCTATTGAGAAACAGTTGCGATATTAGATATGACATTGGTATCAGTGTGAACTGCCATACCAGCATTGATGATAATATAAGGTCTCTGAGTGCTATTGAGGAACAGTTGCGATATTGTATTGACATTGGTATCAGTGTGAACTGCCACACCAGCATTGAAGATAATTTAAGGTCTATGAGTGCTATTGAGAAACAGTTGCGATATTAGATATGACATTGGTATCAGTGTGAACTGCCATACCAGCATTGATGATAATATAAGGTCTCTGAGTGCTATTGAGAAACAGTTGCGATATTGTATTGACATTGGTATCAGTGTGAACTGCCACACCAGCATTGAAGATAATTTAAGGTCTATGAGTGCTATTGAGAAACAGTTGTGATATTAGATATGACATTGGTATCAGTGTGAACTGCCATACCAGCATTAATGATAATATAAGGTCTCTGAGTGCTATTGAGAAACAGTTATATTGTTGGACGTTGGTTGCTCAACTTGGAATTCAAATCACCGTGATTGTCTTCTGAAATTTAATGAAACTGACTTTTGAATAGCGGTCATCTCTTTAATCGTATGTGAGATTAAAAATATACTTGCAAGTATTCTTCGTAATGATTGGTTACAAGGCATTAGTGAGAAGGGCTGGGCAGTTGGTCTGAGTATTGATACAGTCGGCAGGGTATATATTTGGAGTGATATTTCATGGTTAGCTCGGTAGATAAGTGGGGAGGTCCGGGTGGTTTGGTTAGCACGGCCCCAGTCCTGTTATTAAATCTCCCGGGCAACACCGTAGCGACTGCTCAAAGCACCATTTTCAGCGCAACAAGCACCGCTTCGGGCCACCTTAATTCCTTTTCCTAATACCTAACCCTTAAAGCGTCATCTGAACCAAACAAAATTAAGTCATTTCGAAGATTTTATATTCATCGAAAACATATATCCCTTTTAAAAGTTGTTCAAAAAGAAAAACTTTGTAATTTTAGGCCACTCAACAAGCTAAATTGGAACATTAAACAAGAGCCTTCAGCAAAACTTGTGACCTGCAACTTGTTTTCCTCAAATTGCTTTCTCCATAATGTGTTTTACAACCATTCACCCAAACAGCCCGCAGCAAATCATCAACAACATAAAACTTTGGGTCTTTATTCTTTTATTTCTAGATTCTTTTTTTTTTGTTTAAAGAAACATAGATTCATTCATCTCTTATTAAAAAAGTTATGTAAATGTAGTGTTACACTTAAATAAACTTGTTATCAATATACTTGTAACCTGACAGGTATGAATATTGTTTTCAGAGGCCTTTGTACCCTATCCTGAAGTCAAAGAATACTCCACCTTAGTATGCCAGAATTTTCCCCTGTAAGGAGAAGGAAGTTGGAGACCATCCTCCGAAAGCGCAGAGGGTCCAAAAGCGATGGCTAGTGGAAACCTCCCACAAGTGCACCTGAAGACCCGAAGAAGGAGAAAGGAAGTTACTTTCTCCCGAAACGTAAGGAGCCTGAATGGACATTATCAATGATGGTTTGTGCAAGAAGGAAGAAACACCGTTGCACCTGCTGATAAATTGTAAGGCAACTTTGCTGCAGAGAGGCAGGTGCTTCGGAACACTCAACAAACCATAGAAAAACTTTTACCATTGGAACCAGAAAAAGTGCTGAGCTTCTTGGAGGCGTTGAAGCTAACTGCTGGGGTACTTTAGTACAGAAGAGGAGAAGTACAATAGTTTTTTTTTTAAGACGTAGTGATAGTCACTCTCAAATAATAAAAGTAATAATGCCAGAATTCAAAGAGACCTGAGGTTAGACTCAATTGACGAGATCACAAATAGACTGGTGGCCAATGAGGACACGAAAATCCCACCCCATCTAAACCCCCTTCTCCAGAGCCTATCCCTAAGATTTCCTCAACCACATCCATCATAGGGGCTGCTGTTAAAATAGAAAGCAAAACCCTAGACTAACAACTTTTCACGACTCAAGAAGACCAAACGTCCAAAAAATAATGTATACCGAATACTGAAGAAAAGAGAATACTGAAAAAGAAAATACTGAAAATATCTTTTATTATTTTTAAAAAAAGATATTTTTCAAAATATAGGATAAGTTAGGTTGCAGTGGACATGCTACTGGAGGACACAGACAGTCCAAAGATTGGCCCTTTGTGGTACTACACAATGAACATTCTACATTGGAAGTCCTAATTTTTGCATAACTCAAGTGTATTTAGAGTTGACATCTTTAACGAGTAGCAGATATCGCACAGGTTCGGGACCGACAGCTTAACATCCTCTGCAAGGGATAACTTATCAAAACTTTAGATTTTTTTTAGAAAAATCATGAAATACTTTCAATTTGTTAATTTATTATCTACAATTTATAAAAATGTAAAACCTATAAGGTGTAATCTATATAAAAGTATAGATTACAGAATATATGTAATGATGGCATACAAACTTTGCACACAATTACATTTTGAAAGGTCAAGGCACACGTTGGAATCATCAAGAAACTGCGGATGCTGTAACTAAAAAGGGTTCTCAAGACAACAACTTGGATTTTATGTAAAAAAAAATACCCAACATCTTACTTAAAGCAAAAGTAAGTTAAAGGCGCAAACAGTATCACAATTGGGAAAAAAAATTGAGCGGAACGTACTAAAAGCTACAGTTACCCGAACTCACATCACAATATATAAAAAGCACATATCTAAGTTGCAACAAATATAAATTACAAAAAATTGCAACATTTTAATTCTTGCTTTATGTATGCATTAATAACGATCGAAAAGAAGCTTTTTAAAGTATTTTTTATACAAGGACTTGATTGAAATAATAGTGTATTGAAAGAAGAAAATACGAGTACTACCAATATACGGAAGAAACAGAAATAATTTGGCTACATACAGTAAACATATAAATATATGAATTCATTTACATAAATTATATAGTATTTAATGCAATCTTACAATGTCATTCATAATTCAATAGTTCAAATCGTTCCAATTATAACTGAAGATTGCAAAAACTTCCTAATTAAAAACAAAGGAATATTTTCCTAGTATATATATATATAAAAAGACTATCAATGAATCACTTTGAAATAAACTATCTCAATATATGACTGGACATAGGCCATTTAAAGAATACCTGAACAAGTTGAAAATGGCTCCCAGTCCATCATGTACATGCAACGCGGAGACTCTCCAATCTCCTGGACACTTGGTGTATGAGCGTTGACTGAGGGAACCACAAAGACTGGCTCTTATTCGGAAAGCTTTACTTTGTGGAGAGGAGTGGCCTATTAAGCATTCATCATTAATCACAAAACAATTTTATCAAGAATTTGTCAAATTTTTGTTCAGTTTTGAACTTTACAAATATTTTAATTGAAAGACATTTCATGTATATATTATCTAATAAAGGTATATATTGTTATTCTAGTACATTGACATAACAGAAAAAATGTTTATTTCTCAAAAAAAAAATTTGGACTAACCTATATTCAACTTTACTATAAGAAGACTTAATATCAAACTTCTTGGTATATAATAGATAATGTCCAATTTAGGCATAATATAAATGTCTAAATGGGAGATGTTTATTAGTCTTTTATTCCTGGAGGTAGTATGGTAGTCATTCATCCACCTATTAATACATATTTTTGAAAAGCCAAAGTGTAAATTTCATGTTACTAAATAATCTGTTACAGGAGAACATGGCTTTTGTTCCAATAGCCAGTGGATCTCTTAAATAGTTTATTGACCATGTCTACATTGAAGATTTAAGACAAAGTTTCCCATTTAAAACTATAAAATATTCCTATTTTGTCTGAAAAATATCAGAAACATGTAATAAAAAAGTCGTTTTCTTCTTCAAAATGTCGTTTTTAGATAATTTTTAATTTAAGATGAAAGATAATTTTATATATTCTTTTTCAAAGAGTGTATTCAATTTTAAATTATTTTTTCCATTTTTGGTCTTTTATAAAATTATTATACTGGGAATTTTATGGCATGCTAGTGTTTTTTTAAAAAATCACTTTACTTTCTCTTTGTCAAAAATCCAATTTACTCTGAGTGACTGTTATCTTTTTTTCGCGTACTGTACTCTGTTATAATGTTGATGTTATCATACTAAGTATGATGTTGCCTACAATCATAGTATGCACAAGTTAAACTTACTGAATTAATAGATTTAAAGGATGATTGTTTACATCTCTTTGCAATATACACATGATCATTTAGTGATTATGTATTTCTTTCTATATATATAATCATTAAATGATCTATATATAGTGATCATTTCTTTCATTACCATATATATTATGAAAGAAAAATGTTCTGAAATGTTTAAGGATTTGCACGTTATGAGCTCCGGGGCGTCAGAGTACCCCAGTAGGTAGAACTAGGGTTCGATTCGCATTCTAGTCCACGATTTCTTCAAACGGGAGATGAACAAATCTGGATACTTATCCTTGGGAGAGGACGTTAAGCAGTCCGTCCCGATCCTCTACTTTGTCAGGTACTTATTAAAGATCTCTACCTTAAATCACTAGAGCTAGTCAAAATTTAGGACTCCCAATAAAGAATTAGCCTCATAACGTGACTTCCCCATTACTAAAATGGATACCAATAATAAATGAGCCACATTTACCGCCCCCTAGAACAACACTAAAGGTGAAACCCACTGAACCTCTTCTTGATTATGTTTACCAGCCCGAGCCTCATTGGGAGTCTATCGAGGGCGTTTCAACGAATCTGCAATCTCACCACTTGATAAATTGTATTCGGATTAGACAAACAGACAGTCCTTTGAAAGATAAAAAAACAATGGTTTTGGGCAATACCAAAGAATGGCAAAGGTTATTATTATATCAAAACTCTGTAACTTCACCTACTGTTCTAGTTTTTTTTTTAAAAAGGTTAAAATTTCATTTAACTATTGTCTTAATATGAATACTGCTTGAGGAAAACATTAGATATTTTGAATCTTTAATTAGGAAATATCGAACAAAAAATAACGTTTAATAAGTTAAATGCAAGGATATTATTATTACCACTGAGGTTAGTATGATTTATATTATTAAATATGGCAAACCGTCATACATCGTATGATGATGTTGGAGTGCTTTCGGACATTGTCCATCTTCAATCGCAACTAACTAACTAACCTACTGAGCAGTTTATAACATCATTGTACGAGGTATGATGGTTTGCCATATATTGGTCTGATGCGCGACGTAGAATCGTGGTGCCCGCCTCCGCGTAGTCCACCTCGGACACCCCAAGTTTGGGTGGCAAAACTTGGAGGTGACAAAAGGGCAACACATTAAATCGTCGGCCTGATTTGATCTTTAGGTGTTATGGCCGGAAGGCTAGGGAGCACAGCGATCAAAACAGGTTTGTCATATCAATAAGTTTAATAAGTTACTTTAAAATTCTGATACGATCAAAGTTGCAAACTATTGATAGAATTCAGATAGATGAAAAGTGTTGATTAATAGAATTGAATCATTTTGATAACCTATTGAAGTGAGGCAATTCAATTTTTTTTTTAAATTAAATTAAATAAATACTAAAATTTTTTTTAATGTTTAAATTAAAAATATATAAGCCAACAAAAGGTCATATCCTGAGAAAAAAAAACTTCGCGAAAACATAGTCATCGAAAGATTTTGAACAGTACAGTTTTAATTTTTTTTAATGCTGGTGTTAAATAATAGTAATCCATATCAGCGAGCATAAAAGTTAAATTCTTCTAATAATCATAAAGACAATAAATCTAAAGCATTTTGTTCAGCACTACCTTAATTTTCAATATTATCAATAGCATAATAAGTGGTTTCATACTAATTTGACTTTAATTTCAAAAAACTTCATCAAAGAACACACGGCATTCATGTTCATAGGTTCCCAGTAGGTAAATGAGTATTAAATTAATTGCATATTCCAAAGAACTTGAGGCGCTATCTGTTGTTTTTCAAAGCAACTAACTCACTCCGCCATTAATGTTTTCATTATTATCCAATTCATGAATTCTATTACTTTGAAAGCAATATTTAAAGTTGAAATAAATAATTAGAGGAAGTTAAGTAACTTGTACACTTAAAGACTTATTCATGGTGATTAATTTTAAATATACTTCTTTGGATTGTAAGAAATAGTTTTGATTCGAAGTGTTTATGTCAAGATGGAGGTAGTAGCGTAATTTCTATGTTTCCCTGTACCTTATCGTGTTCTATTTTTTTAATTTTATGTTATATTTTAATTTTTAATTAATAAAGATTGTTTTTATTACACAAAATATTTTGGGTTATAGATATAAGTAATTAATAGAAACATCATTAGTTGTGCAATCCGTAATTGTGTGGTATTTACTCATTCTGAGGTAAAATGGATAAACAAACAAATTATCCATATGGTTGTTTTCACTGGACCAACTCGTCAGCACCACATCCTTGGTGTCTTCCTGATGATGAACACAAAGTGTTCGAAACGCGTTGAATTTGTGTGGAGACTTTTGTTTGTTTATCCATTTTACCTCAGAATGATAGAAACATGTTTATACTCCGGAATATATCATCAATTTCAACATCAAACGTTTTAACAAAGTCGTTTACAACTGTACTATTCTTCATAATTATGTGAACATATTAATGATAATTATAGTTTTTATGTAGTAAATGTCCATGCAGTAACTGGGGGCTGATGAAAACAATTCATTGAAATCATAAAAGAATGTTCATAAACAATTTATGAAAGAATATTTATCATAAAAACAGAAACATCACAATCGCATGCATAAGTAGCTAATCAGAAAGCTAGAATTAATAAACGCTGGTACAACTTGCCCGCAGTCGTCATACCGCTGTTGGTACAGTGTTGGCGATCATAATACTTGCACTAATTGGATAATTAATTATTATTTATTAGAATAATAATAACATCCTAAAAAAATATAGAGTAATCTGGACTCATATTTGGGAATATCAAAAATAAATGTCTCCATACAAAAAAAAAATTAATTTATGAAAACTGACAAAACGTTTCGAACACATAGTGTTTTTCTTTAGGTTTATATCTAAAAAAAATTAGATCTCTGTGAGCTTTAAGAACATCAGAGTGAATTATTTGAGATTGAATGAATGTTGAATTACACTATTGCGGTTTCTAACAAGGTAATTAGTATAAAAAATGATTTAATTAATCCTGAACCTTAATTAATCATGACAACATACTGAAACATGAACCAATTTATAAGTAACAAAAATGTTACTTACGAAGGACGAAGGATCCAAAAGGAGTTGGTAAGGGTGAGACTACCTTAATGTTTAATTAAATATTAAAGTTCAGGATTAATTAAGTAATTTTCATACTAATTTCCTTGTTAAAAATCTCAATAGTTCAATTCAACATTCATATATTGTATTCAATTTCAAATAATCCACTCTGATGTTCTTAAAACTCAAGATATGTATGTTTTTTTAGATGTAAACCTGAAGAAGAACACTAAATGTTCGAAATGCGTTGTTATTTTTGATATTAAGCTTTTTTTTTTGGTATGAAGACGTAATTTTTGAAGTTTACCATCATGAGTAAATACCATACTATAACAGATTGCACTAGTAATGAAATAATCTGGACTCAATTCACTGAATACTGAAACTATTATCAGAAATAATGAGTAATTAAAGTAGTAAAGTATCAATAATAGATTAATTATTGATAATTTATATTTACGAGTAAATATATTTATTTTATTATTTTTATTATTATTTTATTTTCTTTATTTAAATATTTATTTTTATTAAATAAGGATAATTAAAGCATCAATTTGACCAGACTCAAAAAATTTTTTATATCTCAGATGACAATCAAGAAATTCAGGATTCGAACTGACAATCTTAATATTAAATACATACGTCCTACCTGTTTGCGTACATTTGACCTCATTGCAAGTGAATGTACATAATATCATTTACTATGCAAAATTGAAGAGCCTTCTTACTTAATCTTAATTGTTTATCTTGAAACATAATTCTCAGAACAGATTCTTCAGAGTACTAATGTTTAATCCGTGGTCTGTCAGGTGAAATCAGAAGTCTCCCAATACATTATTCTTGAAGGTAGTGCCAAATTCTTTAAAATTTCTAGATGGCAGGCATTCCTCAAGCCCGACCAACATTATTTTCAATACTTGCTGATTGTAAAGGAATCCGAATAACTCGCAAAGACTCCAGTATAGCTTCCTAACAGATGCAACTATCCTCCTTCTCTTTTATCTTCGGTTCCACCGCTATATTATCAAGATTGACGTGAAAAAAGCTAGCGAATAACCTGTCGATACTACTGCTCGTCGATATAATATTACTACTACTACTGTAATATAATACTACTACTATTACTAGTCGATAACTACTACTCCGTATAACAACCAGAGGCGAGCAGGTAGCCAGCCACTGGGCTACCTTTGCTTCAATACTTTTTAAGTACAGCTATACTAGCAATTTTACAATATTGTTATAAAATATCCTCGCCCTATGCAAATCCTCTTCTCAATGTCTATAATCAATAGAATACTCTCGAATACTCAAAGATATTTAAATACAAAATGTATGCAGGACCTTCTTTTACTACTTATTAAAACGACCATTTGAAACCGTCCAAGGGTTTCAAATAAGTTGCCACCCGATTTAGTTGCATCTGCTGGGAAGCTATACTAGAGTTTTTGTGAGTTGTTCTGATTCCATTACAAAGAGCAACCACTGACAATAATGTTGGTCGGCCTTAAAGAATGTCTACCGTCTAGAAATTTCAAAGAATTTGGCTCTGCCTTCAAGAATACTGTCTTGGCAGACTTCGATTTCATCTGACAGACTATAGATTAAACTTTATTACCCTGAAGAATCTGTTCTGAGAATTACGTTTCAAGATAAGCAAGTAAGATTAGTAAGAAAGCTCTTCAATTTGCACAGTAAATGATGTTATGTGCATTCAATATTTGTATACGTCAATTCCTTAGTACGAAACGAATTACGATACTAAGTAAAAAACTTAATATTCTAAAGTTTATTACTTTTTATTACTTAATAAGTAATAAACTTAATACATAAAACTTAATATTGTAGTATTACAATAATAAAAATTATATATAATAAATTCAATACAATAATATTGTAGTAGAAATTACAAAAGCACACCACAAGATGTAGCATGTAAAAGTTAGCTATCAAGTAGAATTAAAATATCATTACGATAGGATTGTAATTTTTTCTACTAAAGAATAAGTTGGGGGTATATGGTTTGAAATATTACTTAAATAACGGTTGGGGTTAGCACATTGAATTGTAGCCCTTATTTGCTTGAACTAAGGGCTGATGCTTACTAAACATCATCATCCCTTCTCATTACACCCCCTTAATTTTCCAAACCAAGATAATTGTTACCCTCCCTTCTGTCTTACCCTCGTCTCTATCAGTAATGATTCAAACGTTCAGACCAATCATTAAAGGGATTACATCAATAACTCTATACCAAGTGAAATTACTTTCACTGGTAACACTTGCGCAGTTTATCTTGATTCTCAGCCCCCATGCCACATGTTCTACCTTCTGTTTCCCTTACGCCTAATTAGTTCAATGCATATGCTAATTTTACAACTACTCTACAATGTGTTTCCCACAAAAACAAAGCCTCAGTATTCTATATGGTTAAAGTGTTTATATAAATAACAATCTGATATCATTTGAATGATGTCACATCAAATTTAGGTATTCTTTCAATCTGTAATCAATAAACCTATGACGTATTTTAAGTAAGTGAACAAAAATGATTATGGTATATGAAATAATAATTGTAAACTAAAATAAAATTTAATTATAAACAAAGATTTATCGCAAAAACAACAAATTTCGAACACTTAGCATTCGTCTTGAGATTTATCTGTTTAAGCAGATAAAAATGAAAACTTCACTCCTTCATTTCTGTTTCTAACAATTTCCCTTTACTTACCAACAGGTAAGTAAAGGTTATAGTCATCGAAAAGGTTATCCAAAAAATCTTGCAATATTTCTCAACTTTTTCCAATGTGTTAATATACTAAACTGAGGAAGACCACCAGGTATTTAAAATATTTTTATATGGAGCCATCTCCTGCAGCTTATTTCACACATGTAAATAATACATAACTATATATTTTGATTTTATTTTATAGTGCATTCTATAGTGTTGAATTATTAATTAAAAATTGAAATGCAGTGTTTTATATCGCTAATATACACAATTCTTGTATTATTTCGTTTAATGAGTAACTTAAATTACATTCCTTGTTTGGACGCTTGAGATGTTTGTTTCTTGTTGGATGCCAGGGAGACTCCTAACCCTTCCCCGTCCCTCGTCTCGTAACCAACCTTCCGGTGTCACGACCCCCCTACGTGGGCGGATCGTGGGAATCCACACTGCAGATACATTATACATACAACACCCCCCCTCCCTCCCACTGTAACATAATTACATTGTTATAGCTTAATATAAGCTTATTTAAATACGACCCATCCCTCGCGCTCACACTCTGTTGTCTTTCGACCTATGCCCCTTTTCGCGTCTTCTAATAGCGTCATTACTATGTCCATATTAGTGCACCTGGAAAAGATCAAACATTTTCAAACCCCCTAATTCTCCTACAATTAGAATTGTTTCATCTCTTTTTAACTACATTAAAACCCTAATCTTTTAACGTTATTTCCACTTGTTTCGGTATAAACAGTCCTATACACAAAATTCGTGGAGTACACATATATTAACCCATTATATCCCACTATCCTCATTTGAGGACAGTCTATAAAATCACAAATATTTTTTAAATGCCTTTTGGATAGTTTAACAGATCTGCATCATTTACTGGCATTCTAGTAAATACTAGATATTAATACAGCCTTCAAGAGGTATGTTATTTTAGTTCCAACGGTGCGTAAAATATACAAGAAAAGTCAACGATTTATATTCATCTATGGTTTAGAGCAGGGTTGTCTAAAGTCTAGCCCGCGGCCTCTTCTAGAAAACTTAGTATTATTTAGACTACTATTGAGTTATATTCGAAAAAAGTTGTTTTTTACTTTGTGAAGCAGCATTTCCGCAATGAAGTTAAAAGAAAATTAAATCCAAAGAGAGGAATCTACTTAATCAAACATCTCTCAAAGCCTGCCTTCGTTTAGCCTTAACCTCAGTTGACATTGACACAAAGGAGCTGGCTTCCAAAATGCACACACACCCATCCCAGTGAATTTTAAGTAAACTGTACCGTTTTACGTACTTCCTTAAATATTTTTAACGAATATATTTAAGGGTTTATTCTTATCCATATTTGTCAATTATTTCTTTACGTTAATATATGTTTTTATGATAAATATGAAGATTCATTTACATGTACGTGTTTTGCTCTTCAGCTGGTACTGCGACCCGCGATCTAATTTCCTTGCCGAATGCGGCCCCCGTCCCCATAAAGTTTGGAAAACCTGGTTTAGACCATATTGGATTGTAAAATTTAGGACAGAAATGTAGTAATCTATATAATATAAAAAATGATGTGAACTCAATTTTATAGCTGTTTTTTTACTCTTGAAGAATATATATGGTATAAAATAATTATGTCCTAAAACGATGGATGATATTGTATCATACGGCCACTAACAACGTGTTCATACTTGTGCACTGATGCACAGCTATTAAACATACCAAGCTCTGCCGGTGTAACAGTTGAGATTATTCATTTGCAGAGTAAAGTTATCGTAAAATAATAATAATAAAAAAAAGAGCTTAGCTTTATAAAAATAAACGTTAAAATGTAATTTCAACATGTTTTGACTTCCTATTTAAACAACCTGTGAAAAAATTTCTATGAAATTTGCAAAATCAAAAACTTGGGATATAATGAGAAATAATATAATAACTACTTGTTCAAAAACCATATTCTTCTAAATCAGTAGTGACCGAACTTTTGGGCTAAAGGACCTATGAACTTTCAAGGAGCCTGTTCCGGGGTTGATAATATGAATAAACTAACGAAATGGATATATATATTGGTTATTCTGGTATTTTATAACGTCAACAAATAACTATCACAAAATTTCAGTAACTAATTTAAGTGTTCTTCTGAACTGTTGAGATGTAAACCTGAAGAAGAGCACTAAGTGTTAGAAACTCTTTTTTTGTGTGAAGCCGTAATTTTTGAAATTTCTCAATATTACAAAGTTTAGTTTACTCGTTTTAGAGTTATGTTATATTGCCTGTAAAACAAGGTCAAAATTTGCATATTTTAAGCAAAATAGACTTTTTCTATAAATAAAATGTTTTGAACTTTTTTAAATAACTTTTAGGCGTTTGTAGTCTAGAACACAGATTCCCAAAGTGGGTTCCGCGGACCTAAACGGGTTCAGCGAAAAACATTTAAAGAAAACATTTTTCTAATTTTTTTAGTGGGTATGGATTTATTATGTGTTTCTTGTGAATTATGAAACCGAATAATACTTATACACATAAGTAGAAGTGACAAAAATTTTATTCATATTTATGATAAATCAGTAGTCAGTTTTTGGAGCTATCTGTTTCCCGAATTTCTTTCTATTGTAAAAATAGCACTTCTCACATTGCTGCCACTTCCCACAACCTAATTATGTAAAACCGGTTTTTCCTTTTATACTGCCATAAAAACTAAATACAAAGTAGACTTAATGCTCGGTCTGACGAGAATCAAACTTTCAACTATAAAACAAAAAATGATTACAAAATAAACTTTGTGTTAAAGTTGCTAATAATTCTATTTTATGTGTTATGTACTTGTGGAAGACATGAAAATTAA
Source organism: Hermatobates lingyangjiaoensis (assembly GCA_026182355.1). Lineage (NCBI taxonomy): Eukaryota > Metazoa > Arthropoda > Insecta > Hemiptera > Hermatobatidae > Hermatobates > Hermatobates lingyangjiaoensis. Next base: position 837,365 of record JAPFBL010000172.1, on the reverse strand, counting down.
ACTCTTTTACTTTTGAATTTTTTTTCGAAAAGTACGCATTGCAGTAATATCGCTTTTTAATTGTTTTTAAACATACAAACTATTTATAAAAGCATATGAAAATATTTATATTATGATAGTATAAAATCATTAGAATTGGGGTTCCTGGGAAAGTTATTGAAGCAAAAAGAGTTCCACATCGAAAAAAGTTTGAAAAACTCTGGTCTAGAGGAACAAAAACGATGTTTGAAACCAAATATGGGCACAATAAGATAAACTTCCCGTGGGGTAACATTACCCAATAAATATATAGCACATTTGCATTATAAGGGCTACTTTGTAGTATAATATCAGAATTTATCCATAAAATAGTGTGGCCTATTCAACTCTACAAACTTATGAATTCACACCCACTCACCAACATACGAGGTGTGAAAATAAAGTAGTGAGACTGATTTTTTTTAAATTTTCTATTCAAATATAATTACAATGTGATATTGTCACCTTCAAAATAGTTCCCTTCGGAAGCCACACAGCGCTGGAGACGGTCCTTCCAATCATTGTAGCATTGCTGGAACTCGGATTCTGGAATGGCCTTCAGCTGGTCGGTTACAGCAGTTTGTATGTTTTGTAGTGTCCCGAAATGAGTTCCCTTGAGGTGATTTTTCAATCTCGGGAAGAGGAAAAAGTCACAAGGACTCAAGTCTGGTGAATAAGGAGGCTGAGGGAGCAACAGGAATGTTTTTACTGGCCAAAAACTCGTTTATTGAGATGGCAGTGTGATGGTTTTTCGGAACCATTTTCGCAAAAATTTTTCTCATCTCCAATTCATTGGTCAAAATGTGATGAACGGAGGTGTGATTCAAATTCAACTGTTCCCCGATCATTCTGACTGTCAAGCGTCGATCTGAACGCACAAGTTCCGTACTCTGTTGACATTTTCATCGGTGTTTGCACTTGAAGGCCTTCCGCTTCGTGGTTCATCTTCAATCGACTCTCTTCCTTCTGAAAATTCCTTAAACCACCGAAAAACCTGTGCCCTTGATAAAACACGTTCTCCATAGGCCTCCTGAAGTTTTTCAAAAGTTTCGGTTGCATTATATCCAAGTCTGAAGCAAAATTTGATTGCACACCGCTGCTCAACTTTGAGGTCACTCATTTTTAAAACGCTCAAGAAAAAACCATTTCACGAAAACCAACGCTACGGACAAACAAATGACTGTGGCGAGTTCAGATTCATACTGGAGGCGCATCACACGTGCACCTGACGCTACTCAAGGCCACGCGTCTCCAGCGTTGCCAGATCGAAAGCGACGTTGCCAGCCTCACTACTTTATTTACACACCTCGTACGTACGCATGCCCAGTACTACCACAAGTACGTCAGTCACACACATCGCGCACGCGGAAGTACTTACACGAGCACATCACCAGAAGACACTAGAACACAAAAGCGCACGCACATACAATTTAAGGACACACACACGCAAACTCACTCACAGATAGAATCATTACCATAAAAATCTCATTTATTCAGAGGATTGCCTAAAACGTTTTTTATAACCTAAAGTACGCAAAGTCAACAAACAATCCGCCAACCGCATCGACTCCAAAATATATAGTAATATAGTACCAGTATTCTATTCCACTTTATAACTGCAATAAGATTTAGGCTTGGCTTGTTTACCTCTACCTTTGACTGTAAAAGTAGCATTAGGTTCTAATTTTAATGATGATTTTGGATGATCCATCTTCAGGAAAAAAGAGAATGGGCAACCAAGCACGCCGGAAACACAACGGCAGGAAACCTCAATTGACTAAGCGATGATTTTCTTTTCCACGACCTTAATATGTTGTCATAGATAAATTTATAAAAGTGGATAACTCAACATGCTTTCTCTGTAATGTCACCAAATATATTCAAATAAGATTGCAAACCTTACAAGCACTAAGATTTATGTCTTAGTTAACTTATAGCAAAGTGAGTAAATAGAAATAAAATTACCCTGGGACTTGGCCTCCCCCCCCCCCCCATAATATATATATGTATGTAAGATTTCACATACATACGTGAAATAACAATTAATAATCAAACCACAATATGAAAAGGAAGAAAATTTGGGGTTTTTTACTATTACGAAGTCCGCTTGTTTTTCCCATTTCATATTGAGGTTTGATCATTGATGTATATATATAAAGATTTCACATAAAAACGTGAAATAATAATCAATGATCAAACCACAATATGAAATGGTGAAAAAATGACAAACAGTCTTCATCAGAGTCAAAAACTCGACTGACGAAGACCGCTTGTTACGGTTGAAAGATCTTAGTCTTGCTTTCCCATTTCATATTGTGATATATTTCACTTTATATAATATATATATATAATATATATATATATATATAAACTTTAACAAATAGGAAAGAACACATAAAGTTACTAGAGAACTCACTTCGATATTGACATCCGTCGTCATCAGGAAGAAGTGCGAAGTACTCGCGTTGAGAAGCAAACTGCTAATGGTCTCCAGAGCAACTCGTGGAAGCACCACAATGCTGCCCCACAGCAGAGGAGAGGAAAAATAGAAATCTCTCCAATATTTATTTAGAAAACAAGATAAAAAATATAATACGAAATAATGATGAAGACAACAATAAGTATGTAAATAAAATTAAAAAAGAAAAAGTATAAACAATGAGAAAAAAATTAACGGTAGAGATTAAGACCAGGAGGAGAGTGAGCCCAAAGGAGGTATATGAATGCCTCTTCAGAAGCTCTAAGTGTGACATGGGAATTAGACTCGGGGATATATATGTATATATACACTTCTATCAAGGGTAACATTTAGAGTTATGACTTCTGGCACAATACGAGATTTGAGGCCTTATCCTATAAATTTCGATGTAGGAATGATAAGAACCATCTTTCTCGGTAACTTTTCCGTTTTTTACTTTACTTTAGAGGGTATTCAATATATTATATGTAACATACGACTTACCGACTTCCTCGTTTTTGTCCATATTGTCATCTGTCATGACCTGACTAGCATACATATTGTCATCTGTTACAACCTGTTTTGGTATAATAGCGTTACTGGGTCTTTTGATGATAACCGCATATCAAACCAAAATGATACCTTTTTTACGTGTAAGCTCTTTTTCCACATTCTAAAAGGAAACAATCCAAAGCCAAAGACAATTGAACCTCTCAGAATACGACCAAGGTTGACCTCGAGGAGGCGAGCTCCCACGACACTACATCACGACTTCTTGAACGTCTTTACTAACTGTGTGACTTACGTCCGTATTGTTGTATGATATGAAAATACACTTTTTGACTGATAATAATGTTTACTTGTCACTCACAATTATTCTTAGGTAAATAATGCTGAAGAAATTAACTGTATTTGCACAATAACTAATAAAATTTTATGGCATATCCTTCACTGGTCTGAATCGACGGTCACCCAGTCCTCATATTTGTATGGCATTTGTTGATTTACTATACCTGCAATACAAACTTATTTAGTTTATCTGAAGGTATAGTGGCTAAGTTGACACGGTAATCAAGCCTCCGAGGTTATCAGAACAGTAACCTAAATTTGATTTATTTTATCTTTCCTGATTTAGGGGGTTACCAATACGCCTTCAACTTGTAGTGGTAGAAGGAGGCAGGCATAACCTGTCCGGGTGGCTGGAACTAAGAGGGCACAACAAGACGGTGTGATTCCTTGGGTCGGCACCCGCTGGTGAAAAGGTCACCTGAATGCGCTGTCTTGGGGCCCAATCCGTCCCTATCAGTCACATGTGTTTAGCGCCGTTTTGTTTTCTCACTGCAGGGCAGCTTCAGCAGTAACTTTGGGATTCTATATTCCGGTGTTGACACTGAGAGTGGAAGGTCTACTAGATCGACGAGTATTGGATTATATTGGGCCGTAAAGTCTGACTAGCCGGTTCTGTTTGTCCGGTTTCCTTTTTCTCTATCTCTACTTCTATTGAGTCTTACTTGCTCATTTTTTTCTGAACTCTCTATCCTCTGTTTCCCACTCCTTTTCAGTTTCATCTGTAATATTTTGATTATCTCTTTCAATGACCATCAGACTTGTCACTAACTCCTGTGAATAGCTTATTGCTGTAGTTCATGACAGTTATACAGCCCGCCTCTGCGATGTCCACCACGGCCATCATGAAGAATGTCTCCTATTCCCCACTTGTGGAGATGTCGTCTCCCAGATGTGGAGAAAGGGCTCCACGTTAAAAACACCAACCTGGTCTTCTTCACCTCGATGGTCGAAAGGCTAACTAAACACATATGATTAAATCAAAAGTGTTTACTCAAATCAGGGGAGTTTATTATTCACTTATTTCCATGTTCAGATTACAGATAAAACCTATACAGACTCTTACAATTTCAAGTATTCAAAATACACAACATACATCTAGATATACAAAATGTATATAGAATTGAAATATAAACATATAAAGAAGAAATATTATAATTTTGATTGTTGAATTCGAATAAAAATATTTCAATCAATCAACAGCAGTGAATATATTTCTTATATTGCTATTATTTGTAAATGCATTTAATTAATGAATTATAAGTTATATTTAACAGACATTAGTCTCAAATCATAAGGTAAAATTTTCCTTTCCATCTTACATTACCTTTTTCAGTAGAAAGTTGTACTTCCACGATAACAAGGTGAAGCTTTCCTAGAGCCTCTGCTTTATCTGAACAGATGGGGCGGTCAGCAGTTTGAATGGAGCAATCTTTGTGTCTGCCGTGGTCAGTAAGAACCATTGCAGGCTTTTAAATAACAAGTATCCTTATTCTTTATTCTTGAAGCTGCTAGAAATCAGCATTGATTTCTATTATGTGGGACGTAAGCCGCTGGGCAACCCTGCACCTTGTGCTGAACCATTAGTTGTCAAATATATTAGTACATTTTTCATTAAACATAAAATTTTCTGTGCTTATAAGCTCTAGTGGTGAGGACGCAAACTATAGCACAATTAAGTAAGGGGAGTCTTACTCCCAGAAGGAAAGGACTTCTTCACACTTTCTTACTTGATAACATTCATGGCTTTCAGTAACAATCAATATTTTATGACATATTTGCTGAACACAGGAAACTGCACAACTAATATTTTATTCACGGACATAATAATTGCAGTCATTGCCTCATTTATGAGTCTTTACCTTTACCTCAAGTTCTGCCATACTAGTAAAACTCACCACTCCATTATCCAAAGCTTGACTGATGTACCATGCACAATTTCATGAAAAAAACTTGTGGCAGTTTTACTAAACCACACATTAGTGTTTAGAACTGTAATTGTTGGTACAGAAATTTCAAAAAAAAAAAAAAAAAAAAAAAGCAATCTACAACAAATCATTTTGGAGTCCGCATATATATTTGACAGTCGGTACATGCAACACAAGATGATGTTAAAATGTTATTTGGCTCAGGGAATGGGACTGCGACATGGACGAAGTGCTCGATGGAAGCATACCGACTCGCTTCAGCATGTTCTTAGACAAAAATCCTGCCAGATTGTCTGAGTGTTCTGCCAATAGTTTGGATTTTTCTTCTTCCAATAGTTTTCGACTAAAAATAACACAAAAAAAACATTTCAAGACGTAATTATAAAAATAAACCATATACAGTGGTACCTCGGGATACGAGTTTAGTTCGTTCCATAACCTTGCTCGTATGACAATTTACTCGTATCTCAAAGCAATTTTCACCATTGAAATCAATTGAAATGCCATTCATCCGTTACAGCCCCAAAAGTACTTACCCGTAATTGTTTTTGTTACGTGATTTTGAATAAGAAAAATGTATTTATAAATGACAAATATTGTATAAAAACATAATAAAAGAGAATGTAGAGTACTGGTTTTATTAAGTTTACGTACAGATCTAATTAGTATTTTGTTATTTAAAGTTAAGTTAGACATAACTTAAATGCTATTGTATGTTTAATTTTAGTTACTGCTTTTCTCTTCACTGGTCTTTGCCTTTTTCGCAGGATTAAAAAAAAAGCTGTCCAAGGGGGTTTGTTTCTTCCTCCCTTTCAGGATGCTACGGAAATGAGTTAGGCAAGTTTCATTAAATAGATCTGATGCACGACTAGTTGCAACTTTATCGGGGTGTTTCTTTACCACGAACTGTGAAACTCTCTCCCACATTCCCAAGATCTTCCAATTGAATTGATCTTCCAATTTTCAAAACTAAACTGAGAACTGAGTGGGACGTAGGCGGCATCGTAGAAAAAAGAAAGGTTATAAATGACCTGATACTACAATTGGCTGTTCCTCGTATCTCAAATTTCACTCGTATTTCAAAGCAAAATTTCACTCATTTGACAGCTCGTATATCAAATAACTCGTATGTTGGGGCACTCGTTTCCCGAGGTACCACTGTATAAGGTCATACATATAACTTTAATAAATTATACAAATATAGGATCTATAAATCAATATCTGTACAGCCTGTAGCTATTTAGTATTGCTCACATTATAAAAATAAAAGGAAACAACCCCACGTAAGAATAACGAGTTTTGAATACGTAGTGTTCCTACTCAAGTTTCATCAGATGTTGATTACGATCAATGATTCAAGCATCAGTGAATCAACATATCAGTCAATCAATGAGTGAAGAAATAGCGTTTGCGAAGAACTAGCTTTGACTGAAGGACTAACAAGAACAGAAGAACTAGCAACGGGTGAAGGTCTATCAATGAGTTAATAACTGGCAATGAGTGAAGGATTAGTAATGAGTGAATAAATAGCAATGAGTGAATACCAGTAGTGACTGAAGGACTAGCAATGAGTGAAGTTATTACTTTCACGTTATAACTGGAATAACGTCATAGTTAGCAATGAGAGAAAGATTAGTATGAGTGAATAACGTCATAGTTAGCAATGAGTGAAGGATTAGTAATGAGTGAATAGATAGCAATGAGTGAAGACCAGTAATGAGTGACTGAAGGACTATCAATGAGTGAAGATCTAGCAGAATGAAGGACTAGTAATGAGTGAAGAACTAGTTTGTGCGAAGAGCTAGCCATCAATCAGCGAAGAACCAGCAATGACTCAATTACAAGCAATGAGTGAATAACCATCAATGAGTGGAGGTCTAGCAATGAATGAAGGACCAGCAATTACTGAAGTACTAGCAATGACTGAATACTCTTTAATATCATTTTGTAAATAAAAATTATTCAAATAACTACATCTTAAAACAATAATTTTCAAAAAATCAATCTTTTTCAATATTTGCTCAACTTTTCCAAACTTTCAAATATTTTCTTCATTCACTGGTATTTCAACAAAAGGTATTATTTTGAAAGTAAATTATAATAGGTTTATAAATAAAAACTACAAAAAATGTCTTTACTCTTGTTTGCAGTTGTTCGGAAAAACAATTGTTTAATTTATTAAAAACATTATATAATAATAATTTATGGTATTTAATTTATAAATTTATAACATTGATTAATGATTAAATTTTTTTTATAAATTGATCAATGATTTTATTTATTTATGAAATTATTCATAGTTGAATGTAATTTAATGTTTATATGGTCTGCGTGTGGCCTCTGAAGGCATTTCCGGTGTGAGTTCTATGAAAATGCTTCATGAATCACCACAAGCCAAGGACATCGGAATAACAAAACTATCATCTATTGCTCTGTCTAAGTTCGATATCATTATAATAACCACTATGTACGGCTCTGTGGTGAAGGAAAGGACGAAAACCTTTTTCCACAATGCCATTGAGATGTCCAAAACAGCAGGCAATAAACATTTCTCTAACGACTTTTTAAAAGTTATCTTTTGCTTTTACATGTACAAACCGTGGATCACCTCCAACATAGATGCAGCCTATTAGAATCACAAAAGTATGAGCTGCAAAAGCAGTATACCATAAGGGGAAAAGCTGGATACCAACAAAAGCACACATCATATCAGAAGAGACAATACAATTGTTTAAAAAATTATGGAATATGATATTTCAAAATATATTAAATTGTTTAATAGTATAGGAAATAGAAGGGGTCTGGTTGGCTCAGTGATTAACGTACTCGCCTCTGAAATGTTAAGTCCAGGGTTCGATACCCACCTGGCTCTCGATTTATTCACGCGGGAGGTGAATAAATCTGAGTACATCGTACCTCGGAGAGGACGTCAAGCCCGTTTTGATCTTCGCGTTCCTCGGCATTTTGTGCCATAACCGCTTAGTCAAGCCAGGCCGCCTTAGAGGACGTCAAGCCGTCGATCCCGAGTCTGTACGATGTCAGGTACTTCTTAATGATCCCTATTGTAAATACACTTGAGTTAGGAAAAATTTAGGACTCCCAATGTAGAATTACCGATGAAAGAAAAAGACCGTACAGTGCTGACGTTTTTAACCCGCTAGGGGATTGATTTAAAAAAATGAAAAAAACTGTAAAATTTAGTTTTATGTATACTGTGTAATATTATAATATAGAGTATACTGGGTATGAAATACATGTACTGCTATAACCGGTCATGTAGTATAAAAATAAATAAATTCTCTCTTGGCAGGGCACTGCCCATAACGAATACTAAAAACAAAGCACACACACACACACACATACACACAATACTTAATTAAACTACTTATTAATATTTGTATGCTCTATTTTACTTAATTATACAATTTTACTCATTGTTTTATAATATGGTTTTTAGCATAATTTTGTTTGTTGAACATACTATGTACCACGCATGATATCTAATATAACATCTGATATCTAATATCGTGTGATAATCTAAATAAACTCCCTCGTAACAGAATTATTGTTGTGAGAAAAAAACACAAAAACACATATATACAGACGAATTATTTAATTACTGTGCAATTTGTTATTCCCGTATTATATGTATATATAGTAACGAAATTTCACAATAAACACGTGAAATAAAAATCAACGTCTAAACCACAATATTAAATCAGAAAAATGACTAAAAATCTTTCAACTGAGTCATACTGATCGTGGTATATGTGCATACACACAGGTGAATGCATGAACACACACACACACACTTACACACACACACACACATACACACACTTACACACATTCACTTTCTGGGTAAGATTTCAATGGATATCTTTTAGTTAATAGCCATAATTAATTGGAATTTTATTTTAATTACTGTAATCTTGTTGTTTGGGGGAAAAAAAACTATCTATACGTCAGGACCATTACTGTAAAGAAATTTTGATACTACTTGTATATATTATTTTAGTTAGTTAAACATGTATGTAAATTAACTGTTAAATTAATGTTTGTATGTTATAATTACTTTTACTTACTGTACTAAATTTACTCATAGTTAATACTATTTATACTTCTTTATACCAAGTTCATAGTTATACTTACTTTGTATGATTCATTATTATTTATAATAATAACTTTGTTGTTGCATACACGTTGTACCCTGTGTGATACTCGTACGTGTGAACTTAAATATACTCCCTCATAGCAGGGTTACTGTTGTGAGGAAAAAAAACACTCACACACACACACACACACACACACACCACACACACCAGCATTATGAAAATATCAAAAAAAAAAAAATTTCCTTAACATCAAATCGAGAAAATCCATCTAAGCAAAATAATTTTTTTTTACTATTATATACTATAGTTATTTAAAACTGATTATTGTTTAAAAATTTAGTATTTTTTTTGATACATTTTGATAAAGTGCTCTGATTATTAATTATACTGGTCAATAAATACCTCAGCAGCTGCAAGTTTAAAACTGAATAAATAAATAATATACAAATAGTTAAATATTATCTTACAATTCTTCTCGACTCTCCTCTTCTTCTTTGTACCAAGCCATGAGCTCCTTCTTCTCCAACTCTCTTCGTCTCTCTCGTTCTTCTAATTCCATTTTGTGTTCAATTCTCCCTTCTAATTTCATTAATTTCCTTCTTTCACTTTTAAGTTCTTCTTCTTTTTTTATTTTTTCTAATTCTGCCAATTTCTAAAAGAAAACAATAATAATAGAAATAAATATTATAACATTTTTTACAAAATCATTAAATACTACTTGTTGTAAAGTAAAGAACAAGATTTTTTTAGATCAATTTGCAACCGCCAAAACGTCCACTGCTAAAAATGTATAATCACTCCTCGTAGTAACTTTGGCTTTGGCAACACTTAGTGTTTCATTTACCCGTTTCCGTCTTCCTTTTGCTTTTCTCCTGTCTGAAACTCACCGCACGTCACTGATACTTAGTATCAACATTTCACAATAAACACGTGAAATAAAAATCAACGTCCAAACCACAATATTAAATCAGAAAGATGACTAAAAATCTTTTTCAATATGAAAAAAATAATTCATACTGAGTCATAATGTGTCTGGCATATATGCATACACACATGTGCATGCACTTACATACACATACACGTACACACACACACACACACACACGCAGCAGCAGCATTACGAAAATATGAACACATTCACAAACACACACACATATATACATATATATATATATATATAAAGATTTCACATAAACACGTGAAACAACAATCAATGATCAAACCACAATAAGAAATGGGAAAACAAGACTAAGATCTTTCAACCATAACAAGCGGTCTTCGTCAGAGTCAAAAACCCAACTGACTTGGTTTTTTGATACTTTATATGATAATATCTATTATCATATATATATATATATATATATAAAAGATTTCACATAAACACGTGAAATAACAATCAATGATCAAACCACAATAAGAAATGGGAAACAAGACTAAGATCTTTCAACCGTAACAAGCGGTCTTCGTCAGAGTCAAAAACCCAACTGACTTTGTTGGGTTTTTGACTCTGACGAAGACCGCTTGTTACGGTTGAAAGATCTTAGTCTTGTTTCCCATTTCTTATTGTGGTTTCATCATTGGATATATATATATATATAAACCAATTAAAAAGCACACAGATGGACACAGGAATAACTCGCTTCTCTATTTCAACCATCGTCGTCATCAGGAGGCGAAGAGTCCCGCAGGAAGGCAGAGCGGCGACTATCTGTGTGGCATCTTCTTTTTAATTGGTTTTTATTTAAAAGTCCGTTAGACCGTTTCATTTAACGTTTCATTCATTTTACTATATATATCCTGTAACTGCGTTTACCGTTTGGAGTGTACTCGATGTGATGCTTTTTACGTTGGCTTAGCTTCAACCAAGCTGAGCCTGCGTATGAACAATCACAGGGCGTCCGTTGGTCAGCGCAGAGACCTACCCATAGCTATCCATGCTAATTCCCATGTCCTCCCTTTCAATGATTGTTTCAGGGTACAAATCCTCAAACAAATCCCCGAGTCTAATTCCCATGTCACCCTTAGAGCTTCCGAAGAGGCATTCATATGCCTCCTTGGGGCTCGTTCTCCTCCTGGTCTCAACCTGTACCGTTAATTATTTTTTATTTTTTATTATTATTATTTTATTATTATTATTTATTTTTTATTATTATTATTTCGTATTTTATATATTTTTTATCTTGTTTTCTAAATAAATATTGGAAGGATTTCTATTTTTCCTCTCCTCCGCTGGGGAGCAGCATTGCGGTGGTTCCACGAGTTACTCTGGAGGCCAGTAGCAGTTTGCTTCTCAACGCGAGTACTTCGCACTTCTTCCCGATGACGACGGATGTCGAAATATCGAAGTAAGTTCTGTAGTGTCTTTCTGTGTTCTTTTCTATGTGTTAAAGTGTATATATATATATACGCAGCAGCAGCAGCATTTCGAAAATATGCACACAAAAATTAGTGCATATTTTTGTGTGCAATTTGCTGCTTGCTGCCTGCTTGAGCACTAATCTCAGTAATGACTCTGCTGACACAACCTGTTTTTCAAAGGAATGAAAGAGTAGAAAAGGCTTGCTACTCTTCAAGGTACTTGATCACCACTCGTAGTTGGCTTTATCAAGACTAACCCTATTTATGTACTTCTTTTTTCGCTCCCTACAGAGTATGTATATGTATACACACATGTGCATGCACTTACATACACATACACACACGCAGCAGCAGCAGCATTACGAAAATATGTCCCCTGATCACTACTTATAGCAATAATTTTGTCATAAGGTATTGTTTTCTGGACCACAATGTACTAATAAACACTTTTTCTTCTTCTTGGAGTTTGGTCCAAGGTTAATATAGGGAATCACCTTTTCACCAACGTTTCATCTTTAAGACGAAACAAAATAAAGACAAAAATAAAGAAATAAAGACGAAACGTTGGCGAAAAGGTGAGTCCGTATATTAACCCTGACCAAACTACCTGCTCTATGTACATACTTCTTTTTCCATCCCCTTAATCGTACACTTGTTTGCTGTCAGCAGCTTTGGCTTTATCAACACTACCTGCTTCATGTACTCCTCTTCTTCCTCCTTCTCTAACTGCACCCTCGCCAGTCTGTCTTCTATTTGTTGAGCAAAAGCAGCCATCAGCTCCTGCTTCCCCTTCATCCTCTTCTCTCTGGCCTCACACTCCTCTTGTTCAGCTCTCTGCCTAGCCTCCTCTTCAGCAATCAGCTGTACCACTCTATAGTGCTCTTCATCAGTACTCTGTCAAAATAAAACTTCTAATTAGTACAAAGTAGATAAAGCAAATAAACGTTTCCGACTACTTATAGATTGTAACGGACAACTATTTAGAAATCTGCTTTTCTAACATGTAATTATTTTTTTTCTATTTTTTAGTTTTTAATATTAATATATTATTTTTCTTAAATTTTCAACTTATATTATTTTAATTGACTATTAAAGTTTAATGTTAGCATTATTAAATTTATTTCCTCTCTATCTGAATTTTTTATGCAGATTTGTTGCTCCAATCTCCTTATTTTTTATCTTTTCCATATATTCATTTTATTCTATAATTTAAATTTTAAGATTAAGTGTACTATTTAGTATTGTACAATTTAATATATAGATATGTCAAATAACAAATCGTTTTATGGAAGAATAAAAAAGAATTTTAATCATGAACAAAGTTTTCAGAAAAATTTAAGAAAGTTATCTAAGGCTCTGTTTAGTCAGTGTGAGGATTTCACTATAACTTTATCTTCCTTCTGGTTTTCTCCTGATGGGGAACTGTTGCTCAAAATATCTACAATACTTTGTTTTGTGTTAATTTTAGTTTTTATATATATATGATTGAAATAAACGGCAGCTTCCGCATTCACGACTTTAATACTCGTCCTTTCCAGTCTCCTGACTATTTCTCTTTGAGTGAAGGGTTAAGTTGTCTTAATGACTTGTATAAAATTGTCCTAATGTTATAACATGTCATTAGGACAACTTTTGTGGAAACTTCCCTCCACTCAAAGAGAAATAGTCAGGAGACTGGAAAGATGAGTATTAAAGTCGTGAATGCGGAAGCTGCCGTTTATTTCAATCAAATATGTTTAAATGAGAACCTGCTGCCAACTTATACTAATATATATATATATTTCATTAAATGCCTTGCTTATTTTTAGTCTAGTCCGTTTTTTGTATAGCTTTTCTAATTTTCTAATATAATTTTTCAATCTTTCAGGTAAAATATACACCGATTCCCCGAATATTTTATTATTTAGGTTACTTACACTTATTCTGACGTTTCGATCATCTCTGATCATTTTCAAGGATAATTATTACTATAACAATTTTTTAACATTATCTAAAGATCAAAAACAATTATTAAACACTAAAAGAAAAAAATCACTTGAAAGAATTCAATATGAGCTTAATGTATATTATCAGTTTGATTAGTGTTTAATAATTATTTTTGATCTTTAGATAATGTTAGAAAATTGTTATAGTAATAATTATCCTTGAAAATGATCAGAGTTGATTGAAACGTCGGAATGAGTGTAAGTAACCTAAATAATAAAACATTCGGGGAATTGGTGTATATTTTACCTGAAAGATTGAAAAATTATATTAGAAAATTAGAAAAGCTACGCAAAAAACGGACTAGACTAAAAATAAGCAAGGCATTTAATGAAACATTCATGAATGAAGGTCTGTTCCCAAAATACACAATTAATTATATATATATATATATATATATATATATATATATTCGTAAATTTTGGTAGCAGTCCTTCCTTGATACACACATTATTGAAAATGACACCAAATTTAGCTGATACCTGTTTCTCAACAAGTTTCTCAATTTTTCTAAATAACACTCTCGTTATTTCGTCTACACAATAAAGTACATTTCCTATGGTCGACATGTTTCGAATGATCAACATTCATCATCAGGACGTGAATAATATCTAATGTGAAAACCTGGTTTATTAATAATACCACATATAGAAATATATTAAAGTTTGCCTACGTCATTAAATTAAAATGAACTTACCCGGTTCTGAGAAACAAAGTTAAAAGCAATATTCTTCGCCTTTTCTAATTCATCCGCTCTACATTTCTCTTCTTCTTTCCTTTTACGCTCCTCTTCTTCTTTTTTTTCCAAATATTCATTCAAACGTCTTAAAAAATAAATAATTCATAATTTATAACATAAAAATATTCCATGGTTTACAGGATGTTCAAAAACTTTAGTGATCCTAGCTGGAACATGAAGAAAATTATTTCTATTTGTTTATTTCTATTATTTTACTATTTTTCATAAATTTTGAACTATATCTTTTTAATTGACTAATAAAGTTTCAAGCTAGCGTTTTTTTTTAAATTGATTTGCTCTTTATCTCCATTTTTTATGCAGATTTGTTAATGAAATTTGTGTCTTTTGTATCTTTTTACCTTTCCTCTCTTTTTTCTTTTCTCACTTTTTAAATACAGATTTATAAATTTCCTTATTTTCTCATCGGATGCCCGTGATATCATCTCTATTTCCTCCTGATAACAATTGTTTAAAAAATTAGAAACTGTAAGTGTAATATATTTTCTTAACGTTTATTGTCTGTTTTGCATCGTTTTTCCATTACTTAGGAGTGTTTGAACATATCAATCAACACTGATATAGATGCACGACTATTATTATCTAATAACTAATTAATTTTTAGTTATAGTCACTATAACTAAATTTTAGAAATTATAAAACTAACTAACTTTAATAATTTCTAATTTTTGGTTTAAAACAAAAACTGGTTTACAGCCTACATTTACAAGTTGTAATGTGGGTTTCCCTTTAATTGTATATGTTCATTAATGATCAAACCACAATAGGAAATGGGAGTTGGGTTTTTGACTCTGACGAAGACCGCTTGTTACAGTTGAAAGATCTTAGTCTTGTTTTCCCATTTCTTATTGTGGTTTGATCATTGATTGTTATTTCACGTGTCTATGTGATATCTTTTTATATTCATTAATGTTGAACTATTTCGAATGGTTTCTCGTCTTCGATAGATATATATAATTACAAAAAGATATCACAATAAACACGTGAATAAGTATCACGTTTAAATCACAATAAGAAATCAGAAAAAAAATTCATATCTTTCAACCGTAACAAGCGCTCTTCGTCAGAGTTAAAACTGATGACAGTCATTAGTTTTTTCTCTAACAAAGACTGATTGTTGCTGTTGAAAGATCTTAGTCTTTTAAACTATACTCAACTACTATAATGAGCTTTCAACCTTCTTAGGTCATCCTCAGATTAAAAACAACATTAAATAATTATTCTAACAAGACGCGATTACCGATTACATTACGAATATGTCGAAAACTAAATCTAAAGCAAATAGAAAAAGGGAGGTATGGAAAGGGTAGGAGGAATGACGGGGACGGAGTTGCTATATACTATGACATGTCAACTCCCTGGTCAACTACCCCATCCCTGCAGACTACCTTCTCCTCTAACAAATTAAAAACTACTGTCTACTATTTTAAAGCTAGGTATAATATAAAGACACTATGTTGTATATTTAAGGTTGGGATTCAAGTCTTTGATGTGTAATGCCTACAATATATGCAGTCTATTCACATCACTATTAGTTTGCTAGACAACGATTTCCTTAGTTAGTGTTTCTCTGCTATATATATATATATATATATAATATATATATACATTTCACAATGAATCACAAACACAGAACTAAGGAACAAACATGCTTACTGTCTCTCATTTTCGGTTGAACCGTCATCAGCAGACCAAACCATCGCTTCACAAGTGCGCTTGGTCCCTATCTCAACTCTTCTGATGACGGTTCAACCGAAAATTAGAGACAGTAAGTGTGTTTGTTCCTTAGTTCTGTGTTTGTGATTCATCGTGAAACGTTTGTTGTCATTTTGGATCATTTTCCTGTTTACAATATATATATATATATATATAATTGTATTCAGAAACGAAGAATACATAGAGAAAGAGACACACTTACTAACTCAGTAAGGGAGTTAAGAAGTGTGTCTCTTTCTCTGTGTGTTACTATTTCATTTTTGAACTAGTTAGTATCCAGTTTGGATCAACTTCCGTTTTAAGATGTAAATATATTATATTTATTATATATATATTTATATTATATATAATTATTATAATTATATAAAATAACCGTGAATAGAAACAAAACTAAAGTTTTATCGGGACTCGGTCAGTTCTTCAGCTTCAAATTAAACTTCTCATTGCCAACTGTTTCGGTTTTTATTTAAAACCTTTTTAATAGGCAAAGTATAAATTTTGAAACAGAAAAACTAAGTATTACATTACAAATTATTTTACAAAGAAAAATAGTATGTGGATTTTAACAACAGCTGTAGTATGAATGCAACTTCATTTGCAATATACAGACAAAGAGAGAAGAACACCATAAGTTGTTAGGATAGCATAAGTAACCATAGTCTTTGATACACCTATTACAAAACGATGAGTCAATTTTATGGTTACTTTTTCATGATTCAATCTACCATAAAAGTAAATATTACAATTATGTCTATCTATATTATTATTTTACTTGTCACTCCGTTAGTTTGAACGAACGCTACGTTCTTTTCAGTTTTTTATAGACCGAATAGAGAGTAAATTAATTAAAAATTACAAAAAAAAATCCAATTCAAATAATAAGCTTTATGAGAGCGTCATGTTTGAATGGCTGGTTGCAGAATCATTGAATATAATTTGTAATTACAAATTATTAGTGATGATAGAATAAATGTCAAGTAAAGAATATTAAGTGATACTTTTTAATAAATAAATCAAGTTATTATTCAAATACTGTATGCTATTACTATAAATAACATACAGGCCAGATACTCGTAGTTGTATGTGGCTTACTCACACTTCAGAAAATCTTCTGGGTTATTTGTGTATCCACCAGAAGGGAAAACAAAAAATATTATGTATCTAAATGCATTTAAAAAAATAATATTCAATCAGAAACCTCAATTTCTACAGTTTTTTCGATGAAACGACTAAAATACATAATTATCTAATGTAAAAAATATATTTATATTGTTATAAATTACAATAAGCATTATACTTTGAAAAATTATTGATTTTATTTTCGTTTTTATTCCTGTTCGAATTAGGCATTTATAGGTAAGACAGGATAACTTCTGTCAGGTCAACTATTATGTTAATAATTTAATACTAAATTAATTTCAGTTAAAGTTAAATACGATATTCAGTGACTCTTAGGCGGGCAAATTTCACTGGTCAGATAGTAAATTTAAAAAATTTGAATTTGAAAACTTACTTGTCTTCATCTTCTTCAATTTGTTTCTCCTGCAGTAGCCAAAGGGCTTTTGCTTTCTTAAATTCTTCAATTTCAATTTTACTTTGTTGTTTCTTTAAAGCTTCATATTCTTTTTCTCTGAAAGTAAAAAAAAAAGGTAAGGCAGTAATACTTTTGAGCACTGTTAATAAATTACGACAGAAAACCAGCTACCTGTTAAAGGTGTAATGCCTGACATGTAGGTAACAAGATCACTACATATAATTCTTTTATAATAGTTCTTTTTCACTGAAAGGGGTCTAATCGAAGCACTGTGTTCGCAAACGACGATAATTGGTTATTGGTTATAAAACAAAACCATAGAAAAACGTTTACCGCTGGAACCAGCAAAAGTGCTGAGCTTCTTGGAGGCGTTGAAGCTAACTGCTGGGGTACTTTAGTACAGAGGAGGGGAAGTACAATAGTTTTTAAGACGCAGTGCTATAGTCACCCTCAAATAATAATAATAATAATAATTTGTACAGAATACCTAATGTATATATTTCACATTTAGTTTTACTGATCTTGCACACTGCAGCATGAGTAGTCTTTTATCAATATTTTTAAAACTGATTGGTTTACTGGCCACTAACTCCCCCGTTTTCCAGAGGACACAACCCCATGTTCACGATATTACCTCTGCTTAACTGGATTGAAAAGACTCATTTTATGAAAAAAATATTTTCCTGGAGTACTCCAAAGGAGTCTCCTACTACATTCTAAAGTTTCTTTTTAGCAAGAATAGAAATACTGTTTCAAGTAAAACAAATCTTTTCAAATACCTTATGTCCTCTTCCATAACTACCCTCATGGCATCGTCTATCAAACTCTTCTCTATAAGGACCTCCTTGTATTCTTCCTGTTTCTTCTTATAATTGTTAATCATTTGATCCTGAAGAATTTTTCTATAAGTAAATTTCCTTTTAAACTCCTCTTCTTGTTTCTCAATCTTTTCCTTTTCAATATCTTTTTGTATTTGTTCTAATAATTTTATTTCATAATTGCTATTCTGTAAAAATAAATATTATTATAAAATTGAAACATACTCGTAATATGTGAAAACATGATTGAAGAAAGTTTTATTATTTGGAAGAACAATATATAAACAAGAATGAAACTGTTCATTCTTGAAAGAGAAGACGGAGAAATACGGAGAATAATACATATAAAGAAATGACATAGCCCATTTCTATATTTTATACCCGTCATCATCTGGAGAGGAAATGACCTACTATGTGGCTACCAAGCCCCTTATCCCTATGTCCATCTTCACCTTGTAATGGTACTGGGAGCTTAACCTGCCTGGATGGTTAATCCCTCTTCAGGACAGAAACCAAAAAAGTCACAACGGGTTGGTGTTCTCCTTGGTCCGCTATAGGATGTACTCTCCAGGATAGTTTCATCTTAGCCCATCAGACTTATGTTTTCGCTAGCAGGTGCCACCTTGGCCCGGTGCTAGAGGACATAGTTATGCGTTGCCAAGGGGGTCAGGCTAGCTCAGTGGTTACGTGCTCGCCTCTGAATTGATCGGACCGGAATTCGATCACCACCTGGCCCTCGATTAATTCACGCGGGAGGTGAATAAATCTGAGCACGTCGTCCCTCGGAGGACGTTAAACCGTCGGTCCCGAGCCTGTACGATCAATACCGAGCCGGTACTCGTTAAAGATCCCTACTCTAAATACATTTGAGATAGGCAAAATTTAGGACTCCCACTGTAGAATCAATCTTCATTGTGTGGTATCACAAAGAGCCAATGGTCGGCCTAAGTGTGTTCTCTTCTGGGACTGCCACTGCAACCTAACTATGTGTGGCCAGCCTGGATAAGCTAATATTTCTTCCCTTTCCACTTAGTAAATGTGTGTCTGTGTGTGTGTGTGTGTGTGTGCAAACTCATTTTTATTACCTTTTCATCCTTCTTCTTCAATTCATTTAATTCAATTTGCGATTTAAGTTCTTTCAAAGAGTACGCAGTCATCAGTGATCTCTGTAGTTCCCTTATTTCTGGAGATTCCATTAGTTTTTGCCTAAAACATAATGACTGTATAATTTAATATTTTCATTATTTCAATTTTGAACCAAAATGTTTATACCTTAGCTTTTGTTGTTTCAATTCTTCTCTATTAATTTGATCCAATTCATGAGCAAGAGCCTCTTCATGTTTGTAGACGTCCCTTAATCTTGGATCCGGTCCTTTAATCTTCAGCATAAAACAATGAAAAATATTTTACGTTTCACTTAAACGAATACAATGGGAACAGAAGACAAAATCAATGATTGTGGTTTCATCATACATATACAAAAGATTTCTTATCTCGACAACATATATTCAACACCAATAGAAGAAGTAGGTTTCGTTTTCAAGACCACGGTTAGATATGTTCTAAAAGATAGCTTTCATCTTACAACTTTCAAGATCGTACAACTTACCGCAGTAGACTGGACCTCTTCCTGGGCCCTTCTCCTTTCCTCTCGCATCTTTCGCCAGTCCACTTTCCTCGAGGCATTGAACTCCATCTGGTGCCTTCGATTGATCATTTCCTCAATTAAGGCATTTTCTTTTAAACTTTGTTCTAAACCTTTCTGTTGCCGTTCTCTTCCATTCATTTTTTTCGATTGATCTGAAATATTGGAAACTTATAGATTATTTATTGAAATAGTTATTTAAATAAGTTAATCACATAATACTTTTATTATAGCTTTAGTATTGGATAAATTTATGTTTAAAAAAATAAAATACTGTAATGTAGGTTATTGCATAATTCCAATCGTGTAGTATGCAATAACCTATTTTATAAATAAGTTTATTTTATAGTTGACTGTTCATACTTTTCTTATTATCACTTAATTTATAGAACTACAGGGTGTAGTTCAACAGGAAGAGTATTTCAACAGTCTTCATATGTAGTAAACTTCATTTTAATACCTTTAAACAGTTTTTACAAATCAATCATTTTATTTAAAAAAAAAATAATAAAATAAAGTAAATGAGTGAAGAAATAAATAGTATAAATAAAAAAATTATTATTTATAAAAACTTGAGGAAGAACTCAATGAGTTGCTTTATGAAAGAAAAAAAAATTAGTATACAATCAGAACTATTTTAAAGAAGAACTGATAAAAAGATAAAATAAGGTGATTTAAACAAAGAATGAGGTAAAGGGTTTGCAATGAATATTTAAAACAAAAATAAACATAGAAAACCCATCAAATAGAGAAATTGTTCTTATAAACTGGTTTTAATAACAATTAAAAAGCAAACAATTTCGAATAGTACTATGTTATTCTTTCGCAGTCATTTATAAATAAAATGTATTTCTCTTACTACATACATTCATTTATTTATGCAGAATACTTTTTAGAAATAAAAATTACTGTTTCATTAATAGATTCTGGTAAAAAAATAAATTAAAATGAATTTATTGTACGCACAGCAACTTTTGAATCATGCTGGATATCTCAAATCAACCCTTGACTTGAGCATGTCATTCAATTTCACACAATTTCAACTTTCTCGCAGTTCAACTTATGTTGCTACAATTGTCAAATATTGTTTACATTCTAAAACCACCCTTCTTAGGAAAACATACAAACATAGATAGTGCATTCTGAAGCTACCATTAGTTCTATAAACTATCTTCATAGTCATTAGTTGTGCAATCCGTAATTGTGTGGTATTTACTCATTCTGAGGTAAAATGGATAAACCAACAAAAGTCTCCACACAAATGAAGTTTTATTCAACGCGTTTCGAACACTTTGTGTTCATCATCAGGAAGACACCAACCCGTCAGTACCACATCCTTGATGTCTTCCTGATGATGAACACAAAGTGTTCGAAACGCGTTGAATAAAACTTCATTTGCGTGGAGACTTTTGTTGGTTTATCCATTTTACCTCAGTATCTTCATAGTTTGCTGTTACCTTTTAAAACACGTGACTTAGTCATTTTCCTTCAGTACCATTACATAACGGAGGAATTCCACATTAGTGGTTCAACAATAAGACTTCGTTTCACTCCAAGCTAACAAAACATTGTTATTTTTCAACCATCTTTGTTCTACTAACCTTAACAATTTACTAAAAATTCGTTTTTATACATCACTTTTTTCAATTATAACCATCTATCATAGGTTTTAAATTTTAAATATTTATAAAACGCCAATGCGGTTTATATATTACTAAGTTCATTATGTCAACAACCAACCATTCTAGGGTTAAAAACTTTTTTGATTTAATAAAACTAATATAATAGTGTTGTGACGATCCCACCCCCTTCCAAATTTTTATTGATGAAGTTTCACTTCATAATTAGAATTCATGTATACCCATATACCAGAATACTTAACCTGTGCAAGATATTACAGTTACTACTACAAGATATTAGTTACAAGTATAATGAGCAAATTAGAAGTGAGTTAGACCAAAATGAATTTGTAATTTAAGGTATTCATCAAAATAGCGCAACAAAATATACAGATAATATTAAAGAAATAAACAAAACTGACATTTGACTACGACACAATTCTAGTTTAGAAGGGTTTTTACACTTCTCTTAGAGACTTAAAAGTTTATGTAATTTATATACTTCAATACATCTACACTTCATCTTTGGTCTAAACATTTACTACAATTTACAAAACGCAAATGTAATTAGTACTTCACCAATTGTTTTAGTTTTTTGAAACTAAAGTTTTTTTACATTACTCTTACATTCATTTCATCAGTTTTAAAGCAAAAGGAACCACTTTATCTGATTCCCTATATTCTTAAAGCAGTAATTCCATATATTTAATTCCATAACTCAGATAAACGTCTGACAATATTAAAACTTAGCTTAATACCTTTGCAATAATTAATCTACTAAATCCATTCGATTTCATCAATTCTGTAAAATTGAAATTATCTATAACAATAAAGTTGATGGTTTATTTATTATTAGCTATAAAATTTTATAATTACGTTTTTATAAATTCTTCAAATGATAAACAAAACAAATTGTCAATTTTTAATGATTTTCTGAAAAATACATTTCTCTGGCTGTTGTTATCAATCTTACTAGGTTCTCTTACTTGTTCCAAATGTTGTTGGTATGATTGTACTTTCGTCATAATTATCAAAATTAATTAATAGCCCGTTAAAATAAATCAATTGTCAATTAAGTTAGTGATATGAAAAATCGAGTTATAAAAAACCTAGAAGAATTGGGCTTTATTCGACTAAAGAATTCCCTTACAACACACAGTAACAAGCCATAGTACACAATAGTAACAAGTAGAGAAAACAATCATTAGAGCACTTGGGGACCGACTAATTCCAGCCTATGGGCAGGTTACGCAGGTTTGCTCTTTTCAGATAGCCAAGAATAATTATCACACTTAGTAATGCGTTTATTCATTTAAATAAAGCTGAGTGTAGAGCAGTTTTTAGATCTGAAATCAGAGGGTCTCTGTTACCAGATTCTTATCTTAAAAATTATACATATACAGCGGTGTCCAGAACTGAGATATTTCATGATAATTGAAGGTTTCTGATAATTAATGGAATTTGGCTGAACCGACAGATCAAATATACATGGTAAACTATAAGTTACTACTTAATAAACATATCTTTCAATAAAGATATTAAAAACAATGAATTAAGTTGAATAACTTGATAAAAATACGTTCATAATAAAGCTTAGTACATGTATAACAAATAACCATATTTTACTGAAAGCACTCCTTCAGTATTAAATTAGAATTGTTGAACACGACAGAAACCAAATCAGACTAGAAAAAATATTCCACTCATTTATGATTTTAATTTATAATAACAAATAAATTGAAAAAGATACCTGGAAGTATTTCAAAAACAAATTTTAGGTGATTAGAAGTACCGGAGAAACAAACACTCAGTTGTCATGGGGACTAGTAAACATCTAATTACATGCTCAATTTCTATTGGCTTATGAAAGAAGGCGTTGCCGTCTGATAATTTTGAAATTGAATTCTTATCAAACTAGTTCACATGGATGTCGACTAGACATAGTTAATTACTTCTGTACATTTGTTCATGCGGCTATTGCCTATAAATATTTCAAATTTAGAATTGTGCTCTTGCGCTCTGCAACTCTGACTTAGTTTTGCTGTTTGTAACCTCAAGGAGTTGAAAATGTCAAAGGTCTATTTCAAAATCGATTTTAGTTTTCTTGTTTGCTTTGGAGTTGTTTAGTTGGAGTAATTCTTTTTCTCGGTCGTCAATTTTATATAAGAAATAGTCGACTTTAACACAGGTGTTATTATTCATGCACCTAATGAAGATAGAAATTCAAATCTTGGACCTTTAACTTTTATAATGATAAGGGTTTCAATTTCAGATGTTAGTTGTTATCATTTATATTCAGTCAAAGTTCTACAAAAATATGTTCTTTAAAATAATGATTAAGAAAAAGTTATTGTGATCATATTTTCCACTTCAACTTGATTAATAATATTCCTTTACGAATTATTTCCCGTATATATATATATATATATATATATATATATATATATTTGTGCCAATTTCATTATGATTCATCAAAGTTGTGACCAATATCATATTCACATGCTTTCAGATTAAAACAGAAATCAATTTTTTTTTTACTTTTCTTATCTTCGTTACATGGCAACTTTCAAATATGCCTACTTTCTAGAGTTATTAATTAAGGATAAGAAAGAAAGTACATTAATTGGCTATAAATTGGTCTTCCTATAAGCCAATTGTAGCCACATGTAAACTATTTATCTAAAAGGGCTTGTCAAATCCTAGATCTCTCAAATTCCTATTTGGGTAAACTATTTAGCTAAAAGGGTTTGTCAAATCCTAGATCTCCCAAATTCCTATTTGGGTAAACTATTTGGCTAAAAGGGCTTGTTAAATCCTAGATCTCCCAAATTCCTATTTGGGTAAACTATTTGGCTAAAAGGACTTGTCAAATCCTAGATCTCCCGAATTCCTACAGGACATGTCAAACAGTAATGCATGAATTATCAATGCAGAAATGGGAACTGGAATGGTCACCTCGACCAAAGGTGTCTTTACTAAAACATTCCTCTAACTATACATTCACGGAAAAAGTGCAATACAGAAACAAACCATATAATAACAAAAGCACTCTGTAGCCATAGTCGAACCAAAGGCTACCTCAATAGACTTCGGATCATTGAAACGTATGTTTTTGATGAATCCTAGTTCAACATGTGTTTTTTTCATTTTCTTTTATGTGAGTTTTCAGAAATATTCGTTGATTTTTTTTTTTATATTCCAGTTTAACAAAGATATATGATTTAATAATTTATAGATTTGAATTTGATTTGGATTTACGAATAGTGAATTGTGAAAATGATGTTATATGAAAAATCAATGCTTAAAATGAAGTTTTATTCTAACAGAAAGTAAGAAAAATCAAACAAACAACATAAAATGCTGTTGGTGACTCTCTGAAATTAAGTTAGTTTGTTTCATAAATTGAACATGGCGTCGTCAAGTGTTACTACTTGCATTCATGTAACTAATAACATCTTTATTAAAAAGAAAAAAAACCTTTTTTTTTACACTAACACAACATAAGTACTATCATTATTTTAATGTTGTAGATAAATATATCAAATAGATGGCAAAACTAGAAAAATTACCTGGAGTTTTGGAAAAAAGACGCGTATAACTGCTACTCGTAAGAAAACCGAACAACAACTGATTCAAAATCATGTATCTGCTAATATAATTGGTTAATTCCTGATGATGAGATGTATACTCAACTATCATTGGCTATAGTAGTGTGATTCACGCATGCGCTTTAACCAGAACGCTATATCAACAAACTTCAAATATTATGATAATAGGAAATATTATTGTATTAATTCTATAGAAATAGATAATCAAATTAACACAAACAAAGTCATATCTGGAGTAGACTATATCCAGATTTAGAAACTGATAGTATTATTATTACTAGTTAATTATTACTAGTATTTCTACCTTATAATTATTATTTCAATACAATTATTATTATAAAAATATGAATTTTGTAATAAAGTTAATCAATGAAAATTAATGACTACATCAAATTTGATAAAATTACATTAACCCATAACAATGGTTTATCTACATTAAAAAAAATGAATATTTTAGTAGGTTTGGTCTCCAACCAAATATAAAACATTTATACAACACTACAATCCCAACTTTTTCACGTTTTTTTTGTTTCATTAGGGTTAACAAATCATTAAAACATAATTATTATTCTTAAAAACAGTTCTACAGTTTTAATGTGTTAACAATAAGTAAGAAATAAAATCGTAGCTTTAATGTGTGATTAGTTACACATTTCTGATAAAACTACTATTTATGGCATTACTTCTTCTAATTAATTAGTCATTTAAACTACACAGTAGATTATAATGACTGTTAATTGTGCTTTTTACTAATTTCTTAGCTTTGATAAAGCCAAATAAGTCATACTAAACGTGATACTAATATGAAGATGTATGTTTTTATGACCAAACTCAAGAATACTTAGCTTTTCTTTATTATTATTGGTTGAGAGTCAACTATAATTATAATTTAAACCATAAACATGTTTCATCATCTAACCTGTACATTGTGAGTTATATATGGTATTATGGTTCATTGGGATAGAGGAAAGTGAAACTAAATCTAAGCCCTCAGTTTTAGTTTTACATAAATTTTATAAATACAAAATGAAAAATGAATTCAGAAACATTATGTTGTAATCATGTTTTAATTTAGAAATAAATAATTGAAATTAAAAACATCAAACAGTTTTAGAAAGTCTAATTTCAATTATAAATTAATATAACCTACATAACTTATAACAATTAGGTATTATTCATTGTAGTATAATTCAATCTTTGAACTGTGCATCAAAATTTTTGTTTAATTTCAATTATCTCAATAATTATTCTCGATAATATTTTATTAGCATTAGATAAGATTTATTAGTAAGAAAAAGTTGTTTATTTTGTACAGAAAGATGAAGTTGTCTTAAAATAACCAGTAATAACATATTTGTTACTAATATGGGATTGTAATAACTTTGGTGTGTTTTATTCATGTAGATATTTGTTTTACACGTTACATTCTTCACAAATATTATTATATATTCATAAAGTTGGGTTTGTAATGTGAATTTCTGTTATCCACTACCTCTAGATTATAAATCAGGCATTTATTTTCCAGTAAAAGCATCAACATGTTAGTCGCTTTGCAATATTTTTAGCTCAATGTGAAACCTTAATAAATGTATGGTTTATTTATTTAAAGAACTCTGCGTTAAACCTTGTCCATAAAGACAAATTGTGCTAAATAATATGATGTTTTCTTTTATATTTATGTAAAAACCTCTAAATCATAGCTATCACTTTCCAATATAAGGAAGACAATGTATTGTATTTATAGTCCAATTAATTAAAGAAGTCTACGTTAAAACCTTGTCCATAAGACAAATTGTGCTAAATAATGTGACATTTTCTTTTAACTATATTCATATAAAAACCTCTAAATCATAGTCACCTCTTTCCAATCTTAGGAAGACAATTAAAGTATTGTATTTATAGCTCAATTAAAAATAGTAAATCTTTAAGATTAAGCATTGGCAATAAACGTTTTAATTATGAAAGCTGTGCCTTCAATTGAAATAAGGTGAAATATCCACATATGCAAAGTCAATTTTTAACGACTTCATTAAAATCTTTATATTCTCATTTCAGTTTTAGTTTTACATTTTAAGCAAAAGCTCACATCAATAATCTAGTAATGTTACCTTGATTTTCTAAAAAAAAATATGATTATCTGCGTAATAGAAGATTTAAATCCTTACACTTATTATTCAAATAAATGTAATGACTTATTATTCTTCTTACACCTCATATAAGTCATTTAAACATTTCAAATCATTTCATTAACCCTCTAAACATCAATTTTATTTCAGTCGATTCAGTTAATAAATTTCTTCCATGTCTTCCATGGCATGATGGATTTGTCTCATAAAATGCTTTAATAAATCTATATATTGCACTCTTGAGCAAAACTTAATATCAGTTACAATTACATTATCATTGTGAATGTAGTACCTTTCTATCCTATTTAAATGTGATGAATGACTCTTTCCTCAAGAAAGAGGACTTATGTTTGTTGAGAAATATCCAGGTTTTTTTTTACTATTCTAGTCTAATAGTTCATATTTGTTATTTTCAAAAATTAGTAGCTACCGACTATAAAAGATTTAAATTATATTGAATAGCTGGCTTTGACTTCGATTTGAGTATGTAAACTGGCTAATTTCTAATATATTTTTTCTCAATATATCTTTTAGTATATCTTTTTAATATATTAAAAAATAATATATTTTTCCTCTGCAAACTTATAACAGAGTACAGGAGGCAGGAAAAGGATAACACTCACTCAGAAAAAATTCGTATATATGTTATTTGACAAAGGGGAAGGAAAATGATCTTATTAAATACTAAGAAGCCATAAAATTTCCAGTATAATAATTCTATAAAAACCAATAATGTAAAAGATATTTCAAATTTGTTATCTTCCGTTTAGAGATTAATAAATGTAATTATCGTACATCTTTAATTATAAATCATCTTAAAACAACATTTTTTCTTAGCTGTTTATGATGTTTTTCAGAGGAAATAAGGGTATTTTCCTGTCTTAAATTTGAAAAATTTTACTTTAATATTCAATGTAGAAGGATGTCAAGTAAACGATGTAAGAAATTCACTGGCTATTTGAACAAAAGCCATGTTCTCTTGTAGGAGAATATTTCTTATCAAGAAATGTTCAGTTTGGTTTTCCAAAAATGTTATTACTGCTGTAGTTATACTAATGAAATTATTTGCATCAGCTCTGTGATGTACAAAAATATGCTTATATATTGATATGTCCTTCAACCACTATCTGTACTACCTCAGGAATGAAAGACTAATAATCATATCCCATTTAGATGTTTACGTTATGCTTAAATGAGACGTTATGTGTTATATACTCAAGAAATTTGATATTAAGTTAAGTAAAGTTGAGTGTAGGCCACTCCAGATGTTTTTAATAATGTAATCTGCACGCGAGTTTATTTAATTAAATTAAGTTTATTTAAAAATTAAATTTTAAGTTTAAAGTTATTTGAATGTTACAGCTTGTTTATTAGATAATAGAATTTTTGAGTTAATATCGAATGACTCTTAGCCATTTGCATCAGTAGTCAATTAAGTGATAGTATGTAGAGAATATGGCTAACCGAATGACCTCAACTCTAACATAAAATGGGTTCCTATAGATAAAACGAGTCCTGTTAATGTACTTCATAATGTATTAGAAATACCAAATCCTTCTGATTCGTGTTTATGTATGTGTGTTTATGTATGTATGTTTATGTATGTGTGGTTTATGTATGTATGTGTGTGTGTGTGTGTGTGTGTGTGTGGTGTGTGTGTGTGTGTGTGCGTGCTGTGTGTGTGTGTGTGTGTGTGTGTGTGTGTACGTGTGTTTCCCTTTCAGCACGTTCTACTTTATTGTATTATATTCTGTTAATACAATCTCAAATTATGTAAATACTTACATAAGTATATTACATATGAATTATTAATAATATTGTTTGTACTATATACAGATTAATATTACTTACACATTAATTGCAAAATGTAAATCATTATAACTGTACTTGACAATTTATTGAAATTTATGTTATTTATAAACTTGAAAGAAAAGTATTTGTCTGATGTCTTTTTTTATAAACACTTGTTTTGAAGGTAGCCATGTTTTGCCCATTGTTGCAATTCGTCTTCTGAATTGAAGTCTATTACTGCATATAATTGGTGACTTATAAATTATATGGTTTACAGGCCTAATTTTGTTGTTGCAAGGGCACCTAGATAAGTTGATAACTTGAATTTCGTGTAGACATTCTCGTATCTTTCCATGGTCAGTCATTATTTGAGGTCCTTTGTGGTCGCCTTGAGATTTGCTACGTTTAGTCTAGAGTAGACAGTAGGGAAATATTTTTTTGGCACAGAACCATGGTTTCTGTTACATGTCTGTTCCATTTTTGAATACTGTTCATATGTAACCTTCATTGGTGGAATGACCAAGGTGACAGATGATGGCTTATCAGATTATTTGTATCCCTTGTAGTTTGCTTCGGAATAGATTAGCAATTTAATTTCCTATAGTTCCTACGTCAGCATTTATCCATATAAAAATAACTTTTCCGTATACTTGGAGAGTACTACTATGCATTTTTCGTATATCAATAATTATTGACTGTTATCTTCGATTGATTAGTAAGTCAATACTAACTTTACTGTCTGTTATGGTGTTTGTTATTGATATGATAAATAGTTATTGATCAGAGGTATGTTTGTAGACAACTATTTTAGTGTCAAAATTTAAAAGCATATTATTCGATCAAAGTCAAACAGCAAATAGCTAATAATTCAGCTTGTTGTTTGAACATTATGGACCTAACCTGATCCCCATCTCTTCAATAATTGTATCCCCATTGTATACAACAAACCCTGCGCCAACTCCTCAGTCTATCTTACTTCAAACTGTGAAAATTTTGTACCCTGCTGTGTCAACCTGGGAGCCATTACGAACAATTTCTGGGTACTATCCAGGATGCGGTCAAAGTTTGAAATCTAAATTATAGTGTGTGTGAGTGCCTATCCATTTTTCATTTTGTTTTAAAAATAAAATGGATAAATCATCTTAATCTATAATAATTAAGTTTTGTTTATATCTTTAAAGTTGATTGAGTCTGAAAATTATATTGGGGAAGTGAGCAAAGGAGAGCCTAAGCCAGTAAAGAAGTAACAAAGTAAATACCAAACAAAACTGGTTCCACATCTACTGAGTATATGTTTCCATTTTAAGATTCATGATTCTGTCTACAATACTTCTTTGAAGAAGCTTTTAATTTACTTTACTTCCAGTATTAACAGCATAATTGTAAAACAAACTTTAGCATGATTTTTAGTATTAAAGCATATCAAAACATTATTCTAGTTTGGACAATGTACAAAATAATTCTTCAAATGATTTAGAAAAAAGAAATTATTAATAAATCTCAGTATTAAATATTAAGTGACTCATTATTCTTATTCTGTTCACTTTTTCTATACCTGAGATATTGCTGTATACGAGATTAATTTTCTATATTTAAGATATTTTCCTATACCTTATATTAATTTTTTCATAACCCAAATCCTTTTAAATAGCCTTTTCAGATTTTATTATTCCAAATCCTTTGAATAAGTATATTAATTCAATTTTGAAAAAAGAGTTAAAACAATTTTTCGTAACATATTTCGGCTTACCCATATTTCTTTATTCTTCATACAAATATGTTAGAAGTTTTTTCTTAAGTATTCTTGATATATAATGAATTATATTTACTTAATTTTAATCTTTTATTACTTTTTAAATTTATTGAGATGCTAAAATTACTCCAATCAATTTAAATTATTGGATACTCAGATTTATCATTTTATATTTGGCAACATTGAAATGATACAGCGGTGAGGTTACATTTATAGTTACAGTTAAATAGTTATTCAGTAACAATGAATATATGTTACTAAAATTCTTAGGAAAATTATGTATTTGTTACTTTTGTATTTTTCTTGTTTCTAAGTTAAATTTTCACTTTGTTACACAAATCTTTAGAGAAAAGGTTGAGACATTTTTGTGAATGACGTAGTTAGGGGAAACACTTTCTTTTCAATTTTGAAAGTTTATATTCCTGAGTTGTGGAGGATTTGTTTGAATTAAACAATCATTTCAATATGGTTAAAAGAAGAAAGCTTAATTCCTCTAAAAATCGCATTCTACGTTCGAGATCACCTCAAAGTAAGTGTTTAAGTTAAATTTGAAAATAATAATAACATTTTTGATGACACATTTATAGCTACTTATATTACCAGTTCAATCTAAAAATCTACTTAATAGATTACTATTTTGTTGTTGTTGTTATTCTATTCCTATCAATTAATATCAAATTAATCATTTTGAAATGTTTTTGATTGGTCTCTTATATTAAACTTAAAATGTGAAATTCATATTCAGTCTCAGTCCTTTATTTTGCTATCATTAATTTATTTTACACTTATAACCTTCTAAGGTGGGTTCATATCGTAGGTGGAGATGAAGTAGTTACAGCTCGAGACAGATTTAAAGGAGCTCTTCTTGATCTCCTCCCTAGGAGTGATGAAGATTCTGAGTCGAGTGGTGATGATTCCAAATCATGGACAAACAGGTTCGAATCAAAGAATCGTTTTCAACAATGATATCTGTTATTTTCTTGCAAATATGAACTTTCTCTGGTTGCATTTTAAATAGTACATTGATCGATAAAAAGAAATACAATTCCGGAAATGTTAGTTCATACATAATTTTATAAATAGGGGAATTCATTAAAACAGTATCTAATAACAATTCTCTTATTATACAGTTACTATATATGGAATAGCTTTGTACAGAATATAATGCCAGCACCAGTTTTTGTATAATGTGTGCATGCTAAACAAGCATTAATTAACGGAAGAAAAACGTTTTTGTACTATACAAATTGATATTTAAGTTACCATCACGTAGATTTTAGTCATTAAAAGCAAATTTTAGTCATGGCTGTTAACAAAAACTTGGTTTAGAACATTTATAAGAAAATGCTGACTTTTAATTCTTGGTATATTTGACACAGTTTTAAAGGTGACTGGTTTTCTTATTGGGAATCTATTATTTTGGTGTTAACAGAGAAATTTCATATGTGCATGAAACCTAGAAGTTCTCCAGCAAAAAAAAAAACTATTTCCATGAGTAAAATTACCAAAAACTCCCAAAGTAACTTGTATATAATTTGGATTTGTAATAAAACTAATAAGTACCATTATCATTTTTCAGATCAGTCATAACGTAGTTTTATCTTTTTCATCTTTTTACATATTTATGTTCAGTTTTGTTGTATGCAACTGTTAAAGAAACCAGTTGAACGGTTATTTTTTGTGTGTTAAATTTTAATTTCCCAAAAAAAACTTACAGGTTTTTTTAAAAATCTATTAGGAAAATTCTGAATCCTATTAATTATAGTAATGATATTTTGTGATTATAAAGAATTAGTTAAAGTTGATGAATTGGTATGCATTCTCTTCTCCATGGAAGAATTTATGATTTTGAGTTTGCTTTTTTGAATTAATAATGGACCAATTTGAATTTAATAGTTTGTTTTTACCATATATATGCCATTGATTAACTAACAAATGTTTACCCTACCTAATAACGTCGTCTCATTTCATCTTCTCTTATACTGATGAAGAACTGGTGTTCAAAATATATACCGAGAGAGTTTAGGAGCCCCAGAGTTGACAAATCAACAAAATGGCCAAAATGTTTTATGGCCTTATTTGTTTAATAATTTCAAATATGTAAACATGGATGGATTTTGTTGTAATTGATAATTTCAGGTAAATAATGTCTATTTATTAGATTCAAAGAAGTGTTTGGTCTTCCCCCAAACCAGGAATATAGCAAGGACTAATTAAACTTATATTGAAAGAAACATTACTGCAATATAAGTATGAGTTGCCATTTAAGAAAAAGAAATGACTCCAAAATCCCTACTGGAGAGTAGGGAAACCCCTTATAACCTCTATGTAAAGGTCCGTCTCTGTAAACGCTGGGGCTCCTAAACTACACTTTAGCCAGTGTTTCTTTCTGTTTCTGTAGATTCTGTTATTTTTAGTTTATTTATTTCGTAGTTTTTTTTTGTCTCATACAATATAATAATATTGTTGAACCGTTTTATATTTACATGGATAATAGTTTTTATTGTAAAACACATAAAACTTGGTGGATTAAAAGGTTTTTTTTTATTTTTCAAAGTTATTGAATATTATAATTAACTCTTACCTCAGTCAACGAATTTCTCCTAGTTTTAGGTTAACTGTTTCTTTATTATTAAATTTCTCGTTGAATCCAGTATATTTAAAACTATTTAGTGTGTTTATATTTTATCACAAGATTAAAACCAGATAATATTCTGTCCTTATCTTGCATATTATGTAAGTTTTGGAGTGTTCTGAAGTTTTTAATCTGATTATGAACAGATATGTCTTTTTTTAGTGTATTTGAAACTTTATCTAATGTTAAATCATAAATATGCAATAACTTTTATCTCGTATATTACATGTGGTGTTTAATAACTGTCGAGGCTATTGAAGATGGTCTGTATCCGAAACCGGTTGAACATGATGGAAAGTGTACAGTATACAAAGTAGTGTACAGTATCGTACATTTATACAGTTTATATTTATATTAGTGTAATACACTAATCTCAGTGGTGATATGATTTTTATTTATTAAAAGTGTTAAAACTTCCTAGTTTTATTAAGGGTGCATTATTAATACTGTACTTCCAGGTTATTATCATTTTTTTTTAGAATTTTAATGTTCCAGAGTATACTAACTGTGGTTATGCGTTTTTTAGTGTATTACAAGGTTCTATCCTATTAATGAACAGATGTACGTCTGAAATATATATTCTAATGATAGCACCACAGAGGTAACTTTTTAATGTATTTGGAGTACTCTCCTGAAAATGGACATCTTCTGGATTGGAGATTATGAATCAAATTCATCTTCGAAATTAGTAAAAGTCTCTTGAAGGTGGAATAATCAAGGATTCTTTACCAGAATCATCTTTTATCCTTGTATCTTCCCCTATAGAATGATTGAATTCGAAACATGTTCATTGAAAAAGTATGCGCAGTAACCTGAAGATGTTCGGGATCTGATCAGAACGAAGGTCTAATTCATGTTTTTAAGTAGCATAAGCCTTCTTATTGAGATGGAAGGTGATTCAAAACTAGTTTAATCAGGATCAAATGGATCTTAGGAAGTAGTAGGAGTAGTCATATGGGCGTGATGAGAGCCGGTGAAAGCAGGACTACATGCATTTTTTAAAGTGGTACTAGTCTTCTGAAGATTGGTATGATCTGAAATGGTAGAACTAGAATCCTTTTTGATCCGGGATCAAGTCCCTCTTTGAGAGTTGTATTATCTGTCCCCTGAAGATTTATTATTTATTTATTTGTTGAGGGTGATTGTAGTACTGTGTCCTAAGAACTATTGTACTTTCCCCCCTTCTGTACTATAGTACCCCAGTTAGCTTCAACGCCTCCCCTGAAGATGGACGTATTTCTAAACCACTGTCTTCAGTTGAAGATAGTTGACATCACTAATCAAATGTCTGTTGAAAGTAGTATGACTAGCTGTTGTGAAAAAAGATGTGATCCAAATAGATTAAACCAGGACCTATTTCTATTCTTTGAAAATAGAATAGAGTGTGAATAGTTTCCTGGAAATGGCCTTGATCAGAAATTGTAACTTAACTGTCAGTTCTATAATCGGTATGATGAAAGGTTACCCAAATAATAAGGTATGAAATATTCTTATTCTAATAAGAAATTAAAGTTCTTTTAAAGGAAATTTGACACAAGGAGTGGTTACTGAATTATTGTTATAGATCCAAGAGAAGTTCCCCACAAAAGAAGATTTCAGAAAGACTGAGTCAAGAGCAAAGTGGATTCAAGCAAGCCTTTATCATGAAGCTTTATGACAGGACAGTGGATTTGTCTAACTTCACCGATACCACTCCTTTGTATCCGATTTGTCGAGCATGGATTGCCAACCAGTCAACTCCGCAACCATCCAGGTTAATATTAATCTAAACTCAGTTGTAATTATGCTTTAATTATATGTGTACAAGTGTTATTTGTTGCAAACTGCAACACACTCGTGTATGCGCTCGCTCTGTCGAAATATAAACTTTAGAAAGTGATTTTGCTTTGTTTATGTGAATATGTAATAGATGTTAACCCTTTCGTGGTCCACCAAGGAAAACTCACCGTGCACAAAAGCGACAGACGTCTATATCCGTCATTTTCTTAGCCTGCATAAAATGACCCAGACGTGCCATGTCGTCCTGTTCCAATGCTATTTTGGACCAAAATATTAAAGGTGTGTATGTTGTTCACTGCTTTAGCCCACTCATTGGGAATTTTGTACAGATTTCAGTAGCAACTATGTCATTTCTCCTAAACGATTAGAAGTATGTGGCATCCAAGGTCAGTGCGCTCTCAGCTATTGATGGGTGAGGTTGTGCTTCGCGTGCGCCCCGTATCAACCTTTGTTGTTGTTTCACAAGTAACCCGGTTTATCATCTATATTTTGACGTATACATTTTAAATTACTATTTTTTTTCTACTTTATAGATATTTTATCAATTATAAACCTAGAATAATGGCTAAAAGATACAGGGATTAGTGAAGTGCTATTACAATTATGAGATGTAGACGACTCAGACATTGACAAAACTCTTTATTCGGGGATTGATAAAAGAACAGTTAAGGCAACATCACCTTCTACACTCTTTAGTTATAATTCCTTTTAACATAAATTAAACTTCTGTAGGAGTAGTAATTGTGTACTGAGGCTGTCTAAGTTGCGATAAGTATCTATGTCCTTAAAATCTTTTAATAGCAGCGATTAGTTTTGTTAACCATGTTAGGCTGTTAAAAGTCTGGAAGGAATTCTCTTATCACATGTCAAGAAAATATTCTTGATAGTACTCTTTCTGAATGAGGTTGTCACATTGAACTCTTGTAAAACAGTAAATAAGTTTCTAAGCAGCTGAGGTTTGTCGACTTATCTCAGTTAACATATTACTCTTCATAATTAAATATTGAAAAATGAAAACAAGACATTATATTTGAATTACTCCCTGGTTTAATTTCTTAGTGCTTCTTCAAAATTTAAAATTGTTTTTATGAGTAATTTATTGGACTTTTTTTTTTTATTATAAAAGTGTCTTAATTTTTACAGGAAAGATGATTCAGTAAATGATGAATTAAAAGATGATATTAAAGATGATCCAGACCCAACGAAAAGACTCTATAATAAATTGCCTGGACCAAGTTACAAAGTTAATGGTAGTAATAAAATCAGAGTTCCTGACCCTCTACCGAGGCTGACCAACTATCCAACAGTAACCTCGGTAAGCCTATGCTTCTTCACCTTGATAATGTAGGCATTGACGCTCTTTCTTTTGTTATTTCTTAATAATATGCTAATTAGTTCAATAAAAAACAAATATTGATCTCATGAACGAAGAAAAAAATGACAATAAACATTCAATGCAAATTGATAACAAAAAAATTCAAACCATGCTATAGGAGTCATGAGTGTCATCACATTTTATTCCAAGGTGACTTACATTGACATATATGGCAACTCTTATACTGATTTATTTAAAATCGCTGTGGATGACTACAGCCTGAAGGAAAGTAGTCCTTTCCAATTACTTTCATTCCAATTTTTGATGAAAGTAACAATTAGAGTGTCTGCTTGTCGATTTATACTATTCTAATTGCCAAGTTGTGTGTTGTAAGTCAGTATATGTCGTGTCTAGTACTGTGGTACCTCAGTGTTCGAACGACTTTGAACTTAAATTGTAGTTCGAACATAATTTCGTAACTCTTTAGATTTATAATAACTTTTAGTAGTTTGCATACACGTTTTAATATAGGGAAACCTACAATCTTGAAAAAAATAACATCTATATGATCTGACCAAATGAATTATCCCCCATTCCTCATGATGTATTTCTTAACGGAAAATTAGTTTTGATTTTCGACCAAAATTCTGGAACGAATTACAATAAAAACTGAGGTATCACTTTATAAGCATTTTTTGGTCGTATGGTTTTAGAATTAAAATGAAAAAAAAAATGGTTTACTGCTTTTCTAGGGATGTATAGTTTTAAGGAATTTTGCATTCTAGTGCCCTTACTGGCAGCTTAGAATGGGAGGGAAAGGTTTTTGCCTTCATTGATTAATAGAATATCAAACTCTTATGTTGACATTTGATAAATTGTTTTAAATTAAATAAAATGTAATCGTTTCACTAGCTTTATAGCTAAAAATAAATCAAACGCCATGCACTTAATTTTTGATGTTAAAGGTCTTCCATGTCATAAGAACCCTTTTCCTGTCGCTCTGTACCTCAAGTTGGATTCTGTACTCCTACACTAACATAAATCAAACGCCATGCACTTAATTTTTGATGATAATGGTCTTCCATGTCATAAGAATCCTTTTCCTGTCGCTCTGTACCTCAAGTTGGATTCTGTACTCCTACTCTAACACAAATCAATTCATTATTGTTGTATTTCTGATATTATCTCCATTACTAGTATTATGAGTTAAAAATGAATTATTGAAAAAAAAATACCATTTGGATTATGATTGTAATTTATTTTTTTCTACGTTTATGTTGCAATCTGTTCTTTGTTTATTCTATACATGTGGTACTATACGATTATAGTATAAAAAAATTTCACATAAACACGTGAAATAACAATCAATGATCAAACCACAATAAGAAATGGGAAAACAAGACGGTTGAAAGATCTTAGTCTTGTTTTCCCATTTCTATTGTGGTTTGATCATTGGTTATAGTATAAATATGAGTTTACTGCTATTTCTAAGGTGTATTCTCAATGTTTTCTCCTTTAGTAATTTTGTTTGTGAAGTTTTAAAATTATTATAATACAATAATTATAAATTAGTAAAACAAGTAATATAATTATAAATCATATTACTGATATTAGTATTATATATAGTACTAATATATAAGATTTTTACTGAGCCTGTTTCGCTCTGTGCCTTCAAATTGCTGTTATAATGTTTTTTTTTCATTTATACATAATGTACATTATTTGTTTATTTATTATTACTATTTACCAAAATAATTACAATAAGCAATAAAGTAACAGCTTCACATGTGAAGATTGTCATTATTTACCCAAACACGTTTCATAAAGATAATTTGTTATTGGTGTAAGAACTAAAAAAATATAGAGTAACTACGAAACTTAAGTGTTTAATTTGTATAACTTTCTTCTAATAGAATGAATCTATAGAATGGATATGTTTCGGTCTGTGCCTTCAAATTGCTGTTATAATTTTTTTTTTTTTTCATTTATACATAATATACATTATTTGTTTATTTATTATTACTATTTGCAAAAATAATTGCAATAAGCAATAAAGTAACAGCTTCACATGTGAAGATTGTCATTAATGACCCAAACACGTTTAATAAGGATAATTTGTTTTCGGTGTAAGAACTAAAAAAATATAGAGTAACTACGAAACTTAAGTGGTTAATTTGTATAACTTTCTTCTAATAGAATGGATCTATAGAATGGATATGTTTCGGTCTGTGCCTTCAAATTGCTGTTATAATTTTTTTTTTTTCATTTATACATAATATACATTATTTGTTTATTTATTATTACTATTTGCAAAAATAATTACAATAAGCAATAAAGTAACAGCTTCACATGTGAAGATTGTCATTAATGACCCAAACACGTTTAATAAGGATAATTTGTTTTCGGTGTAAGAACTAAAAAAATATAGAGTAACTACGAAACTTAAGTGTTTAATTTGTATAACTTTTAGTAGAATGGATAATATCTCTTTAGGTAATCACAATAACTGCTGAACAGATATCGCATTTTATTTATGTTTTATTCGTTTTTCAGAATCCAAACGATAGGCCAAGTAAAGAAGAGCTTCTTATGGATAATTTGTCCCATTGGAATAGAGTACGAGAGAGTTGGACTCATGCTTCTAGACTGAATGAACACCGTTACTCTCGCAGCATTTCTATCCTTAACGACATCTTCTATAAGTGATTATACAGCTTTAAATATTACCTTAGATTCTTAACAGTAGGACAGTTGATTCAAAGTCGTTAAACTTATAGGCGGAAATGAAGGTTTTTTTGCTTTTTGATAAATAATATGACAACGAGGAAACGAAATGTTTTTCTATGAGGTCGCTTGATTAAAAAAAAATAGAAGATTTATTACTCATAAACAGCATGTATACTGAACGTTTTAAGAATGTTAATGTTTTATTAATTTTTTTTTATAATTTTTAAAGTAATAATTATTGCCATAAAGTCATAAAAAAAACCTATATGTTCGAAACGTGTTGCTCATTATTATTTGATTATTATTGAAAACAAATAAACATTTAAATGTATTGAATATTATAAAAACTGTTACATTATCATTATTATGAACTTTAATTATTCTTTGTAACTTAAGTTTTTGTTGAAACAAAAACTTTCTTTGATTATGTTTTAATTGGTTGTTCCCAGTAGGGAGCATAAATAGGTATTAAGTCCTTATAGAAGCATTTGAACTGATCCAAAGAGGTTCTGTATCCCTCGTCATCCTTAAGTGAACCATTAACAGAAGTTGGCAAATATGATTGTATAGGTAATTTTAGTTTATTTGATCTCATGGATTTTTTTAAAGTTCTCCTTTAGTGTGATTTTTTTGTTGTATTTATGTAGAACAGTGACAAAGTAAAAGTGAAACACAGTTTCCTCGTCCTTAAATGTTGATAAATAATCTGCGCAGGCATAGAGTATTCACCACTATTCTGCTGGAGTGTCTGGCAAACAGCTAAAGTCATTAGGTAATTGTAGCAACATTGACTGTCATGTCTCTTCCGTTAAATACTAATATGTTCCATATGGAACACTATTACTTGGTATCTTTTAAAAAATATCCCGACAACATCTGCTCAGCTTTGATACAAGTTCTTTCTTTTCAACCTCCTTTTGTTCTTACTGATATTTTCATTTGTTAGCTAATAAATTACTTAAACATAGTATGTGGAACTCGAGGATGCCTGATGTTGTCAAGATCTCAAGAGAGAGGCTTGTCAAGAGTGCATGACTTATTCAGTTCTGGAGCTATCAAAACTGTTTCAAGTTGTCATGCCCCATAATTTTTTTTTTTAAAAAAAAAGAAAAACATTTATTTTATTAACTTTTATAAAATGACTGATATCTTTGTTTTCAACTGTAAGTTTAATCCATATTCGATTCCATGGTGTTTTTATTTTCATAATTTTGTAATGGTCTCACTTTTAACTTGAGGCTCTGCTTGTGATAAAATAAGGAGACTTCAGTTCCTGAAATATCCAATGGTTATTTTAAGCTATATATTTCAGCCGTCTTAATACTAAAAACGTAACAGGCAAACTAACATAAAATTTATCACGCATTAAAATTATATCTGATTATAATCAATAATTATATATAGCTCATAATAACATAATAAAACTAACCTTTCTCACTTGACATGCTTTTTGAAGTAATCATGGAAAAAATTATACTAAAGTTATTTAATGCTTTGACGTAATTTATATCAGGTTTTGGAAGGTTATTTTACAAAAGTCTTCGTGATGCAGACGGTAAGCGCTTCTAATGCCAAGGGTATGGGTTCGATTCCCACAAAATTTCTATTATTTCATTCAGTTTAGAGCTTGTGCAAATATTTAAACACGAACATCAGAGTTTTATAAGTATATAGGCTACTCTTGACAACCCTAATGAGAAAAATTATTAATAGTATTGTAAAAAGTCGAGGCGAGTAAGCAAACAACTGAGCTACCCTAGCCCCCCTAATACGATTTTTTATTATATAATACAACTACAACAAAGCCAATCACAACAAAAATAAATATAATTTCAGGTCTCTATCCCCACGGAAAATGGGTGACAAACAAACTTACGAACTTTATATATTTAGATTATTTTGTTTGAATATTTTAACGGTCAAATCATTAAGCTCGGATTTATTTTTGTTATTCTATCCTGATATTTTTTTTAACATATTTATTTAAATATACAACTACGCATATGTTGCGTAACAAGCATAAGTCTTGTGAGTAATACAAATAACTTTGACAAACATAAACAAAGAATGAAACCCTCTGGTTCAACTTTTCACTTCGTTTCTATCCATATATACGCATATAAACTTAACATAGTGCACTACTCACCTGCTATGGACCCTCAAAATACTATTTCTTGTCGTGGACCCCTAGCGGTACATGTGGACCATGTTGGGAACCACTGGTTTGAACAAATCATCTATTTGGTTGTTAGTTTGTTAGTTCATAACAGGATTATGAACTGTTAAACTATTTTTGTGTTTAAATATATATAAACATCTGCCATTACCACTCTTAGTCCTTTGTGTCCATATTGAACATTTCAGGTCCATGTGTCATTAAATGATTGGCAAAAATTAGAATTAGTTTTATTATATTTAAAGATATTTATGAATATGTTCTATATACCACTGTCTTAAAGTCATTCCTGTCTACCTTATACAATATTGTCAAATCCACTGTAAACTTCATAAATGTGTAAACATAAAATAGTTTTCAAACATATAAATAAACAAACTAACAATTAGATAGATGACTTATTTAAATCACTGACAGGTTTACATGTGTGAAGAAAATGAAAGATTGACAAACAAGAGATAGTAAAAAATTGGAAATGATTTAATATAGTTTATAAAATAATTAAATAATGTTATTTTTATAAATATATTTACATTAATAACAAGATTTCACATAAACATGTGAAATAACAATCAATGATCAAACCACAATATAAAATGGGCAAAAAAGACCGTAACAAGCGTTTTCGTCAGAGTCGGCTTTTTGACTCTGACGAAGACCGCTTGTTACATTTAAAAGATCTTAGTCTTGTTTTCCCATTTCATATTGTGGTTAGATCATATATTTACATTAATATCATTATTATTAATTATTATTTATATTAATATTAATTATTATTATTAAATAAAATAAATAAATATTGTTGAAAAATATAAATTACATGCAATAAAATGAATCAAACATTTTTCCATGCAGTTGATAATTGGATAGGCTATCAAACAGGATGAATTAATAGATATGAATGTTATTAATAAATAATGAATAAATAAATAAAGGATAAACTCCTTGAAAACTCTCATGGCGCTCTGGAAAGCTGATTGAGTGGGAAAGATTTATTATGAGTAAATGGTATATACTTCTTTCATTTACAATATTACATGTAAACTGTTAAGGCTCGTCAAGTAAGAAAGGTTAGGTTACTAACAACATATGTGCTACTAATAGTAATATTAATAAAATTACAATTAACAAATGTGTTTTTTTTTTGTTTCAGTGCTCAGAAATCTTTTTAAATCTTTAATCTTCAACTATTGGATTTCTTCTAACATTTCTCTTAGAATTATTTTATATACAAATATAGTCTGGATGGTTTAGAGTTTTATTTTTATATTTAGTAATTATTTTATTTATTGTATTCTTTGTTTTCCTAATTTGTTATTCTATTATGTAATGCACAACAAATCAATATATGTTAGACAAAATAATTTGTATAAATTATTATTGTTTTTTGGGAATATTTAATGAAATAATTAAAACTGAATCGTATTTTTTGTTTTATAAAAGTTTTATGTATTGAGTGTTTGTAATTTAATAGCAAATATTGTTTCTCATTTTGAAAAGTATAATAAACTATAATATAATATATAATATAAAAATATAATGTAGACTGTAATTCTATAATAAACACTGGTTTATTACAGAATCAAGATTTGGCAATAGTGCTCCATCGGGTTCAGGTGTGGTGTAATGGTTAGAGTGCAGGGATATAAGATATCATTATTAACCGTTATAAGGTGAAGTCGCCCGACCGGTTTCGCAATGGCTGCATCATCAATGGGACTAATGATGATGGTCCCATTGATGATGCAGCCATTGTGAAACCGGTCGGGTGACTTCACCAACGATAGAGTAGGTATAATGGTTAATAATGATATCTTATTTACTAACCTCTGTGGCACTAACAATATGCATGCAGTGATATAAGTGGGTTCGTTCAAAACTTCAATATAAATAAAAGAGATCACAGAAACTCACTACTATTTTTCGACGACAATAGATTCATAAATTTCACACGTTAATTTAAGTTGACTCTGGGAAGGTTTTAGGTGGGCCAAATTGATTGAAGATCAAAGAGGTAAAACCTTCATTTATATATAATATTTTTTTTATCTTTTTATGCAGTTTGTTTACATTTTGGTACTCTCCTGTCAGCAATGAAAGTTTTTGTTTTAAAAAAGTAAGTATAACGTTTTTTTCATTTATATAACACATATTTGCATTGGTTTTTATTTACTTTTGAAAATCCTAAAAAAATATTGTTGTGAAGATTAAAAAATGAAATTTAAAGAAAGAAACGCTAATTGAAAAGTCCATTCTAGGTTTTTAAGAAAAAATAAAAAGGACATTTTAATAGCCCTTTAACATATTTTACTTAAGTAAAAGAGTTTCAGGATGTCGTCATGTTGGAATTGACTGATTACCAATATACTACAAAGCTGCACTAGCAAACTTCACGTACACGTGGAAAACTGAAACAACTGCGAATTTTATTGAAAAACCATCATGAGAATATTTTCTTTGTAAAGTGTGGTTGTTTTAACATTGCTGATTATAAAACATCTATCCGGGCATAACAACTTGTGATATATACAAATTATGGAATGGAAGGACATCTGACAAGTGGAAAATCTCAGTTTTGAAATTTTCAATACAGTTGACTACAGTAAACTTTGAGGTAACATAGATGTATATCTAAAAAGATCAAGGTTTGAAATATAGAAAGTAGGGATTTAGATATTTAGAAACCTTCAGGATTCTAAACTATTCGGCAACATACCGTCTTTAGGAGAAATGTCTACTTTTCTCAACTCCCTACTTCTGGGTTATTTAGAGTTTAGAGTACCCAGTCGGTCATCCTCCTCCTTAAGTCTTCAGTAGTCACAGTTTTAGCTGTGGTCCAACATTTACATTAATTATTCTTGCATTCTATTGTTGTTGAATCCGCTATATAGTTCCTGTATAAATACATCAATATATTAGTGCAACTTTAATAGAGTTGAGAGAATATTACAAAAAGCCTCTTCATATCCATCCATGTAGGAGTCAAGAGTAACTCATTTAATTATTAAAGATTGTTCTATTTGGTTAACGAAAAATTTTTCCAAAAATATTTCATTTTCTAATTGTGAGAAGAGTGAAAAACTGTTTTCAAATATTGTACAAAAGAGTATCGCTATCATTATTTGGTTTTGCCCAAAAGCTTTATAGTGTTATCATAACCATGACTATTTGTTTGCCAAATTTCACAATTCTACTCGTA
The DNA here is from genome assembly GCA_026182355.1 of Hermatobates lingyangjiaoensis. Classification (NCBI taxonomy): domain Eukaryota; kingdom Metazoa; phylum Arthropoda; class Insecta; order Hemiptera; family Hermatobatidae; genus Hermatobates; species Hermatobates lingyangjiaoensis. The sequence continues at coordinate 792,461 of JAPFBL010000172.1, read as the reverse complement.
TGTGGGACTTGACACTAACGTGGTCACAAACTTTTTAAATACATTTCCGCCCGCATACAGTCATAAATAAAAAACGAGTATTGTGACTGACCAACATTTAGGACCAACTATCAATATTTCATTATATTAATTTCTTTGATATTTGATTTCTCAGAGAGGCATTTCTATTTTGTAAAATAAACAGAAAATTATTATCTTTCATATAAATTTTTAAATGTCAAATTGATTACTAGTTTCCATTCCTCGAGACAATACAAATAATGATTGATAAAGTTGTCAATAGATAGAGTTCTTTTGTATATCACATAACTGATGGGTATAATATAAACGGTATTACTATAGCAGTAATAAAACTTCTTTCAAACCATAGTAAAGATTTTGTTTTAAAAAATAATCGCCTACAGGATAATAAGGATTTTGTTCCTATAGCCAATAGATCTCTTACAAAGCCATCAGTAAAATAACAGGGCAAATGGTTCTGTTAATTTTAAAGTAGTTTATCCACCCTCCTTCTACATTGAATATTGCTGATTGTCAATATAAATTTGATACATCAAAGACTGTAGATTTTAGCCTCTCCACAAACTTTAGATACATACGAACAGACAGACAGACATCATCGAAAAAACTTCATTAAACGACTTTTAGGACCTCAGAAAATGTAATTCTGTCAAAATCTCGAGGTCGAATTTTTTTACATCATGATACTTTACTGATAGTAAAGTAAAAAGACTAAGATCTTTCAACGAAAACAAGCGGTCTTTGTCAAGGTCAAACCTATACTGATTTCTAATTTCTTTCTGTGATTTAGAACATTAATGTTATATGTATCTTGATAAAAGTTTCAACTGTGAAGTAGAAACAGGACCAAATTTATCAGGATTTAATCAAAGTAACCTAGTTATGATAAATTTGATCCTATATATACTGCAGGCCTACCTGCCGTTGCGTCTCCCGTCTGGTGTTCCTGGTCCTCGTCTGTTTATTCTTCTAAAGACGTATTTTCCGAAAATTTGAGTTAGTGTGTTTCTTTACTCTATGTGTACTCTTGATTTTTGAACACACACACACACACACACATATATATATATATATAATTGTTTAAAACTCAACTGCTGGATTTATGACTTTGACGAAGACCGCTTATTATGATTGAAAAATCTTAGTCTTTTTTTCCCATTTCGTATTGTCGTTTGAACATTAATTGTTATTTCTTGTGTTTATTGTGAAATCTTGTTTTATATATATATATATATATATTAGTATAGTTTGGCAGCAAATCTTCTTGTAGGCATACTTTGTTGAAATGTACGGCAGCTTCGGTATTAACGACTTTTAAACTGAGCTGTTCCAGTCTCCTGACAGTCTTACGAATATGAGGTGGTAATTCCCAAATGAGTTGTCCAAAGGACATTGACACACTTTTTTAAAACACTTTAATAATTCAAATACAATTGAAGACTAATATAACTTACAAGACCATTGTATACAAGCTTTCGACTTTTCTCTAGTCATCTTCAGGTAGGTCTTAGGTAGGCAGGTACGTAGGAAGGGTCTTTATACGTTTTTGAAAATTTAAAACTTTTTAAAAAACAATGAAAGAATTTAAACAATTTTGAAATAAACTAAAGAATATAAATAAAAGTTAGCAGGTCTAAACAAGTTACCAAATTGAAAACAGTTTGTCATCCTGTCGTAGGCCAATTAATTAGCATCCCTAATTTTCTTATAACTGTTTTCAAAAATTTTCATGCTTGGTATTATACCCATATCGCATGTCTGGCCATTAATTGAGGGATTTAAATCTTTGATATATAAAGCTTCTAATATATGGAGCCTGTGGAAATCTCTTTCTTTTCTTAGGATTGACCCGTCCCGTCCATAAGCATGTCCCGTCCATAAGCATTTCACGTGTCAAGGGGATATTATGTACTTCTCTGGAATGTTTTTTAGGGGCTCCCTTTTTGAGGCGTCGGGAAAGTTTGTGGTAAACCCTATGTAACAAGTAGGAAGGGCTTCACAGATCCCTTTATTACAGGTATACTTATAATAACTGTGACAAATGGAAAGAAACATAACAAAGGTCTCACTTTTGTATATTTCGACCGTTGTGGCGGTCGTCCTTAGGAGAAGAAATGCATTATATATATATATATATAAAAAGATTTCACATAAACACGTGAAATAACAAACAATGATCAAACCACAATAAGAAATGGGAAAACAAGACTAAGATCTTTCAACCGTAACAAGCGGTCTTCGTCAGAGTCAAAAACCCAACTGACTGTCATCTTAGCCTTGTTTTCCCATTTCTTATTGTGGTTTGATCATATATATATATATATATATATAATTTAAAAAAAGAAAGGACACCTAATGAAAACAGTACGACTCCGGTTCAGTGCTTCGACCATATTAATGGTCGCCTTCAGAGGATATAATGAAGCAAGCAGTAATATTTATATATAAATATTGATAAAAGTATGGACCGTGGAATAGAAACAAAACTAAAGTTTATCGGGACTCGATCAGTTCTTCAGGTTCAAATAAACTCTCATTGCCAACGTTTCGGTTTTTATTTAAAATAAAAACCCAAACGTTGGCAATGAGAGTTTAATTTGGACCTGAAGAACTTACCGAGTCCCGATAAACTTTAGTTTTGTATATAATATATATATATGTATTAGTGAAGGTTGGTAGCAATCCTTACAAATATGTTTTTAAAAACTTTATGTCAATTTCATGCTTATTATATATATAACCAATTAAATGAAACGGTTCCACATACGAAATAAACTATATTAACAAAAGAACACACAAAAATATAACAGATACTCATTACTATATTTCGATGGTCTCGTTATTAGGTTTATATATATATATATAACAAGATAATCACATAAAGACGTGAAATAACAATCAATGATCAAACCACAATATGAACAGGAAAAAAAAAGACTAAGGTCTTTCATGCTTAACAAACGGTCTTCGTCAGAGTTAAAAACCCAACTTGTGGTTTGTTCATTGATATATATATATATATATAGTTTAATGAACATAAAGATACATAGAGAAATTAAAAGCACACACTTACAGTCTCTAATTTTCGGTTGAACCGTCTTCAGGAGAGATAAGAGAGGGAAACCAAGTGTACTGGTACAGAGACGGTCTCCAACCGTGTGTGCTTTTAATTTCGCCATGTTTCTTTATGTACATTGAACTGTATTTGTCCATTTCGGATCGTATTTTCATCGAAAAAGTGTATATATATATGTGTGTGTGTGTGTGTGTTCACTAAAAGATCAAGATTTGAGAAGACATAGATTTATTTCAGTCAATAACATGTTTGGCGATATGAGGTTGCAGGTAGCCTTTTTGTAAGAAAAAAGGCATAATTCCAATTTTTTAGTGTATCTTTGGTTTCTTTCTTAGACATAAAAAAAAAATTCATATGAATTAATATATACTAGTTTCATTGAACGATATTGTGTAATAGAATATTTGTGTTTTTTTTTTCATTTTGAATATATACATGTGGAGTAGTTATTGAAAAGGGACGATTTGATTGGTTGTTTGTATATGTTGACAGTAAAGGCGGTGGGAGATGATTGGTTGGATGGAGGATGTACAGTGGACCACAGCATTCATTGCGCCTTCAGTCCGGTAATAGACGGCCTAGAACCCGTGTCATTGTTAGCTCTCTTCATCTAAACGGACGTGTCGTAACTTGCAAATGTCACCAACATAATACCTTCACTTTACGCTGAAAAAAAAGAAGGAAAATATATATTAAGTCTAACTAGTGGAAAGATTTCATTAGTCAAACTGGGGACTATTTAATTTTTCTTTATTTCATTTAATCCTGAGGCGTTTACATGGTAAGTAAATAATATTTTCCTTTGCTTAGTATAAAATGAGTGACTTTTGTTTAGAAATGTTTAGGTTATGTGTTAAATACATTTCCGTCCCATGTATGCGTTTTTCTCTCCTTGTTTACTCTTAAAATTGAACTGTAGCTAAAGTTTCTTTATTTTTTTAAGATGTTTTTTGACAATTACTCTTTTGTATTCCATACATTTAATATTGGCCATATGTACCTGGCTTTACCTGGACTTTTAGTTTAGTTTGATTTATTACTATGATGGGCTAATCACATCTGACGAGCTGACTGCTCTGACGATGGGTTTTAAGTAAAATGCATGTGTGTTTCAGTTTTCCAAGCGTCATTCAAGTCTGCTAGTTGGTGCTATGTTGTTCTCACCTTCTGGGCGGACAGCATTACTAACCATAAAATTGAAAATGCTTAACTAACTCATGATTAGAATCGATTGGCTCAAAGTTTCTTGAAAGAAGCTTTGTTAACCTTTGTTAAAGGAACTTTAAACAAAGTTTAAACATGTCTTGAATGAGGTCTGTTCACTATATTTACTAATTATTATTTGTGTGATGCATTCTGTGTGGGATTAGCGACCATTATGTTATGTTTATTAACCATCATGTATGTTAAGCCTTACATGAATAATCATAGGTCCTCAGTTAAACCGTTTCTATTCATGCCAGTTCCCATAGTCTCCACTTTAATGAATTTGTTTAGAGTCCCTTAACATAATAGATGTCACTTGACGTGTTCTTACTTCTGTACGCTTGCTCTAACAATGTTGCGACTAAAGTGAGGTACTTCCTGTGCTTTTTTTGTGTCCATAGGTAATAATTTTTTACATGATAGCATAAGTGAAGTTATTATTTGAATTCATGGTTCTTGATTTCTTTTTGTAGATATCCTTTTTTTACAGAATGTCTAACGCGGGACTTTCTTGATCTTCATCTTTCCCATCTCATTCAGTTGCATTTCTTTTCGCACTGTTCTTCTGTGTTTTCCTCGGTTCTCATATTCGTGCTGTCATTTTCTTTGATCTTCATCTTTCCCATCTCATTCAGTTGCATTTCTTTTCGCACTGTCCTTCTTCTGTGTTTTCCTCGGTTCCCATATTCGTGCTGTCATTTTCTTTGATCTTCATCTTTCCCATCTCATTCAGTTGCCATTCTTTTCACATTGTCCTTCTTCTGTGTTTTCCTCGGTTCTCATATTTGCGCTGTCATTTTCTTTGATATTCATCTTTCCCATCTCATTCAGTTGCATTTCTTTTCGCACTGTCCTTCTTCTGTGTTTTCCTCGGTTCTCATATTCGTGCTGTCATTTTCTTTGATCTTCATCTTTCCCATCTCATTCAGTTGCATTTCTTTTCGCACTGTTCTTCTGTGTTTTCCTCGGTTCTCATATTTGCGCTGTCATTTTCTTTGATATTCATCTTTCCCATCTCATTCAGTTGCATTTCTTTTCACATTGTCCTTCTTCTGTGTTTTCCTCGGTTCTCATATTTGCGCTGTCATTTTCTTTGATATTCATCTTTCCCATCTCATTCAGTTGCATTTCTTTTCGCACTGTTCTTGTTCTGTGTTTTCCTCGGTTCTCATATTCGTGCTGTCATTTTCTTTGATCTTCATCTTTCCCATCTCATTCAGTTGCATTTCTTTTCGCACTGTCCTTCTTCTGTGTTTTCCTCGGTTCTCATATTCGTGCTGTCATTTTCTTTGATCTTCATCTTTCCCATCTCATTCAGTTGCCATTCTTTTCACATTGTCCTTCTTCTGTGTTTTCCTCGGTTCTCATATTTGCGCTGTCATTTTCTTTGATATTCATCTTTCCCATCTCATTCAGTTGCATTTCTTTTCACATTGTCCTTCTTCTGTGTTTTCCTCGGTTCTCATATTCGTGCTGTCATTTTCTTTGATCTTCATCTTTCCCATCTCATTCAGTTGCCTTTCTTTTCACATTGTCCTTCTTCTGTGTTTTCCTCGGTTCTCATATTCGTGCTGTCATTTTCTTTGATCTTCATCTTTTTCTTAGTTTTGATCTTAGTTTCTTAGTTTTATATTGCCATTTGTAGTCATTTCAAATTCATAAAAAAAATGGATGAAATGTTTATAGAAATTGTATAATTTTTTTTATATTAAAATATAACGCTTGTATTAAATGATACTGTATGCGAAGCTTTATTGCTAGATATACAAGAAGCAATGGAAAAAATGGAAACTGTTTTGATATAAAATACCATAAATGTAGTATATATTCGATGTTTTAATATTATACACAAACTAAAAGTTCTTTTCTAGTCAACAGTCATATATTTATCAATTTTAAGATGGATAAATCAGATGGTGCTACCTGTAGTGTATTTAGACTACACATCCGCACACACATCCAGACGAACAAAAAAATCTGGTGTAACACACCAATGACAAGAATTAATAATTCACTCAATTAAAATTAGGAGCTCTGATTTCAGATTTCACATTGGTCAACAAATAATAAAAATAGTAATGATAACAGTTTTAAATATGATATACCTGTTTTGTGATTTTTATATAATAGAGTTTCTACGCTAAATTTCTAGTAAATTGGAATTTATTAGAGCCTATGAAATAAAAATGAATATAATTCATTGAAATAAAAATGAATGTTTGTCTGTATGTCTCCTATACCGTCCTAAACCTTTGATCCGATAGCGATGAAACTTTGGAGAATGGTTGGACGCATGACTGCGATAAAAAATTATACTCTATATCTGAATTCATTTTTTTTAAATTATTTCTTCAATAACTGCGTATTTTTGAACTTTAATTTCAAGTGGTTTTCTATATATAAATGAAAATCCAACATTGGATTAGGGGTGTTTCATCGTTTAATATTTCATTGAAATCTTTCGAAATTTTGATTGCTGTTCAACGCTAAACAAATTAATTTCTAATAAATTTTAGCTGTTTCTGTTCAGTTATGCTTACTAAAAAAACAAACGATTTTTTGTTTTATGCCTCAATCATGAAAGAAAAAGGTAACAACATCCTCAGAAACAAAAGAGCAAAGAAAAGTGAGATTGTAATCCAGTCGAGAACGTAGATTCGAGCCGTCCAACGTTCTGTTCAACGAGCAGCGAACACGTTTAACATATATAATTAACTAGTATACATAATTAGATACTATTAATTTCATAGACTTACATCAGTGATAGAAGAATAATAAAAATATAAATAAATAACAAATACTAATTCTTAGTTTGTCAACATTTCAAGGCCATAGATCAATTCGCGAGAAAAATTGGAATGTTTAGAATCGAATTCTATTCTAAATTACGTAGCTTTACTCTAACAACCAATGTTTTACCTTCTTGATTTTATAATATTTTATTTTTTTAATTTATTTTGCATGTATTTTTTAAGATATCTTTATTTTTAAAATAAATCTACGATTTTTACATTTGTTTTTCTTAAATGTATAATATTTTTAATCTCTACTCTCTTCCTGATGACGAAATTCGGTTCGAAATATTGATCGAGTAAGGGTTTTCGTTCTTTATGTGTTGTTTTTTTCAGTTATATATATATATATATATATATCGTTGTTTATCGTTGTTTACATCGGCCAGTAGACGCATTTACGTCTCCGTTCCTTCATTCTTTCTCCTTTTATTTTCTTTCTTTCTTCTCTCCCGAAGACGGCAGGACGCCGAAATTATCGAGATTCGTGAGTGTTAGTCCTTTTTCTTGTGTTCTCTAGCTGTAACTTTAATTATATATATATATATATATATATATAGGTGTGTTGAATCGGGATTCGGTCAAATTTTCTAGGTTATATATATATATATATATATATAACAAAATTTCACAATAACCACGTGAAACAACAATCAATGTTCAAACCAGAAAAATAAATGAAGAAAAAAGACGAAGATATTTCAACCGTAACAAGTTGTCTTGAACATTGAACTGTTATATATATAAGGTAAAAGCAGATATAGCTGAACTTAATAAGAATTCTAAATAGAACAGTTCAAAGAAACCCCATACATGGATAAGAAACCCAAACGATTATAGTTGAACTTCAATTCATTAGGAGATGCCCAGAGGAGTTAATGAGAGTTGAGATTTTTCTTTCGCTTTTCTTCTGATGATGAATTTTATCATAGTGTATATAATCACAAGTGTTTTAATAGATTTATCGTTTTTACCCTAAAAAATCTATTTAAATATTGTTAATTTATTTTAAAGATATCAATAGTAGTCCGTAAAAATGAATAAAATATTTACCTATGTTGCATGGAAAACATTTGTTGTTTTTGAAAACCAGAGATTTTTTGGGTGGTGTTGTGTTTGTTGAGATGGATGTTAGCGTGTAGTTTTTGTTGTTTTGTTTGATATTTGTGTTGCAGATCGACACCAAGCCTGCCGAGGCGGCTCGGGTGGCCAACTCCAGTGTTGCCCTGCAGGCCTACCCTTACCACCATCTGGAGATCGTCACTGCTGCTACCTTCTCCCTAACACTGTACATGACGCTTCTTTTGCAGATTTATTTGCGTCTTGCTGCCTCTAAAAGGTAACAACGTAATCAACAGCTTACTCTGTGTTCTGTTGTTTATAGTGTTGCATTAACAGTTCTATTAGGGCTTTAAAGGGCTGAGTCACAACAGTTCTTCTGCTCATACTGAAGTCAGTGTGTTGTTCTCTGTTGTACGTACGTACGGGGTGTTCCAAAAGTCTTGCCCACATTTTGACATTGAATATCTTGGAAACTATTGAAGATATAAAAACGCATATGGTAAAATCAGAAAGCTTGTTATTTCAAGTTTTACATGAAATGTTCAAAGATGTTCAATGTGAGCACCATTTGTTACACGACACACATCAAGCCGATAGTCAAATTCTTGCCAAACGCGTCCCAGCATTGCATTGTCAATGGTTGAAACAGCTTCTTTTAGCTGGCCATAAGCACCCATCCGTTGTGAATTTACTATGCCATCTCACTATGGACTTCCTGTATGGTGGCTCCTTTCCGAATTTTTGGCGAAATGCACCTTGAACAACAGTGCATGACTCAGTTTTTGCAAATTCAAGCACAAAAACGCCTTTTCCGGTTGAGAGAACGCCATTATTGGGTCTGAAAAGAAATAAAAAAATTTGATGTAATCAGCTTTAAAATAGCAAAACTTTTGTCTTAATACCATTCATAGTTAAGGAGATATGAGAACTTCAAATTGGGTCAAGACTTTTGGAACACCCCGTATTATACAACTCATACTGTTACAGTGAGCTAAGTCTCACCTTCTTTGTTTTTAATTAATAACAGAGAAATTGGATAATTAATATCCAACAGGCCAAACTTGCAGGGCATCCTCAAAGGCGTGTCCTTGCTCCAGTCTACCACTTAGAAACGAAAATTAAATCAGCAGGAGTAACCCTTTTGTCTTGAACTTCCGATTTTGGTGTGCACCGTGGTAAAAGAAAATTTTGAAAATAAGGCTATGACAAATACTACTCACGACTTACTTTTATTCTATTTCTTATGTTACTCACACTGACGGAGTCGTATAGCCTATTTAGTTTTTTACCCTTATAGTATCGATTTTCACATACTATTGAATTTACTTCAGAACGGGGCTTTTTCATACTATTTAAGTTAGTAGAGGGAGAAGCTTTGAAAGTTAACTACTCATACCTCAGTTTTTTACCATTATAGTATTGTATTTGCCATACTATAAGAATTGAACTGGCCACCTATAGTATACCCAATTTTCTGCCCTTATAGAGTATATTATTCATAGTATTGGAGTTGCACGGAAGTGAGCCTTGCTTAATAATCTGCTCTTCTAGTATTATGCTACTCACATTATTGGGGTATTGAGGTTTTGATAGTTATCTAACAAATATAGCATACTTAGTTTACTAACCTTATAGTATTGTGTTTCTCATACTATTGAAGTTAATTGATAGCGTGGCTTCCTAATACTATTTAGTTGCTACAGAGCGAGTTTCGACTGTAACTACTCAAATGCTACTGAGTTTTCTGCCCTTATTTTATATCCGATACGCTTAGAATTTAATTGGCCTTATCAGTTAACTACCATAGCATACTTATTTTTCTGCCCTTATAGAATTGCACTTACTTCTCATACTATTGAAGCTACACAGGAGTGAGGTTTCATTAATAATCTACCCTTATAGTATTATCCTACTCACACGACTGGAGTTGCAGGGGAGTGAGACCTCGTCAGTACCTCCTGGTGGGACATGACTGCAGAGCTGTCCTCTCACTTCTGCTCCTTCTCCTCTACCTCACAGACCTCGTTACTCTCAACTCCAGACATCCTCACTGGATATCTCTCACCTTGGCTGCTCTTTCCTGGATTCCTGTTCAATCTTTTTACTACAATGTAGAGGTGCGTACAATCATAGCCACATATTAAAAGTGTCAATATATCGAGTAAACATTACTTAATCATCATTTTGTTTTTATAGATTTCATTATTTATATATGATCTTTCAACCGTAACAAGAAGTCTTCGTCAGAGTTTAAAACTCAACTCTGACGAAGATCGCTTGTTACGGTTGAAAGGTCTTAGTCTTTTTTTCCCATTTCATATTGTGGTTGGATCATTGATTGTTATTTCACGTGTTTATGTAAATCATATATATATATATATATATATATCAATAATAATCAAAATAACACTTGATGTGATGTGATGGATTAATTTACCACAATGACACATATTTGGAAACAATGCTCTAAGGCCTTTCGTCAACACATCGTCAGAGAGCAAGTGAACTGAAAATTAATAAATACTTGTTAAAATGGTTGATTGAAGTTTCTAGAATTGTTGGTAACCCTGAATATGTTGAATGATGAAGAAGTATTCATTTGTTTTATTTATCCCGCTAATCAAAACTTCATCCAATTTATAGAATCCTAGGATATTGTTCATTAATTTCTCATAAAAGTTCTTTATGAGCGCACTTTCCACGATATTTCTTCTCCTTTCCGAAAACACATATATTAATTCATTTGCTTCATTCCAGTTAATTACTTGATTACTCTTTCTTATGTGCATGAACAAGGCACTCTTTTCGTCTTCTCTTCTGATGGAATATTTGTGTTGTTTTAACCTTGTAAGAAGACCTTTGCTCGTCTGTCCAATGTAAGTATTTTGATTAGCGGAATAATTAAACAAATGAAGACTTATTCATCATTCAACACATTCAGGGTTATCAACAATTCTAGAAACTTCAATCAACCATTTTAACAAGTATTTATTATTTTTTAGTTCATTTGCTCTCTGACGATGTGTTGACGAAAGGCCTTAGAGCATTGTTTCCAAATTTGTTTCATTGTGGTAATTAATCCATATATATATATATATATATATATATAACAGATTCAATAATATATCGACTGTTTGATAGAATAGGTGTGTTCTCTAATCGGGGTTCGGTCAATTTTCCAGGATAAAAAATCAAACTCTCGTTGCCAACGTTTCGGTTTTATTTAAAACCTTTTTCATAGGCAGAAGTAAGAATTTTTTAACTAAGAAAATGAATGTCTAGTCGAAGGTTTTGTCCGGCTAACATTGTTGTTCCTTTAAATAATGTAAATTTCATTTTCTTAGTTAAAAAATTCTTACTTCTGCCTATGAAAAAGGTTTTAAATAAAACCGAAACGTTGGCAACGAGAGTTTGATTTTTTATCCTGGAAAATTGACCGAACCCCGATTAGAGAACACACCTATATATATATATATATATATATATATATATATATATATATATATATATATTATATATATATATTTACTCTTCTTTATATAATCTAGGAGGTCTCAGAGCTTATTTTTTCTTCATTCTGATTCTTCCTACGACATTTTATCTCATATACATATCTTAGGTGTTGCTGGTCTGAATACTGGGCGGTGACTGAGTGTCGGCTTGGCGAGTAGCTGGTGGTTGGTTACCTAGTAGCTGCAGTGTGCGTGAAACCCCCGTGTGTTGACGATTAATTAATGGGTTGTGCTTCATGATTTTCATGGCTTCATATATTTGCAGTCTGGCTGGATCATTAATTTTCTTTAAAATGATGGTGTTTTGAACAAGGTCCTGGCGGGTGAGTTTTCTTCCATGTTCCTCGGAGGTGTGTCTAGCGATGGCTCCTGCTTGCAAGTGCATTGTCAGTCGTCGTGAGAGTGTGGTCGATGTCATACCGATATATTTTGAATTGTCTAGGAGCTCACAATCTCCGATATTGCAGTTATATTCGTATATGACATTGGCCTTTTGCATCTCCGGGATGACTGCATCTGGGCTATTTTTCATTATCAGGTTAGCGGTGGTTCTACTTTTATAATAAATATGGACTTGAAGACGTTTATTTTCGTTATTACATTTAACATTCCTGCGGATAATTTGTTTCAACACTCTCTCGTCTTCTTTATACGCCTCTGAGACCTCCTAGATTATATATATATATATATATATATATATATATATATAGAAAATTGTCACAATAACACGTGATATAAATATTCAGGTAACTCACCACAAATTAGAGAAGATAGTCGCTCTAAGGCCTTTCGTTTTCACGTCGTCAGAGAGCAAGTGAATACAAGTTGTAAACAGGTTATGAATTTTGATTTAAAGAAGGAGTAAGATTGGCATCATTGACAGTATTTTTCCCTATAACTGTTGAAATAGTCTTGATTTGTTTGATAATTCCTTCAATTAGAAATTCATCTAATTTAAAAAGGCCTGGACTAGTGTTGACCAAGTTCTTAGAAAAGTCTTTTATGAGGGCGCTTTCAACAATGTTTCTTCTTCTTTCACATGACATAAAAACCAACTCCTTTGCTTCTTTCCAGTTAATTATGTGATTTTTGTCTCTAATGTGTAGGAACAAGGCACTTTTATCATCTTGTCTTCTAACTGAATACTGATGTTGCTTAATAATCAACATCATGTTGTATTAAGCAACATCAGTATTCAGTTAGAAGACAAGATGATAAAAGTGCCTTGTTCCTACACATTAGAGACAAAAATCACATAATTAACTGGAAAGAAGCAAAGGAGTTGGTTTTTATGTCATGTGAAAGAAGAAGAAACATTGTTGAAAGCGCCCTCATAAAAGACTTTTCTAAGAACTTGGTCAACACTAGTCCAGGCCTTTTTAAATTAGATGAATTTCTAATTGAAGGAATTATCAAACAAATCAAGACTATTTCAACAGTTATAGGGAAAAATACTGTCAATGATGCCAATCTTACTCCTTCTTTAAATCAAAATTCATAACCTGTTTACAACTTGTATTCACTTGCTCTCTGACGACGTGAAAACGAAAGGCCTTAGAGCGACTATCTTCTCTAATTTGTGGTGAGTTACCTGAATATATATATATATATATATATATATATATATATACAGGGTGTCCATAAAGTCCGTGTGCGTTTTAAAAAAAATATACCCTTATTTGTAGCTGGGATAGAAATGATCTGTAAAAAGGATTAGAAAGAAGTAAATCTATATTTTTTAAAGTTTTATTGAAATTTTATCCACTTAACCTCCATCATGTGGTACTTCTTCTAAATCACGAATTTCCTAACAGATGAATGGGAAGAGGAGAACCATTTCATTCATCTCCACGTTCGCCTGACTTGACTCCATTAGATTTTTCTTATGGGGGTATGTGAAAACAACCTTGTATGCACCCAAATGTTGTTAATTTGAAGATTTGAAAGCTAAAATAACTAATAAGATTTTACGGATTACTGTAAATCAGTTGGCCCATGTTTTCCGTAAACTGCAAAGCTGTATGACTCTTTATACTCCTAATAATGGGGGACTGTGGAAAATAAAAAATAATTTTACAATAAAACCTTAAAAATGTAGGTTTACTTCTTCTTTCTAATCTTTTTTACAGATTATTTTTATCATAATACAAATAAAGTTATCTTTTTTTAAACTGCACATGGACTTTATGGACACCCTGTATATATGTAAGCCTATGGTTTAGAGTGAGTAAGTAGATTGTTTTAGATACACTTATAAACTTTCTTCATAGAGTAGGTTCTAGAGATGACACTGTGTTTAAATTTTGATAGAGACAAATAACTTTTCTGAAGAAGAAGAAGAAGAAAAAAAAAAACAAGAAAACCTACATAAGCTATTCATACAGATAGAATGACTTTTTAATTCAGAAGCATCCGAACCATGGCCTCTATTTGAAACAGAGACTCATTGTCTGACTCTCTCTAATGCCTGGCTAACAGCTCCTTCTCACGCCTTCCCTCTAATTGTAACCATTAACTATTAGAGTGGATTAACCTTACCATGGGGGTCACCGTTCCCCTTGCTAGACCAACCTATATAGTTTCCCACATAAAACAAACTAATAAATATTCATCCACCCCTCCTTCGTCATCGACTCCTTTTCCACTTCATTCCTACATAAATTATATCTCACATTAACTATTACTTATTTGTCCATCAAGTTTCATTTTGAAAACATGTTTAGTTGATTTCTATTTATATTAATTAACTTCCCTATGAAAATAAACGAAGAGTTTTGATTTTAAAAAACAATATGTTTTATGAATTAATTAAGTATGCAGGGATCCCTTATTCATACTCAGATCAGTATTTGAGATTGACTTGGAGCTTTATTAGATGTAAAATAAAGTTTTTTGCATCCCTTATTGATTAAAGAGGGATCCCTTATTGATGCTCAAGATAGATTTTTGAGAAAATCTTTTAAATTGACTTGGGGTTTTATTAGATGTAAAAGAAAGTTTTTTTGCTTATTTCAAGCAGCCAGGCTTAAAAGCGTGTCAGTTCAGTGTTGGCTTGAGGGAGAAGCATGCGGCTGACTTGTTATTAAACACTTATTTTAGTCTGGGTGAGCGAAATAGAGGGGATTATTCTATATTAAGGTATATAAATTTCCCACACTCTAGTCAACTCATTGAATAGCGATGTTGAATTAATAATTGAGAACACAGAGTTTCTAACACTCTCAATTATTTGTGTTTTTAGCTTTATTTGAGTCTAGGAACAGCAAGTCTGGTTATACGATATTTAACAACTATTATCGTAATTGGTAAGATTTCATATTAGGAACCAGGTTAGGTTAGAGGTGGTTAGAGGTGGTTAGAGGTATTAAATAGAGATAATTGCAGTTTAATTCCAAGGATAAAATATTTGCAAAAGATCTGTGAAAATTCATTATAAATAACCTGCAAAATATTAAACTAATTTATTTTATGTGTTTTATTTTTTAGAGTACATGTTGATTTAAATTATATAAATTGGTTTTTATAATTAATTATTCAAATATCAATTGTTTCAATTATATGTAATTGTTGGGCCGGAAGCATGGGGAGATTGGATTCCACTTAACTCAGATGCTGACTGGCCATGGGAATTTTGAGAAATATTTACACAGCATGGGTAAAGTTGATAGCCCTCAATGTAAGCACTGTAGCTCGGGGGAAAACGAAGATGCAGAGCATACCTTCTTCTTCTGTAATAAATGGGGAGTGCTGCGCCAGGAATTAATAGCATCACTGGGTGAGGTCACTCCAGAGACCATAGTTCAAAAGATGCTCCAGATTACAGAAAATTGGTCAAAAGCTGCAAACTTTGTAGAGCCGGTTCTCCGTCATAAGGAAAATGAAAGTACGAGTCAAAGACTCACGATAATTCATATATGAACGAATGAGGACAAGAAGGTGAATCCTATTCAGGAGGACTAAGGCACCGGCATGAAGTAATGTGCAAACGGTTTCCGTGTCAGATATTGCCAGGAAATAGGATGTGGTTTTTTAGTGGGTCGGGATCCCCAACCCCACATACCCTAAGCAAGACGTCTTGCTAAGGGATCTGATGAACAGATTTTTTCACATCCTACGACGGAAAAACAAATTATATGTAATTATAATTTTATTTTTTAAACATATTTTTTATGTGTCATGTAATTTGAGTCTGGTATTTTAACTTTTATTTAAATTATGAAAGCAAATCCGACAAGTAGGGAGTGAAACTTTAGCAGTCGGTTTTAATAGCGTTATATTGCTTTTTGCAGTTGTTGAAAATTTATAACATTTTTAAAAAACAATAGTCTCATTAATGGAATACTATTACTAACATTTTCAAATTTTAGTATGACTGAAAGAAAGGGAAAATATTGCTATCCATTTTGATTTGAAGTACCTTTTCCAAGTGCAATATTACCCCGAAACAAATAAGGTTCTTTTGTATCATTTGAGATCCAGATATCATCAACAAAAATAAAAAAAAAATATCCTGGAGACTTCAAAGTGTGCATGTTCATAATTTTTTCGATGATTACACTGTATTTTACTACAGTGAATTATTAGGTTAGGTTGTAGTGGCAGTCTCACGAGAGAACACACATATAGGTTGGACATTTGCCCTTTGTGATACCATGTGAACATTCTATATTGGGAATCTTGAATTTCGCTTAACTCAATAGCATTTAGAGTAGGGATCTTTAACCTGATATCGAACAGGTTCGAGACCGACGGCTTAACGTCCTCTCTGAGGGGATGACCATGCTCTGATTTTTCACTACACCCTAGTGAATAAACCGAAGGTCAGAGTGGATATTGAACCCCAGATCTACCAGTCCAGAGGTAAGCATGTTGCTGTAGAGCAGTGTTACCCAAACCTTTTCGAGTGATCGCTCCCTTGGGTCCATAAACCGATAACTCAACACCCTTGAATAGTAATCAGATTCCTAAACTAAATAACCAAATGAGTAACATTTTAATAATTAAATTAAAATAATTACTAATCGAATAATTATGTAGAATCCAATAGATGTATTGTTTCATAGCATATGTATGCAAAAGAATTAATACACAATAAAAGAAACTTAGGTGAGAATATACTTTTAACATAAAAATGAATTATCAAAAGAAATAATGTTAAGAAACCGTTTCCTAGAAGTTTACATGTCGTGTTTTCACTTAAATGTAGAAATTATATTGCATGAACATTTTCAATTTATGGAAATAGAATCCCCGCTACTTTTTGCATTACTGCCCCCCGACATCAAAGCACCACCTCCAGGGGGGCGGTACCGCCCACTTTGGGAAACACTGCTGTAGAGCTACCCTGGTCCTCTTCTGACGTATAAAAGATGTTGTCTAAATTAACCATCCTGGAATCTAGTGAGAGTGTTTTAGACATTTGTCAAAGCTACAACCGGAAACATGTCCCACCGACGAAAAAATAACCTATGTCAACATCCTCCCTCCATCCCAAACAAGACCTATAAATCACAATTAACCCCTTCTACAACCCTGGCTTCCTCATTTCTTCTTTTTAATGTCCACCAATTCAAGGATCTACATTCGAATTATCTGTCAAATTAGAATTATGTCTTTTATCTATGAATATGTTTTCTATTCTCCAAAGCAGTTCTATAAATAAAGATTGTTTATGTAATTATTCATAAACTTATTTTTGGAAAAAAGAGCCAAAATAAACTTAACGAAAAGTTTAATTAAATATTTAATTTTAAATTGATACTAGGTAACTTGTGACCTCTTAAGTTACTCAGGATAAGGAAATATTAAAATAATTCAGTTAACATAAATTCACTTGATTGTTGGGAATACCTATTATTAAACAAGGACTCATTACAAGTTCCAAGCTAGTGATATTGTATATTCCCAAATCATCTGAAAATAAAAAAGAAAATCATTTATTTTATAAGATACAAGGCAATCTAACTTGTATGTCTTAATTTCTGTTTTATTTAAACCTACTGATATAATCCTGCTGAAACGAGAGAAAAAAATCCATTCTATATGTCGTAGGCCTCTTGTTTTCAGAGCCTTAGCTACAATTGCATGCTGGATTTGTTTTCTAATTTTAACGAACTTAATATTAAATCGTCTATTTGGATGTATGAGTTAGAAAACATTATGGTGTGGCATGGTCCTCTGTCCACTAGTCAACTTCGAAATTTCAGTAACAATCTATAGTTTATTTCTTACTTTGATAAGAAAGTTTTTCCACTCCTTAAACTAGCTTTCTTCCTTTTCCTTCTTCTTAACGAGAAAAGAAGAAATATTAATTTCTTATCTGTAACTGACTGTAAGCGTGTTCTTATCTTTACTCTGTGTCTATAGTTTACTGTAAAACGTTTGTTGTCCTTTCTGGATCATTTTTCTGTTGATCATATTTACAGAATATATATATATATATATGATCAAACCACAATAAGAAATGGGAAAACAAGACTAAGATCTTTCAACCGTAACAAGCGGTCTTCGTCAGAGTCAAAAACCCAACTCTGAGTTGGATTTTTGACTCTGACGAAGACCGCTTGTTATGGTTGAAAGATCTTAGTCTTGTTTTCCCATTTATTATTGTGGTTTGATCATTGATTGTTGTTTCACGTGTTTATGTGAAAGCTTTATATATATATATATATATATATATATAATATATATACGAGTTCGAGATTAACAAAGAGCAACACACAAAGTAGGGAAACACACTTACAGACTCAAATTTTCGGGTAATCCGTCTTCAGGAGAAAAGAGAATGGGAGACCAAGCACGTTGTAGGCGCAACGGCAAGTAACCAACCCGGCAACCGCCAGCGCTGTCAACCGTACCCGGTCTAATGTATAGAATTAGGAGAAGATATAAACAGAAACTCAGATAAGCAGTACTGGTTAGGTAAAACTATAAATAGGTGAAAAATTATAAACAATATAAGATAAAAACAAACTATAAAAAACAAAAATAATGATAGAGAAAAGAAGAAAAAAATAAATAAATAAATAAAAATAAATACAATACAAAAAACTTGCGTTGGTTGTTTTAGTAAATAAAAGATAGAGACTGAATAAAAGGGTAAGTATGGGAAACTAGTTAAGAATAAGAATTTAGAAAAATAAAATAGGATAAAACAAACTAGTGGTAAGTGAAGAAGACAAAATAGATAAACAAAAAATATATATATATGTATTTTCTTGTTAAATATTGGTTGGTTATGATTTATTACAAATTGTTATTTTTATTTTTTTAAAAAAAGAGATTATAAAAATTCGTTAAAATCATATTACGTAGGAAATAGTTATAATTAGTTATAGTTTTTAAGTTTCTTATTTATTTTTGTAAGAATACTTTTAAATTTAACCATCTAAGTAAGATCGAAATCTGTTTCAAGTTATATATTTGTAATTTAAATAACATTAATTACTACAATGGTGTAACAATAATTTTGGTTGATGACTGTTAGCTTATCATCGTATCCTCTCTTATCATCGTATCTTATCATCGTATCTTATCATCGTATCCTTATGGTCATCGTAGACGAACATAAAATACCATAATGATCAATACAATAGGATCAACATATTGAGAGTGAGACGTGTTGGATTGTTTCTATTCATGTTTATTCCTATTTTTAACATATAAATATATGTATATAATATTATCTCGAATAAAATGAAAGGTCTGTTAGGACAATAAACTCGTTAACACAAAGAAAAGGAACAGAAAATCCCTAAAAAAACCCACTTCAATATTTCGATATCAGTATTTGTATATAATATGCATTTTATGTTCATGTTATTTAATAATATATAATATAATCTTATATAAGTATTATAGACAAAGAGTAAAGATACGAACACATTTACAGTCTCTTATTTTCGGTTGAACCGTCATCAGGAGAGTAGAGACTTTAAGTGTGATCGTATCTTTACTCTGTGTCTTTGGTTTACTATGGAACGTTTTTTGTCCTTTCTGGATCGTTTTCCTGTTGATCATATTTACAGATACATATTTCTATATATAAATTATGTTATATATATACATAGAAAATTACCACCAGCGGTAGTAAATATATGAAAAAGAAAAAGTAAGATTTCAAGCATTGCTTTCAATTATTTAAAAACAGAGTAATGTTAGAAAACTGTTAGAATTTGCTAATGATTTGTCAACTCTTTTTCAAGTTGACACCCTTGTTGGGTTTTTACCTGTTTTTCTTCTGATGACTTTGTAAAGTTGAAATGGTCGAGGACCGTGACTGTTTTTGCGTAACACTGTGTTAAATGTACTGTTTACGAGTGTTGATGGTGGATTTGCATGTTGGCAGAGGTACGGGAGAGTGGAGTACCTGCTGGTAACTGCCGGGTGTCACCTCATGTGTGGCGTCAGCAAGGGAGTGATGCTGCACAGACTACTCGAGAAGCTCGACCTAACGGCCCACGTCGCTCCCGTGACATGTCTCCTGGTCACTCTTCTCTGTCACGGACTCGCCCTCGCTGACCTCACCACGCTCATTGCTGAGGTAACCCTCCCTCTATCACTCTTCTCTGTCACGGACTCGCCCTCACTGACCTCACCACGCTCATTGCTGAGGTAACCCTCCCTCTATCACTCTTCACTCATCTCTGTCACGGAATCGCCCTCACTGACCTCACCACGCTCATTGCTGAGGTAACCCTCCCTCTATCACTCTTCTCTGTCACGGAATCGCCCTCACTGACATCACCACGCTCATTGCTGAGGTAACCCTCCCTCTATCACTCTTCACTCATCTCTGTCACGGAATCGCCCTCACTGACCTCACCACGCTCATTGCTGAGGTAACCCTCCCGCTATCTACCATACAAGCATAGCTGATGGTATGTGTGTACGTATTTGACCATTATGTCGTATCTACAGCTAATAACATAATTATTTACCTCCTAGTGTTCTAACTACACATTTATAATTAGTTGGTTAATACAGTACCAAGGTAAGGTGGCAGCGGAAGGCCCACAAGAGAACATACATAGGTATTACAAAGGGCCGAATATTGGCCCTTTGTAATACCATACAATAAATATTCTACATTGTGAGTTCTAAATTTCGTCTCACTCATTTGTATTTAGAGTAGACATCTTTAAAATATACCTGACCTCGTACAGGCTCGGAACCGATGACTTAACGTTCTATCTAAGGGATGACATGCTCAGATTTTCACCTCTCGTGTGAATAAATCTAGGTCCAAAGTGGTTATTGAACCCGGGATCTACCAGCCCAGAGCCGAGTACGTTGTCACTGGGCTACCATGGCTCCTTAATGTATTACCAAAATACCATTCTGTATAGCTAATTGGATAATCATGACAATCTCATTTTTTCTTGATGTGTTGGCTGTACATTTATAATTAATAAGACTAACAAGTTCTAACATATTACCAGACTACTCGCCCCTCTTTTATATCTTAGTTTTTTATATTTAGTTGTAGGTTAAATTCATTTAATTGTTTAATATAGCGCACTTTTTATCTCTTAGTTCCTCAAACTGTAATGCAGTAAAACACATTTCTTTTAAACTTCTAAGGTATAATAGTTTTGTGCTATTAGGGTTGCTTGTCAAATGAATTATCTAGAAAAGAAATAAGTCTCTAGATTATATTGTATTGTTATAGCTAGGAATGGTAACAGTGTATCAAAATAAATACCATTTATCTGCATGTTGGCGACAGAGTGTCCTCAAAAAGGCGACTACAGCGTTCAGTCTCTCGACTTAAGAGTAAGACATAACAACTGGTAACGTCCATTAAGGACGCAATTTCTGGTAATATATGAATTTGATTAAATTTGACCTGTTGCATGTCCATACACTTTATACGCACATTCATCCATCCACATACACAGAAATCAAAGAAAAACCAAAAATGAACTTTAGGAAACTCATTAAATCAGTAAAAAAATCGAAATAGATTATCTTTTTATGACTGCTGTACTTTACTTACCGTAAAGTAATATCATACTTTATTCATGAAAATATTGTTAAAAATAAAAAAAAAATGTGTATAGAAAGTTACATATCAGTTGAGACTCTTGGACAAGCCATACAACATTATTTTATTTTAGACTAAACTTATATACCATCTTTTTCTGAAAAGAAGATATCCCTCGAAAATAAGTCCTAGTATGATTTTCGGGACGTTTTGGACTATAAGCCTTCCCTTGAAAATAGGCCCTAGTTAAGATAATGTGAAAAAAAAATGCTGTTGAATGTATTAGGTATTTGTAGCTGTCGTAATATTTCAGAGAATTCTTTGGAACAAAATATTCCAAGAAATTCGTTGTTTATCTCTAAAGTCCGTTTCAAGGAGGCTCCTTAGACAAGAAGTATTAATTTAACCACAGCTAAATTTCCAGACATGAGAGATTCATCCCAATGATTCCATAGGAAATAGATTTGGAGGAAAATGAGAACAGAATTTAAAATTTTGATAATTTATGACGTTGTTCCTGAAGATGACATGACTGTAATCGAATATAAATTTCTGTACACAAATAAATATTAAACAAAAATATGTAAATCTACTTAATGTATTTGAAACCCTCTCCCGAGAATAAGCCCTAGCACGGATTTTTGACCTAAGAATAAAGTAAGACAGTGTCTTGTTTTCGTAAAAAGACGGTATAATATGCGAGTCAGGAGTAATATATGAAATCAATACTTGATGGTTTGTTTTAAAATGAAAACCAGTTTGAGGTAAAGAAAAGGCTCTGTTTGGACGGGATGTGTGAAAGGAAAGGCGGAAGCCAGTGACAGAGATGAATTGGCAAATGGACAATTAATAAGCGGTGAGTAGTTTAGTATGATGTACTGTTTGGTTCAAGGACACTAAAGCCAAACACTTAACATGTGCTGACCTAAATCACTACATGGAGCTGTTAGCCTGGTGATGGAATGCAACTTAGTTACCATTGGTGTGGTTTTAAAATATTTAAAAATAAAGGCTTAATATAGAGGCTATTATATCATAAGGCAACCTGATGATGATATCAAGCCTGAATGGTTGTTTTAAGAATAATCTGTAGTCATTGTATTGTTGTTTAGTCAGTTTTCATTGCAGTTGATCAATACATCTTTGTATTCAATTGTACAAAGACAATCTATTTTGGATATTTTTGCACAACTAATAAACAGTATTGTACACAAATTAGAGGCAATCATCAAGAACTAGTCAATGTAAAACTTTGCTACCAATTTATACCATAATATATATATATATATATTATACTTTTCTTCTTTTCGGAATTTGGTCAGGGTTCATTATTTGAAATGACCATCTGCCTAACGTTTCGACTTTATTTTAAGACATCTTCAGGGCTAAATTCAAAAACATTGGACATTTATCTCAGCAATTAACCCCGACCAAATTTTCAGAAGAAGAAAAGTATTTATTAGTAATTGTGGTTAAGAAAACAATACCTTTATTATAACAACACTATATATATATATATATATATATATATATATATATATATATATATGTTGGTATAAATAGGCAGCAGATCCTCTTTTAAACAGGTATCACTAAAATTAACCGCAGTCTCGGCATTCACGATCGTAAGACTGAGAGATTCGATCCTACGAACTAACCTCTGCTAACAGGGTTCAACTGGAAAAGGAGTTGGCCAAGTGACATGTTAAATTAAAATCGATGGCTCATGCTTAGTCATTGCTATAAATAGATTAAAAGGATAGTACAGGTTAATATAAAGAGAAGGTCAAAGGTCAATAATGAACCGCTTGTTTCTTGTCCAAGTATATCTGAAAATTTGAAACAAGTGTAACAAAAACAAAAATCAAATACGTTTGGTATTTGGAAATTTGAAAGGACAACAGAACCGTCCATGAACTGTAGTGACCATTTTTAAGTCTTTTTTTCGAAAATATAACTTATAGTATATTAGTTCAGCATAATAGCGAAGATAATTAAAAAATATTTCTCAGCCTGAAGCAAATCATCAACAAATATGAAATTTTATTCACCAAGTATAAATAAATAAGATTTGTTCTAAAGACAAGTATATAGTTCAATATTTGAAAAGCACTGAGAAGTGTTTGCTGCGATGGCGTAGTTCTTAATGCAATGCGCTTGAAGTGCCAGGTGGCATTGCTAACAGTTCCCATGATGACTTCGCTTCTCGCCCAAGGGCCTATCTTTCAACCCTTTTTTTCCCTTTACCCTTTAAGGGCACTCCTTTCTTTCTTTTTTTTTTTTTTTTTTCTTAAAGGATCCTTGTCATTAATATTCAATTCTCTTTAACACTGACATAGTCATATCTTTACCTTCTTCTATCTTATTCTAACTTAATCAAATACAACCATTCTTCAAATCTAAGTTATAAAGATTGTTAAATTTCTAATATCTTTTATTCAAAGACATCCACTTATTTGAATTAGAAAAATTTTACTTTAGATTTCATTTACTTTACGAGGAGTGATAATTTATAGATAAACTATCCTTACTGTATACAGACAAGTACTCTGAAATATTGTACTCTGTACCATCATATAAGATGTTTTGGAACATCTGAAAAACTTAACTCTAAAACACAAGCAAAAAGGGATAAAATCTTATTACTAGCGAGCCAAATATCTCTATGCATACTGAGAAAGTTTCCACCTACTAAAGCTCTAGTCTTTGTTGTAAATTTAATTTTGAGGAAGTTTATGGTCAATAAAACAGCATTAATTGTTGTTTCACGTGTTTGTTGTGAAATCTTGTTATATATATATATATAGGTGTGTTCTCTAATCGGGGTTTGGTCAATTTTCCAGGATAAAAAATTAAACTCTCGTTGCCAACGTTTCGGTTTTATTTAAAACCTTTTTCATAGACAGAAGTAAGAATTTTGTAACTAAGAAAATGAAATTTACATTATTTAAAGGAACAACAATGTTAACCGGACAAAACCTTCGACTAGACTGTCTAGTCAAAGGTTTTGTCCGGTTAACATTGTTGTTCCTTTAAATAATGTAAATTTCATTTTCTTAGTTACAAAATTCTTACTTCTGCCTATGAAAAAGGTTTTAAATAAAACTGAAACGTTGGCAACGAGACTTTAATTTTTTATCCTGGAAAATTGACTGAACCCCGATTAGAGAACACACCTATTCTATCAAATGGTCGATATATTATTGAATCTGTTATATATATATATATATATATATATATATATATATATTCACTTAATAAACGATAATACGATCAAATCTGGGCACAATACGATTTCAAAATTGAAGAAGAGTAACATTCAAAATAAAGAAAGACACTTACAACCTCAAATTTTTGTAACCACTAATTGCCGGTTACTTGCCGTTGTATCTACAATGTGCTTGGTCTCCCTTTCTCTTTTCCCCTGAAGAGAAAAGATTACCCAAAAATTTGAGTTTGTAAGTGTGTTTCATTATTCTGTGCGTTACTCTTCTTCAATGTTGAACTGGTATATATATATATATATATATATATACACAATTAAAAGAAACGGTCCAGCGGACTTTTTTACAATAAAATAAAAAACGAAGGAAACACACAGAAAGACACAGACATAACTCACATCGATATTTCGACAATCGTCGTCATCAGGAGGTGCGAAGAGCGAAGAGCGAAGAGCGAAGAGTCCCGCAGGAAGACAGGGCGGTACTGAACTCGGAAACCGCAGCCAGTACCCCACCACTTACCACCAAGCGGGGGAAGGGAGGGAAGGAAATGAAGAGCCATTTTCATTTGAAGGAAATGAATTGGCTCTTCATTTCCTTCCCTCCACTATCCCCCGCAATTGGATGGTTAAGTGGTGAGAGGTACTAAAGAAGCTAGCGGTTTCACGAGTTCAGTAACCCCCATTGTCGTTCCTTGCCGTGACTCATTCTGGCTCCTTGCTCTTTCCCTCCTGAAGACGACAGATTCAAAAATCATTGAGTTTGTCAATGTGTTTCATTATATGTGGTTCCTCGTTTCATTTAATTTTATATTATATATATATATATATATTATTAAAGTAGACGGCAGCTTCCGCATTTACGACTTTTTTGCTCGTGTTTTCTAGTTTTCGAACTAGTTTTTTCTGGTTCGAAAACTAGAAAACACGAGCAAAAAAACCAGAAAAAACTAGTTCGAAAACTAGAAAACACGAGCTAAAAAGTCGTAAATGCGGAAGCTGCCGTCTACTTTAATAAAATATGTTTACAAGAGAATCTGCTGCCAATATACACTAATATATATATGATCAAACCACAATAAGAATTGGGAAAACAAGACTAAGATCTTTCAACCGTAACAAGCGGTCTTTGTCAGAGTCAAAAACCCAACCGCTTGTTACGGTTGAAAGATCTTAGTCTTGTTTTCCCATTTCTTATTGTGGTTTGATCATTTATTGTTGTTTCACGTGTTTATGTGAAATCTTTTTTTACTAATATATATATATATATATATACTCTACAATTTACGTTCATTGTCGTTATCATACAAGGTGAGGTTTGAATCTGGGTCATGACTCTGATTCTTTCATGTTGGATATAAAAATGTTTTCGAAAAGCTATAGCTAAATAAGGTAGAGATAAATAAGATAAATCTGAGCTAATATTATTTTCTCTTTAAAGATCTTATGTTTGGCTTTAAAACTTAAGTTTGGCAAATGTAGAACTCCCGCATAGAATCAGCTTGGTAAGTGTGTTTGTTTCCTTTGCTCACAGTTACTGATTCTCCCCTTCAGTGATCTTACGGGAGTCGAGACTGTGACTTCTTCATTATTTGACAGCCTCTTTTTATGTTATGCGCTAACCACAATACATGCTTCTTGCCTCTACCTCAGGATTACTTAACTATACCTTGGCTTAAGTTTATTAGAGTTTGATCTTTAATGAATACTTGACATTCTATACTTCTATAGGCTCACTTGTAGACTGCTTTAAATCCTCTCTGAGAGACGAACTCTGCAAAATCACCACAATGAACACCACATTGAACATCTAAACTCCTAAAGGAAGGTATCCTACCTCTGCCTGACCGCTTAAGCCACTAATGTGTCTCGCTCACAGATAAAATGAATATTGCTTCATAAATGAGGCAAACTTTCTGCAGCTAAAACAGCAATAAAGAGGTCTGTCTGTAAGTGAGAACGTTGTAACACAATCAGCCAAACAAAGTTTAAATATATTATTCATATTGTTAGTTTAACGAAGGTTAATTGAAATCACATTACTAAATGAAATAGTCATTCCTCGTATACACTGTAGAAGTTGTTCGACAAGTATCGAAGGTTGTCCATCTTCAAGTAGAACTCTAACGTCCGAAAATGAACTACTCCTACCCCTGTGTATAAAGTATGATCGTATCACCTGTGTTAATGTGAAAGTTAATGTTTATTAACATATACATCCTTTTCTTTTTTTTGAAAAGAATTGAACTATTGATCAGTGGCGGAGCAACTATGTTTCGCCACCCGGGAAGCCGTAAAATTTGACCAAACCGATGGCCGTCCATAATCCGTTAGCCTTCAGAATTCCAGAAAGTCCTCAAAATATTTATTTTTACAGAATTACAGTTAAGGATCTAATTTTGGACTTTCATCTTATTAGAGTATTCTTATACATACATATATACTCGTCATCAAAGAAAACCATAGATTTTTCAAAACAAAAACGTATAATTCAAATAATAAAAAATTGTTAAATAAAATTAACTGGCTACTTAAGCAGATATAAACTTTCAATTTATATAAGTGAATTTCAATTACTTAATATTTAAACTTACAATCTCTTTAAAAAAAACTAATTTTGAAAAATTTAAAATATATTTGTTTTGTAAGTGTATTTTACAAAATTCTTATAAAATATAGTTGAAAAATTCTTATAAAACAGTATTATAGACATAAAACATGAAAACGATTACGGCCTTAAAAACTTATTTTGATATTAAATTTCAGATTTCTTTGCTAGCTTTTTATTACTTGTTAGTTTTAATTTTTTTCTATTTTCTATTTTTACCCCCTCAAAATGCCGCCCCTGGTACGTGCCGTCCTGGTCGAACTGCTACCACCCCACCCCCCTCCACCTTACTAAGCCACTGTTATTCATGTTGTTTCTTTTTTCAGGTGAAGAAAGGCGAAGACAACTGTAAAAGACGCAGCAGTATACGCGATGAGAAGTACCAACATCCGGGGGCATTTTGGTTTTCCAGGATTACATTTTCATGGTTGTTGCCTCTTCTTCGGTCGGCGTACCATGGCCCGCTTGATCTTCAGTTTCTTGGCAGGATACCAGCAGCGGAATCAGTTACCTCGCGTCTTCCTGTCTTCCTTGCTGCCTTCAACACTCTTATGGTAGACACTAGCGTTTATTTAAGCCATAACTGTATTCCCTCATACTTCGTATGTTTCGTGTCGTGTTAGGGCTTTACTGACTTGAGCTAGCTCTTAAAGATCATCTACCTATCAGGTTAGCTCAATTTTCAACATCTTTAAAGGTAATAATTAAATTTAAGTATCTAATCTAAACTTCGATTAGATGTACTATGTGTTTGGCCTAACAATGAAGACGTTTTAAACTTGTCCTTGTCGAATAGTTTTGCTTCGGTCAATCAGTCCGCTTGTCTGTCAGACATAACAATCAGTTGTTAGCTTATTTTATGTTCACTACAGTTTTTTCACAGTATTAAATTTTGTCCATTCTATAATTTATTTCTTCTTAGAAGTTAAAAGCAAAAAAACTTTTAAACCCTTCAAAAACATTTAAATTGATTAAGAAGAGTGAAAAAGAAGACAACATTGATAGCAATGAAATAATTAAATTATAAAAGTCGACTAGTTGCACACTGGTAATACTGATAGACAATGAAAAGGACTCAAATAGCCAAAACTATTCAATAGGTTCTTAATTATGGATGAGTTACTAAATTGATTAAATAGAGATAAAGATATAAGGAGTTAAATGCTATTTATTCAGTGCTCAAAGATATGTGTTCAATCTTCAAGTTTACTGCAGAGGAGTTATCTTAGTACATCAAGGACTTTAGTATTAAATTCCAGGTAAATCCATAGTTCATAAGTACAATGAAGTATAGGGAATTGTCTTAGTACTTCAAGGACTCCAGCTTATTAGCACCAGTAAATCCATAATTTACAAGGACTTCCTTGAGGCAATACCTCAGAGACTATAGTATCAACTCACCAGTAAGTCCAATGTTAGTGCTCTCGAAGAGGAAATACCCTAGTTCTATCTGGTGGGGGACTTTGTCAGAAACTTTGATTTGTTTAGATCAGTGTTTCCCAAAGTGGGCGCTACCCCCCCCCCCCCCCTGGGGGCGGTGCTTTCATTTTCTTAAATTGAAAATGTTCATGCAATATAATTTCTAAATTTAAGTGAAAACACGACATGTAAACTTCTAGGAAACAGTTTCTTAAAATTATTTGTTTTGATAATTCATTTTTATGTTAAAAGTATATTCCCACCTAAGTTTCTTTTATTGTGTATTAATTCTTTTACATACATATGCTATGAAACAATACATCTATTGGATTCTAAATAAATATTCGATTAGTAATTATTTTAATGTAATTATTAAAATGTTACTCATTTGGTTATTTAGTCTAGGAATCTGATTAATATTCACGAGTGTTGAGTTATAGGTTTATGAACCCAAGGGGGTGGTAACTCGAAAAAGTTTGGGAAACACTGGTTTAGATAAACCCAGAAAGAAATAAGTATTGAATTTTATAATTTTTTCAATTTATGATTTTTAGGCACTTAAGCGCAAAAGTTTGCATAATTAATGAAATAATTGACATAGTTTTGTTGGATTTTTCTCCGTAAGATCCAACTAGAGTACTTTCGGTTTGTAAGAGACAAGTGAACTCATCTGTCGTGTTTGGTATTGTGGTATAGCCAGAAGGTAAAAGAACGACAAAAGAAAAACATATTACTTCTTATAATAAAATATTTATGTTGAAAAATGATTAATAGTATTAGCAAAATAAAAACTATAGAAATTGTATTTTTATTAGTATTGCGTGTTTATAGTGAAGTGGTTTTTTTTTTTCAGAAAAACGGTACAAGAAGACCATCTCTGTGGCAGTGCTTGTTTCGCAGTTCTCAGAAAGGCCTTTTAGTTAGTGGGCTGCTTAAGTTATGCGGTGATTTACTTGCCACAGTGCCACCCCTGGCCGTTGCAGCTCTGGTATCAAGCCTTCGCCCAGCTCCTCCAACTAATGTCAGTTTAGTGTATTTGTTTGATTTATAAAGTTGTTTTATCACGACTTTTGTTTACGATGAACGGTATTTGCAAATAAAAGTCCGGAACACCCACGGATTTGAAAACCAAAAGAAGTTTCCAAAGAGGTCATGACTGGTTGTCATTTCAAGTTCTGCAGAGGTCTTTTCCTTGAGTAATAAAAACAAATGCAACATTGGATAAAAGCAGGTAGCATTTTGGGGTCGTGCTAGCTGTACTTTATAAATACTCCTTTAGGACTATTCAAACTACACGTTAACAAAATGGAAGATGGATTTTGTGGCATCTAAAGTCACCTTCACTGTAAATCTTGTCAGGACTCTCGGGTATATGCTGAGCAATCACACATTGCATGTCTTTCCTAACATCAGGGTCAACCAATAGTTATACAGTGTTTTGTAGATTTGCCAAACTGGTAATCGGTGGAGTTTTTATTAGCAATTTTCATACTTTTTTCAGAATGGTCTAGGATGTAAACAAATTTTAATTTTTTCAAAATGGCAATTTTGACTT
Organism: Hermatobates lingyangjiaoensis; assembly: GCA_026182355.1. NCBI lineage: Eukaryota > Metazoa > Arthropoda > Insecta > Hemiptera > Hermatobatidae > Hermatobates > Hermatobates lingyangjiaoensis. Next base: position 762,002 of record JAPFBL010000172.1, on the reverse strand, counting down.
ATTGCCTGAAATCCTCATCTTTTTCTTTCTCAATGATGGTTTGACTCAAAACCAAAGTTATACATGTGTTTTTTTTTCTTTATACGTATGATTTTGGCGTTCATTGGCATGGTTTTGCTATTTTCAAGTGCTCTTCATATGTGCTGCAGGACGTGTGGGTGACATGGAAGCAGTTGCTGCAGAATGGATACGCCATAGGGCTGATCATGGTGCTGAGCCTACTGGGACAGGCCTCCTTTTCTCAGGCTAGCACTCACGTGCTGAACCTTGAAGGCATCCGTCTGAAGGCCATCCTCCAGGTATTGTCAACACATGCACAGTTCTGGGCCAGCACGGAGTATTAGTGTCAAGTCAAGACACTTGCTCACGTGCAAGAGACCTTGTAAAGCAGTTCTTACTTATTTAGACGTACCTTTTAAGTTTATTTGCTATGATTATATATGTATTATTAAAACGAAATACATATCTAAAGTAGAAAGTGCTATAAATGTTAGAATCAATGCTGAGTATCTATTTTTCGTAAAAGAACTAGTTCATTCAGAGTTTGATTTTTTTTTGGTAATAAACCAGTTATAGGTTATTACAATTTTGTTTATTGTTTAAACCGATCCCGTAGCGGGTGATAACGTCAGCCGTTCACCGGCTTTTTGTTTCACAGGTGATTCTACAGATTCTTCATTGGTTGTCCTAAATTTTGCCTAACTCAAGTGCATTTCAAGTAGGGATCTTTAACGAGTACCTAACATCGTGCAGGCTCGGAAACAGCGGTTTAATGTCCTCTCCGAGCAACGACATACTCAGATTTATTCACCTTTCTCGTGAATAAATTGAGGTACAGGTGGGGATCGAACCCCAGATTACCAGCCCAGAGGCGAGTACGTTAACCACTGAGATAACCTAGTAAAATTGGTTTAATCGTTTTAAAATGTGGGTACAATAGGATTTCATTCAATCCTAAGGATGGAATCTAAATACCAATCATCTACAGACTAAGATGTTTGAAACATTGTACAATGCAAAATTATTCCAACCATATAGTATATATACTATACTATATATTTGAATAGTTTAACCTGCCATATTATTTTAGTAATGTAATTTGCAATAGTTCATTCATTTTCAAATATTCCTCATTTTGCCTTTGAAAAAGATTTTAAATGAAATCGAAACGTCGGCAATTAGAGTTTGATTGGAAGTGGAAGAAATTGACCCCATCCCGATTTATCTTTTTTAGTTATATATCTGCTCTACAGTCGATAATTTAATTTCTGTTTACATATAGTATATAGTTCAAAATCTACTAAATTTTGATATATCGGCTTAACTAGTTCAATATTCATACCGTCAAAGAACGGATACCGAATGACAGTGGGCAATTTACAAAGAGGATCTTGAAATTCAGCATCTGAAACCTCTTTGTTTGTTGTTGCATATTTTCTAAACATCACAATCTTGTAATAATCGACTGTTAAACATAACGAACTCTATATTCTCAATATAGGTAGGCGCATGGCTTTAGTTTCTCAAAAGCTTTAAGAAAAGCTATATATTTCAGCCTACTATGTAGACCATCCATCATGCTAAAAACTTACATAAAAACTAAGCGGAAAGATTATAAAGTTGAGTATTGATTTATGTAGTTTTTTTGTAAGTTTTTAACATGATAATGTTAACACAGTTCTCTGAATATACACCTTTTCTTAAAGTTTTTGAAAAACTTAAGTCGTTTATTCACCAGCAGCTTCATTTTGTTTTTTATTGTATCTGTGTACTCGATTTTGTTTCAATAACTAATATAAATATTGGTGAACAATGTTATGTGTTTTTATTCAATAAAATATTTTTTATCTATTTCTTGCTGGACTTGACCAATACCTTATAATTAAGAATTTTGTTAGCCATTGAATAACATAGAAATTGTTCAGATATCTTATAAAATAGCCTAATATTAACTTTTTATCTAATAAAAGAACTTTCTGGACTTTCTACATTATTAGAATAATTATGTTTTGTTTTGTCCGGTATATTCTTTTATACATATAAAAGAATATATTCTTTCTTGTCCGGTTTCGGAAAGTTAATATTGATAATAGGCACATCTTGAAACTGGTTAAGGAAAGAAGAGTTTTAAGATATGATGAGTTTATATTGTTATAACGCATAACAATAAGAATTATAAAATGTCTATATTATTTTATAAGATATAAAATGTCTTATGCAATAGTCTTATGTAATCTAGTTTATATGTGATCTACTGTTACAGGCTTTAATATATAAGAAAGCATTGAAAATACCATTAACTGCTCGAGATGAAGAATGTAATAAAGATTCAAAAAATGGCAACGTTGCGAACTTAATGGCTGAAGATGTGTACAACATTGTCACATGTGTTTGGATTGGACACTACATTTGGGCAATCCCGCTCAAGGTGATTCAATAGCATTTTATGCATTTATATATTCAGTTGATATATATATATATATATATATATATATATATATATATATATTTCTAAAAATTTTATGCCAATTTCATGCTTGGTTACCTTTTTAGAGTTTCTTTAATTTCCTGCAGGCTCTTCTGAGTCTCTGTCTTCGTCTCTATAAATACATCGTCTCTGTCTCTGTCTTCGTCTCTATAAATACATCGTCTCTGTCTCTGTCTTCGTCTCTATAAATACATCGTCTCTGTCTCTGTCTTCCTCTCTATAAATACATCGTCTCTGTCTCTGTCTTCGTCTCTATAAATACATCGTCTCTGCTCTGTCTTCGTCTCTATAAATACATCGTCTCTGTCTCTGTCTTCCTCTCTATAAATACATCGTCTCTGTCTCTGTCTTCGTCTCTATAAATACATCGTCTCTGTCTCTGTCTTCCTCTCTATAAATACATCATCTCTGTCTCTGTCTTCGTCTCTATAAATACATCGTCTCTGTCTCTGTCTTCCTCTCTATAAATACATCGTCTCTGTCTCTGTCTTCGTCTCTATAAATACATCGTCTCTGTCTCTGTCTTCGTCTCTATAAATACATCGTCTCTGTCTCTGTCTTCCTCTCTATAAATACATCGTCTCTGTCTCTGTCTTCGTCTCTATAAATACATCGTCTCTGTCTCTGTCTTCGTCTCTATAAATACATCGTCTCTGTCTCTGTCTTCGTCTCTATAAATACATCGTCTCTGTCTCTGTCTTCCTCTCTATAAATACATCGTCTCTGTCTCTGTCTTCGTCTCTATAAATACATCGTCTCTGTCTCTGTCTTCGTCTCTATAAATACATCGTCTCTGTCTCTGTCTTCGTCTCTATAAATACATCGTCTCTGTCTCTGTCTTCGTCTCTATAAATACATCGTCTCTGTCTCTGTCTTCCTCTCTATAAATACACCGTCTCTGTCTCTGTCTTCGTCTCTATAAATACATCGTCTCTGTCTTCGTCTCTATAAATACATCATCACCGGATCAAAGTTGAATGACGGCGACTGCCATCGTTTTTTCACAGTTGCTCTTCTTATTGCTCTGCTGATAACGATAGAGTTCCAAAAGCATAGAAAAATGCAAGTGGCCTCACTGATTAAGTCTCCGAGATGTCCCGGAGGAAATTGGGGAGTTTTATGAGGCAATCAGTTGCTAATCTCTTACTTTAGATCTACTTTCTTACAGTTGAGTCAAATTCTCAGCATATTTGTACATAGGGAGTTTCACTAAATCTTACATATGTTTATTAAAGTAGAAAACTTTACTGTATTCGGACTAGAGCAGAGGATTTCAATCTTTGTTTGCTTTTAGACTCTCTGAAAGGTATTTTATCTTCTGTCGACTTAAGGTACTCCTATGACTTAAAAACCATAATGTCGCAAGTGTACATTTTCAAACAAATTTTCTTTTTAGGTAAATACAAAATGTAACCATGAAACAATTCCACTATATTTATAACTTGAAGATCGAATAAACAATTTTTTTTTAAAACAATAACTTTTTTTATTAACAATTTACAGGTTTTATGTAAATAAAATCTAAAAACATCAATATAAAATATAACATAGGAAACAAATAGTATAAAATTTTGAAATATTGGAGCATTAGAACTAATGGGAATATAGGGCCATATATTTTAATTCAATATGGTCAGCTCGCTATGCTTTGACATGTTTTGATATCCTAATATATGTGTATGAACCCTCAAAATACCATTTTTCCTTATGGACTCCCATTAATTTTCTGTGGCCCCCCCGGGGGTCCATGATAATTGTTGATGACCCCTGGACTAGAGCAAGGGAGTCACGTCCTCCCCCTGAGGCATGCATTCTTTTGCTGGCAGATATATTGTTACCATGCAGCTGTCTTTGGTTTGTTTCAGATATTAGTGGTTTTATGCCTCCTTTATCGAGAACTCGGCATCAGTGCTGTAATAGGAGCTGCAAGTTGTATCGTGGTGATGGCTCCACTTCAGTTTTACATAAGTAAAAAGATGTCAGTCAAATCGAAGCAAGTTGCAGTAAGTTACCTACCTCTATATATATATATCTAATATAATAAAGTTTAAAGTTAAAGTCTATCTGTTTTTCAAACTCTTTCCATGTTTGTTCTTCAACTATATATTCCAGGCTACTTGGAAATGGTTTGTTTGTATACTCTATATGTGCATTGCATGATGAAGTTATCTCGTAATTTATTTGATAAAAATAAACTTTGCACTATTTTGGGTCATTTTAGCACGCTGTAGTTGCAGTGTTTACGCTTCAAATAAACCAAATAGGCACCGTTCATTAAGTCGTGAAGAGTTCTGTATGGATAGCTTATGGATAGTCTGTAAAAGTTATAACCGATCAAAATCATATTGCAAAATACTCAGATTGAAATATTAAAAAAAAAACTTAATGAACACAAACAATCTCAAATTTTTGGTTTAACCTTCAACATGAAGAAGAAAAGAGGGCAGACACGGTGCTCTAGTGGAAGGCAGTCTAGCGTCTACCGTCGATTTACTGGGTAGATACAATTCCCTCTTCTCTTCCAAATAACGTTAAACCAAAAATTTGTGACTTTAAGTGTATTAGCATATTGTATGTGTTTTGACGTTTTGTCACGAAGACAATATGTAAAATTATAGAGAAAAGACTGACATACTTGTTGCTATATTTCGACACTCGTCCAGCTCTGCTCCTTGGCTGGACGGCGAGTGATATATGCATTTAAAATACAAAAATAGTTTTCCGATCAGGTTTATAAAACTAAAAATTACACAGTAGATATAAAGGAACAAAACCGTTACTGTGATGAATATTTTGAACAACAGTTCATCATCAGGCGAAGATCTGAAGAGAAGTTGAAGTAAATTGACATATCTGAACTGGCTTCGATAATACCGGTTCAGACTGAATATATCTCCCTTCAGGTTTTTATTTGCACAAGTTTTAATTCATGCAATATAATCTCGATATTTTCTGTTACGTTTTTTAAAACTCTATATCGTTGACCTATTAATCATTGATTCCTGGTAGTTTTTGAATAACTTGTCCAAAATAGCTTTGTCTTTATCCACAATCAGTCCAATATTGATGATACAAAACCACACTTTAATTATCACATCAATATCCTACTCTTATTAAAGAAAAATGTTAATGAGATTTTAAGTTATATATTTAGTTAGTTAGTTAGTTTGCAGTGGCAGTTCTACAAGGGAACACACGTAGGCCGAGCATTGGCCCTTTGTGATACCACACAATGAAGGTGGGAGTACTAAATTTTGCTTAACTCAAATGTATTTAGAGTAGGGATCTTTAACGAGTACCTGACATCGTACAGGCTCGGGACCGACGGTTTAACGTCCTTCTCCGAGGGACGACGCGCTCAGATTTATTCACCTCCCGCGTGAATAAATCGAGGGCCAGGTGAGGATCGAACCCCGGTCCTATCAGTTCAGAGGGGAGCACGTAACCACTGAGCTAGCCTGGCCCCCAAGTTATATATTTTTTAACAGTAACTTTGATTTGTGATTTATGATTATGATTTGTTTTTTTTTTTATAGGAGTTGTGTGATGAAAGATTACAGAAAACAAATGAAATGCTTCAAGACTTCAAAATCATTAAAGTTAATTGCTGGGAAAATCATTTCAATAGAAGAATCAATTCAGTTAGGAAAAATGAATTGAACATTTTAGACAAGGAGTCTTTCTATTGGGCATTTATGAGTGAGTTATTTCAATGAAGATTCTTTTCATTGTATATCGTGTGAAAATCGTGTTAACACGGTCTATTTTTTTCCCCTGACGACCTCTTCCTCTCTCTCTCTCACTCTCTCCCTCTCTCTCCCTCTTCTATCACTCTATGTGTCTATTTCATACAAAATGTTAAACATATTATCAACTGTACAAGTCGTCTCAACTACAACAATGTAGGTGTACTACTACAATTACTAGTACAATTCATCTTCATTTCTTATATATTTATAAAAGGATGCAATGTAAACGTAAACTAGTGAATTAAAAATCAACGTGTAATGCACAGTACGAATTTTTGAAAGATCTGTCACCATTCGACCATTTCATATTGTAGTTTATACATTGATAACTGTGTAACTTACCAAAACCTCAACAGCACTAGTAACCATGGTTACACATCAAGCGTAGCATTTCTTCTTTACGAGGGTTTCTTCATACTATAACTTCCTTGACTTTAGTTGTTTCTGTGCTCGTGACCCAAGACACTAGTTCATCACTAGTAACAATGGTTACGCAGTAGTATTACTTCATATCGAAGGCCTTTTCTGACAGCTAGTTATTTACTTGTGTTTAATTAAGCATGTTACAATCTATGGTTAACTGCAACTCGAAGGTAATCCATTACCTTTCGAAAAAGTGCTGCATCACTTTGAAACTAATTTCTTGCCTATATGTGTTTCATCATTCTTTATACGATATTTCATATTAGTGGCAACACTGTAAACGTTTATAATCTCAGAGACTTCTTATCTCTGACATTTTAGAAACGTTTCTAAAATTGTTTTATTATTCTTGACACTCGTCTCTACTGCTTCTGACACAAGACTTCACAATAATGTAACTGAGGTTACATTGTTAACCTTTCCTAGGCTTTGATTACTTATCTGTGACTATTTCAGTGTTTCTGACACAAGACTCGATATCGCTAGTATTCTTCTATAGTAGGGTAAAAATGTAATTAAATGGTCTCCACATATAAAAATTTTAATGATATAAACAACGCGTTTCGAACACGTAGTGTTCTTCCTCAGGCATTAACTAAAAAATACAATGACACCAGAGAGTTATCTATAGTACAAAGTAAATAAGTACAAAAATTAATACAAAATAAAATAAGGCAGAAAGTGCGAACCTAAGGATGAGTGCCTCTGAATAAGACTGACTGGAAACTAAGATTGACTTTCCAGTCAGTCATTCATTAGATTTTTACCCTACTATGAGTAAATACCACATAATAACTGATTGCATTACATTAGAATTCTTCTATAGATTGCTAGCCTTACTTCATCTCAAAGACAATTCATTTCTACTAATCACTTTGCTTATACGAGTTTATTAAGGCACTGCAAGAGATTCCCCGTCCCTCAGTCCTCTTCCTAACTCTGATTACTTGCCTGTGTCTCTTTCAGTGTTTCTGACACAAGCCTCGATATCGCTAGTATTCTTCTATAGATTGCTAGCCTTACTTCATCTCAAAGACAATTCATTTCTACTAATCACTTTGCGTATACGAGTTTATTAAGGCACTGCAAGAGATTCCCCGTCCCTCAGTTCTCTTCCTAACTCTGATTACTTGCCTGTGTCTCTTTCAGTGTTTCTGACACAAGCCTCGATATCGCTAGTATTCTTCTATAGATTGCTAGCCTTACTTCATCTCAAAGACAATTCATTTCTACTAATCACTTTGCTTATACGAGGTTATTAAGGCACTGCAAGAGATTCCCCGTCCCTCAGTTCTCTTCCTAACTCTGATTACTTGCCTGTGTCTCTTTCAGTGTTTCTGACACAAGCCTCGATATCGCTAGTATTCTTCTATAGATTGCTAGCCTTACTTCATCTCAAAGACAATTCATTTCTACTAATCACTTTGCTTATACGAGTTTATTAAGGCACTGCAAGAGATTCCCCGTCCCTCAGTCCTCTTCCTAACTCTGATTACTTGCCTGTGTCTAGTGTTTCTGACACAAGCCTCGATATCGCTAGTATTCTTCTATAGATTGCTAGCCTTACTTCATCTCAAAGACAATTCATTTCTACTAATCACTTTGCTTATACGAGTTTATTAAGGCACTGCAAGAGATTCCCCGTCCCTCAGTCCTCTTCCTAACTCTGATTACTCGCCTGTGTCTCTTTCAGTGTTTCTGACACAAGCCTCGATATCGCTAGTATTCTTCTATAGATTGCTAGCCTTACTTCATCTCAAAGACAATTCATTTCTACTAATCACTTTGCTTATACGAGTTTATTAAGGCACTGCAAGAGTTTGCCCGTCCCTCAGTCCTCTTCCTAACTCTGATTACTTGCCTGTGTCTCTTTCAGTGTTTCTGACACAAGCCTCGATATCGCTAGTATTCTTCTATAGATTGCTAGCCTTACTTCATCTCAAAGACAATTCATTTCTACTAATCACTTTGCGTATACGAGTTTATTAAGGCACTGCAAGAGATTCCCCGTCCCTCAGTTCTCTTCCTAACTCTGATTACTCGCCTGTGTCTCTTTCAGTGTTTCTGACACAAGCCTCGATATCGCTAGTATTCTTCTATAGATTGCTAGCCTTACTTCATCTCAAAGACAATTCATTTCTACTAATCACTTTGCGTATACGAGTTTATTAAGGCACTGCAAGAGATTCCCCGTCCCTCAGTTCTCTTCCTAACTCTGATTACTTGCCTGTGTCTAGTGTTTCTGACACAAGCCACGATATCGCTAGTATTCTTCTATAGATTGCTAGCCTTACTTCATCTCAAAGACAATTATTTTCTACTAATCACTTTGCTTATACGAGTTTATTAAGGCACTGCAAGAGATTCCCCGTCCCTCAGTCCTCTTCCTAACTCTGATTACTCGCCTGTGTCTCTTTCAGTGTTTCTGACACAAGCCACGATATCGCTAGTATTCTTCTATAGATTGCTAGCCTTACTTCATCTCAAAGACAATTCATTTCTACTAATCACTTTGCGTATACGAGTTTATTAAGGCACTGCAAGAGATTCCCCGTCCCTCAGTTCTCTTCCTAACTCTGATTACTTGCCTGTGTCTCTTTCAGTGTTTCTGACACAAGCCTCGATATCGCTAGTATTCTTCTATAGATTGCTAGCCTTACTTCATCTCAAAGACAATTCATTTCTACTAATCACTTTGCTTATACGAGTTTATTAAGGCACTGCAAGAGATTCCCCGTCCCTCAGTTCTCTTCCTAACTCTGATTACTTGCCTGTGTCTCTTTCAGTGTTTCTGACACAAGCCTCGATATCGCTAGTATTCTTCTATAGATTGCTAGCCTTACTTCATCTCAAAGACAATTCATTTCTACTAATCACTTTGCGTATACGAGTTTATTAAGGCACTGCAAGAGATTCCCCGTCCCTCAGTTCTCTTCCTAACTCTGATTACTTGCCTGTGTCTCTTTCAGTGTTTCTGACACAAGCCTCGATATCGCTAGTATTCTTCTATAGATTGCTAGCCTTACTTCATCTCAAAGACAATTCATTTCTACTAATCACTTTGCGTATACGAGTTTATTAAGGCACTGCAAGAGATTCCCCGTCCCTCAGTTCTCTTCCTAACTCTGATTACTCGCCTGTGTCTCTTTCAGCGTTTCTGACACAAGCCTCGACCTCACTGGTAACCATGGTTACCCTGTTGGCCTTTCTTCATCTGGAAGGCCTCTCCTTACCCACAGCATCACTCTTCTCTGCTCTTGCCTTCATCAATCAACTAAATGTACCTCTCTTCATCTTCCCTATTGTTGTACCAATCATCATTGCTGCCACAGTAAGTTTAATACATATTTCCACTACTTATTTAGCCATAGTCTTTGTTTTAGCGATTTACAACATCAAAAAAAAAAAACCAATCCTAGGATCAGGAAGTTGGAGAAAAAATAACAATCTAGAGAGGTAACGTCAGATTAATTTTTAATGTAACTGGTAGTCCATCATCGCTCTAAGTTTAATCTTACCATTTGGTTAAAAAAGCGGATCCTGTTAGATGACCAAAGTTAGATGACCAAAGCTAAGCATATTGGGCGTTATATTCATGCATTTCGTCATTACCACAGAGGTTAGTATTATTAATATTAAACATATATGGTAATACTTCGTACACCTTCATCGCTTCCGTTTAATTGAAGACCCAGTGTGCGAGTGCGGTGCGGGTCCGGAAACAGTCAGACATGTTTTTGAGGAATGTGAAAGATATGCTGATTTGTGTGTTAAGTTTATGTTAAGCACTGGAATGTTCCTTTCGAGGTCATATGGACATGTTTTGGTGGTAGCAGCGGAAGTAGTAAGAGAGTGCACTCCTCCTTCCTCGAATATGTGTACAGCGTTGGTAGAGTGAAGAAGGTTTTGACCATCGCATCTTGAGTCTTGAGTTTTTTTTTTTTTAATCCCTCTCTTACATTAGCCCTCTGTAGTTTGTCTTATGTGTTTATTTATATGTCCGGTGTGATGTGTTAGCTTTAGTTTGATCCACAAGGGAATATTGAGTACCTTGTGGGAGTAGTTGTAGTTGTGTATGTCCTTTATGTCTAATTTATATGTCTTTCGTCTCTGGTTTGATGTCTGTCGTGGATGCCCGCCTCCGCGAGGTCCACCTTGGGCGCTTCGCGGAATCCAGGGGGAGGGGCTCTATGTCGTTCCGTCTGTATTCCGTGGAGTGGCTAAAGGGCACCACGTAAAAAACATCAATCAGCTTTGCTTTGTTCCGTGTTATGACCGAAAGGTTTGGGTACACGGTAATAGATCAAAACAGGTAATACTTCGTACACTGCTGCTGTAGCTCTCGGACCGATTTCGGGTGTCACCCATCTTCAACAAGAACTGATCTAACCTTTATAGGTCAAATAAGTCATAAAATCGCAAACTTACTAAAGCAATACAATATAAATATAGGGTTTAAAACAAATAATTTAATAAACTATAGACTAGATAACTCAAAGGAAAATAAAACTAATAAATATGAAAAAAGCGGAGTATATAAAATAAAATGTAAAAATTGTAAACATATATATATATATATATATATATATATATATATATATTGGACAAACGGGAAAGACCCTGAAACTAAGGTATAAAGAACACATTAAAGATTATCTAAATAATACAAACAAATCTAATTATGCAAACCACTTAACAGAACATAGTAATGAACCGGACAGTTTAGAAAATTCAATGGCCTTAATAAAGACAGGACAGAAAGGACAGACTAAACATAACTGAAGAATTAGAGATATTTAAACATAAAGAATCGGGTAATCTAATAAATGAAGAAGTAAATCATCAAAGCGATATATTATTTGAACCCTTAAAGAAAATGAAGCGACGACTTGACAGACTTGACAAAGACGAAAATAATAGAAAAAGAATTAGACTAAATAATAGTAACTAAAATAAAAATAAAATGGAATTAAAATAATTAAATAATAAAATCTAGGCAGCATTGGGATAGTAGGTAGGTTATATATTCAGAAAGGTAGGATTTCTTAGATCAGTTCTTGTTGAAGATGGCTGACACGCGAAACCGGTCCGAGAGCTTCAGCAGCAGTGTACGAGGTAAGACGGTATATTATATGTTTAATATTGATATTGGGTGTTGTTGAGCTTGGATGGGTGACACGAGTGCCTTTAGAGCCCCTAATATTTTAGAAAGTTAATGAGTCTCACACATAGTTTAAATGGATGGCAAATATATACGAGCTGCGTTTTGACGCCTTCTACAACTTCAAAGGCACTTTACAACAATGGGAGATGGAAGAAAAATGCCATTGAATAAGCTAAACGTAAATATAGAGTTATCAAACATAATTTTCATTTTTTTTTTTAAATCAATTATTTCTTTTATTATTTGTCAACTTATTTGTTTATGTAGTCTATTTTGTGTTTCGTTTTATTATAGAATAGTGCACGAAGAGTAGAAGATTATTTATTTCTGCCTGAAGTAATCAGTATTATTCCAGAAGTTTCTAGAAAACCTAACACTAATGAAAGGTTCAAATGGAAAATAACCAGCGAAGTAAGTAATATTGCTTTAATACAATTTCAAATACACTGGTACCTCGGTTGTCGACCATAATTTGTTCGAGTTTGTTGGTCGAAAACCGATTTGTTCGAGAACTGAAACATTTTTTTCCATAAGAAACAATGGTAAGTATTTTAATCCGTTTTACCTAAAGAAAAATACCTAACATATTAAGAAAACATGTATCTAAACAACATTAAAGACCTAAATGTTTACATAATATAGAATAAAGATAAAAAAGAAGAAATATAAACCATTTTGTATCTCATTTACATACCTTTTGAATAGTGGTGTGATGGCATACAGGCTGACGCTGCGTACGTTTCGGCTCCACTCGGCTATTTTCGGTTCCCAGCCCGAGTATTCGAACACCGAAATCTGTTCGAATTCGGAAGCATTTTTAGCTCGAATTTTTTGGTCGAAAACCGATTTGTTCGAATAGTGAGGAGGTCGAAAACCGAGGTACCACTGTACCACATTTTGTAACTTTTGATGCTTAAAATAATATACATTATTTTTGCATTATAATATAAATATTTTTTGTATATTTATAATTTATTTACATGCATATTATTATTACCACTGAGGTTAATATGATTTATATTATTAATATGGCAAACCGTCATACCTCGTAAGATGATCTTGGAGTCGTTGGAGCGCTTTCGGATGCTGTCCTGTTTTGATTTATCATCATGTCTCTCAACCTTTCGGCCATTCCATGAATAAAGCACAACAGATCGATGCTTTTTTAACGTGAGACCCTTTAGCCGCATCAGCAAGCCCACTACAATCCTCATATATTAGAAGGGCTGCGAGGAGCCACGGATGCGCCCAAGGTGGACTTCGCGGAGGCGGGTCCCACGACACCACATCACGCATAAAGAAAAAAAAGGGGGGAGGGGGAGGAAGAAGGAAAAGAAAACAGAAATTACAGAAAGAAATGACAAGAAGGGGAATAAGGAAGGAAGAAGGAAGAAAAAAATAAATAAATACATTTATTTATTTTTAAAAATAAAAATAAGTACATTTCGGATGCTGTCCATCTTCGATCGCAACTAACCTACACTAACTACTAACCTACTCAGTAGGTTAGTTGCGATCGAAGTTGGACAACGTCCAAAAGCGCTCCAACGACTCCAAGATCATCTTACGAGGTATAACGGTTTGCCATATTAGTAATATAAATTATAATTTATTTGGTTTGATGAGATTCAATTCACTGGGGTGAGACTTAATTAATGGATGAGACCTTAACTATTTTTATTTTATGATCAACAGGTTTAACTACAGAGGTTGTTATATTGTTAGAAAACAAAAGCCATCCTGTTTTAGAAGTTGGCTTCTTTAGACGACCCGATCACTACTGAATCTATTTTATTGGAATCCATTAAATTATTTAGACCACATATAGGTGCAATAACATTTATAAAAAAGATAAAGGGACGTCCAGAGAGCATTCTTGTTAACAGTAGCTTAGCAAGGGGGGAGGGGGGGGGGGAGGAAGCGGCACATACCAGGGGGCGGCATTTGAGGGGGTAAACATAAAAAGTAAAAAAAATTAAAATAATAAAAAACTAACAAGAAATTTAAAAGTTTATACCAAAATGAGTTTTTAAAGTTGTAATAGTTTAAATTGTAAGAAATTTAAAAGTTTATACCAAAATGAGTTTTTAAAGTAGTAATAGTAATAGTTGTAATAGTAATAGTTTTTAGTGTAATAGTTTTATTTGTGTAATATTGTTTTCAAGCAGATTCAACTATATATTTGCAAATAAAAATAAATTTATATTAAATTTGTCAAAACTAGTTTTTTTAAAGGGGTTGAAAGTTTATTAATTTAATATAATTTAACATTTTTTTCATGATTTGGAAATACGTTTTTGTTTTAAAAAATCTTTGGTTTTCTTTGATGTATGTATATTTATGTATGCAAGTACTGTAATAAGATGAAATTCTGGAATCAATGACAGCAGTCTAAAATTAGATTGTTGATTGTAATTCTATGTAAATAAATATTTTGAGGATTTTCTGAAATTTTGAAAGTTAACATATTATCAAAGGCAAAATGCTTGCCACGCCACTGCTTGTTAAGTATGTTAAGTGATATACTTCATTCACTTTATAGTCTCTCTAATACCAACATTAAACTGTATTAGTTTTCTTTTTAACTTAATTTTATCATTTTTAGGACAATTTAAACATCTACAGTGTTCAAATTGCAGCTGACTTGATGGGAACTTCAAAGTTAGAAAAAGCCAGTTCCAATGTTTTAATGGTGAGAAAGGCGAAATTCTCTTGGGGCGAAGAAAAGAAACCTAGTCTAACAATTGATTACTTGAACATTCCAGCCGGTACTTTTTTTTTAATGTATTGTTAATTAGCAATAACGAATACATTTTATATTAGAATTAGTAATAATACATTCCGTCATACCTCGTAACCTAATATTTTATAACCACTAGTCATATTTTATAACCTAAAAATAGGTTATAAAACGAATAACACTATAAACCAAATCACAAACAACACAACAGAGAACAAAGATAACAAATTCGTCAAAAGCGGAATATACAGGATTAAATGCAAAGTTGCGGTAAAAACTACATCGGGCAAACGGGAAGGACACTAAAAGACAGATTCAAAGAACACATTAAAGACTACACCAATAACACAAACAGATCAAACTATGCACACCACTTAAACAAATTTGGACATAACCCAGACAGTATGGAAAACACAATTGACTTACTACAGACGGGACAAAAAGGACAACGAATGAACATACAGGAACAAATAGAAATATATAAACATAAAATGACAGACAATATAATCAATGAACAAACAAACCACCAAACCGACATTTTAACAAAACCACTAATAACATTTAAAAGACGACACAAGGAACTGGAAATAGATAATGAAATAAGCAATAAAAGAAAAAAACATAGCAATTAAAGAAATAGGAAAAAAAAATTACCTCCACACACAACACTGATTACACAATGTAGATGCTATATATAGGTAGGTTATAGGAAAACAACATTCACAGTCAGTTAGGTGCTCTTGAAGATGGGATCCAGACGGACCCGAAACTGGTCGAGCTTTACAGAGACTTTACGAGGTATGACGGAATGTATTATTACTAATTCTAATATTACTAACCTCAGTGGAACTAACCCATTAACTACATTTTATATTGTCAAATGTGATGTTTTGATCTGATACTAACTGATTATTTGTGGTGTTTTGCAATTTTTACTTAAAGGTGTTTTTAGAGAAACATAAAACAAAGTTCTTTCCTTGTTGCCAGGTAAACTGACAGCAGTGATTGGAAAGGTGGGGAGTGGTAAGACATCTCTGCTGTGCGCCCTCCTCGGTGAAATGATCTGCATGGGAGGCCTGCTTCGCTGGAAAAGGTACTCGAGGATCAGTCACTCATGGAATGTTAATTAATAAACACCGTGTGCTCCAACCGTTCCTATTTTTACTATGTAACTCTTAATTTTTACTTATACATATCCAATAATAGATATGTATACAATAATATATAATATTATTAATATATTATAATAATATATAATATTATCCAATATATAATATATATTAATATATAATATTAATATATTATATATTAATACAATTTTATTTATCCTTAATAATAATTTATTATTAAGGCTAAAATGATGACATTGTTGGAAGATACAGAAACTTATACTATTTCAAGAACTGATCCATCTTCAACATTACGTACTAAAGTAAATAAGGTTGTTAATGAATTTAAAAAGAAGAACTGGATAAATCTTCGTCAAGCGATATTAATGAAATCATATAATGGATTAGCTCCGAGGATATATGGATTAGTGAAATTGCATAAGACAAATTTTCCTTTGCGCTCAATTGTTTCATTTATAGGTAGCCCAACTTATGAACTACCAAAATACTTAGGTAAATATCTAAATTATATTGTTGTCACTAGTGAATTGAATGTTAAAAATTCAGTAATACAATATAAATATACTAATAATATTATCCAATAATAAATCCAATTTTTTTTTTGGTTATCCTAAACGATTATTTATGCAATTCGCCCGTTACTCTGTTAGTTTCTTCAGCGCTCTATATAGCCTTCTATATTAAATATAGAGCAATAAAACTCCAAATTTCTTTATCGTTTGTACACTAGGGATGTATGTTTTAAAGTACTCTGAGTCCAATAAAATAGTTTTTCTTTTATAAATTTGTGTGTATATGTTTGTGAGGAGGGTGGTTTTGAGTGTTCTGATACATAGAATTCCCTGACTAACTAGTCATTCACCCCAATGACGTCACATACCCCCTTACTCAGGGGCCAGGCTAGCTCAGTGGTTACGTGCTCGCCTCTGAACTGATAGGACCGGGGTTCGATCCTCATCTGGCCCTCGATTTATTCACGCGGGAGGTGAATAAATCTGAGCGCGTCGTCCCTCGGAGAAGGACGTTAAACTGTCGGTCCCGAGCCTGTACGATGTCAGGTACTCGTTAAAGATCCCTACTCTAAATATATTTGAGTTAGGCAAAATTTAGGACTCCCACTGTAGGAATAGGTAGAAATTACTTTATAACAGCTGTCATGTAGTTGATATGGACATTAAAAGAAAGTAGTAAAATATAGATATTACATATTAAATTTGATCTAAATTGGTTAAACTGTTAGAAATCAAACAACTCTTCATTAGTAATAAGCTTGCAAAGTGCCTTTCCTGACTGTCTAACAATTATGGTTTTGAGAAATGAGGGAAGGTTTGTTCATTTCTTATAATCCATCTTATGAATACTTTACTATATAATTAATATTATTTAAATTTATAGCTTTAAAGAGTTTATTATCAGTATTTCAATAAATATTTTTAGGTTATGATTGCAGGGAAGAATTTATCTCCTATGGAATGTCATTTGCTTTATATTTCTGAAAACTTTATATTTATAATGAGATAAATGAGAATCGTGTGGTATTTTATACCAGAAATGTTTGCATGTAACCTTACGCTACTAATAAGTACACACACTATTAATATTTTGATGATATACCCCTTAAACGATTATATATGCATGTACCTGTTTTGACATTATATCGTGCACCCAGATTCTCAGCCATATCGCAGATCATAACATCAAAACAGACTGATGCCTTTTTTACGTGAAAGCTCTTTCGCCGCCTCTCGGGAGCAACAAGCTCTAGCCGAGGATAGGGCAAACATAGCCTCCGAGATACGCCCGAGGTGAACCACGCGAAGGTGAGCCTTCACGACCCCACATCATATAAAATAAAATAATTCTAGAAAAAAAAAACTCATGTAACAAAATATATATATATATATATATATATATGCATGTTCCACCGGCATTGTACTTTTCCCGTTGCCTAGAACGGTTATTCGAGTACCTTTGCTATTACTATTTTTGTTATATTTGCTAAAATACCCTTATACCTATAATAAAAACATATACCCATGATGGCATGGATGATCGTTGGATATTGATACGCATCCCTTTGTTATTGCAGGAGTGTCCGAGTAGGACTGGTGACACAAGAGCCATGGCTGATTCGTGGCACAGTTCGAGATAACATCGTGCTTGGGCTGGGCTACAGCGCTCGGCGGGTCCGCCAAGTGGTGGAGGCGGCAGGGCTGGAGACGGACTTGGCGGCTCTGCCGGCGGGCGAGCTGACGCAGGTCGGAGAGCGCGGAGTGCGCCTCAGTGGCGGCCAGCGACAGCGGGTCGCGCTGGCCAGGGCGCTCTACTCCAGGGCCACCGTCCTCCTCCTGGTCAATCCACTACCTACTCCTTCAAACCTATATTATATATACTCTTTCTGTTTTCAATATGATTGTATTTAAGCTTCTAAATAAGCCATTAAACCTATTTAGACATCAGCTGATACATGATGTTTTGTGTTTTTCAAAAAAGAAATGGGGGACTCGAAAATTTTCAATTCACTGAAAAGTCATTTTGAGTATTTTCATTTTGATATTTTATTTAGGATGATCCTCTGTCAGCGCTAGACCAGACAGTTGCTCGTCAAGTCTTTGAAAATGGTATTATGAAGTTTCTGCTGAAAGGTAACACTGTGATAATGGTCTCCCAGTCTGTCCATGTTTTGGCTTCAGCAGATCAGGTTTGAACATTATTTACAATCTTATCCATATTTATTTTTCATTATCATAGTTATATATACTTTTCTATTTGAATTAACACTCTAGTTAGAAGGAATCTATAGTTAATACCTAATTGTTAAAACAGCGAACCATCCGTAATAACTATAATAGAGAAATCTCTTCCATCGACTAGTTTGTGACTGATAAGAATAACGTCCTTGTCTATCAGTATTCTCTTTAGGATGGCTGAAGGACTAAGCCAGTCATTGACTCTAGTATTCTCTATGTCATGCTTGAATACTAAAATGTATGGTCAAGGGACTAAACCAGTCATAGACGGCGAGTTTGCTCTTTAGGATGGCTGAGGACTAAGCCAGTCATTGACTCTAGTATTTTCTATGTCATGCTTGAATACCAAAATGTTTGGCCAAGGGACTAAACCAGTCATAGACGACGAGTTTGCTCTTTAGGATGGCTGAGAACTAAGCCAGTCATAGACCGCGAGTTTGCTCTTTAGGATGGCTGAGGACTAATCAGTCGTTGACTCTAGTATTCTCTATGTCATGCTTGAATACTAAAATGTATGGTCAAGGGACTAAAGCAGTCATAGACGGCGAGTTTGCTCTTTAGGATGGCTGAGAACTAAGCCAGTCATAGACCGCGAGTTTGCTCTTTAGGATGGCTGAGGACTAATCAGTCGTTGACTCTAGTATTCTCTATGTCATGCTTGAATACTAAAATGTATGGTCAAGGGACTAAAGCAGTCATAGACCGCGAGTTTGCTCTTTAGGATGGCTGAGGACTAATCAGTCGTTGACTCTAGTATTTTCTATGTCATGTTTGAATACCAAAATGTTTGGCCAAGGGACTAAACCAGTCATAGACGACGAGTTTGCTCTTTAGGGTGGCTGAGGACTAAGCCAGTCATTGACTCTAGTATTTTCTATGTCATGTTTGAATACCAAAATGTTTGGCCAAGGGACTAAACCAGTCATAGACGACGAGTTTGCTCTTTAGGATGGCTGAGGACTAAGCCAGTCATAGACGGCGAGTTTGCTCTTTAGGATGGCTGAAGGACTAATCAGTCATTGACTCTAGTATTCTCTATTTAATGCTTGAATACTAAAATGTATGGCCAAGGGAAAAAACCAGTCATAGACAGCGAGTTTGCTCTTTAGGATGGCTGAGGACTAAGCCAGTCATTAACTGTCACTGTGCTCTTTAGGATGGGTGAGGATTAAGCCAGTAATTAAATGTCAGAATGTTTTTTAGTTTGGCTGAGAGACTATGTCATTCAGTGGAGCTTTGAGAGGCTTAGCTGAAGAAAGATGAAAGTTAAAGCATGTTTTTGTAGATAATAGCAATGGAAGAGGGGCATGTTCGTGGCTACGGGAGACTGAGTGAGGTGGGCGCTGCCTGTCCCAATAGCCTGGATGTGAGCGGTGCTTGCAAAGTGAGGACTGCTCGGGAGCGCTGGCAGTTGATAAGGCTCGTCTCCAGGATTGGCCACTACATGGTGTCTCAGCAGTCACTACAACAGCCTACCTCTAACACCAAGGTATTGTCTTATTATTTATAATATTAAAACGACAGTCTAAATATACTTATAAAAATTCAGAATAATCAGAAAAAAATACTTAGTAAGGGTGATATTTCGAACAGCAGTTGATCAACAGGAGAGATCATGAACTTATCTTTCCTTCGATTTTCTCCTAATAATGAACTATTCCTGGAAATATGATAATAAAAAGGACAGGAAAGAAGAAACACACTTAAATCGATAAAATTCTGGACATTAGTTTATTTACACTATTGACCTCTTAACTCTTTTATTCTTATCTTTATTGTACTTTTCTTTATTTCTAATTATATCTTCCCTATTAATTTTTACTTTCATTCAACTCTCTTATTTTAATACATTTTCTTGTCCTTTAATAATCTTTTATCCTTCATTTACTTTAATATTCTTAATCTAGTTATTCTCTATTAGTCCAGTTATACCGTTGACCTTTCAACTCTTTTATTCTAACCGCTTGTTTCTTGTTCATTATTGACCTTTGACCTTCTCTTTATATTAACCTGTACTATCCTTTTAATCTATTTATAGCAATGACTAAGCATGAGTCATCGATTTTAATTTAACATGTCACTTGGCCGACCTCTTTTCCAGTTGAACCCTGTTAGCAGGAGGTTAGTTCGTAGGATCGAATCTCTCAGTCTTAAGATCGTGAATGCCGAGATTGCGGTTAATTTTAATGATACTTGTTTAAAAGAGGATCTGCTGCCTATTTATACCAATATATATATATAAAACAATGTTTTTCTTTTTTAAGGATGTTTGAGCTAATGTCAAACAGTAAAACACCCTTAAACCTTTTACTGTTTGACGCTAAACCAAACCTGAATAAACAAGAAAAATAGTGTTGACTATATGTGGTTGAGATAAGAAAACATTGGTATATAATAATATATATATATTGATAAAATTATCGCCCGTGGAATAGAAAAAAAACTAAAGTTTATCGGGACTCGGTCAGTTCTTTAGGTTCAAATTAAACTCTCATTGCCAACTTTTCGGTTTTTATTTAAAACCTTTTTCATAGGCAGAAGTATAAATTTTGAAACAGTATTACGTTACAAATTATTTTGTAAAGAAAAATAGTGTGTGGATTTCAACAACTGTAGTTTGAATGAACACGTGACACTGAACTGAAAAAAACAAGCAAGGCAACCAAACTTCACCAGGCAACTAAAAAGTCACTAAAAACAATTTTGTATCGATCAACAATGTTTAACTTAACACATCCGAATAAATACTATTTAAATTTGAAATGCCACTTCTATAATTAACGGATGACTGATCCTTTCTAAATTTCCAGAGTTTTCCTTTCCTGTTCATACATTTCTTTGTTTATTATTTTTATTTAATCAAAATAAAAATTATGGCCTTTATTAATACTGTGTACTGCTAATGCAGTGGCATTAGTTTTCTTTTTCCTGATAAAATATGTGTGCTGGTTGTTCTTTCCTTCAAAAAACGACTGGTTTCTCCATAATAAACTTTGTTACAGTCTTTATTGCATACACAACATTATCTGTAATTCCTTTAGAATCCCTCTCTTTTATATTTGAA
Organism: Hermatobates lingyangjiaoensis; assembly: GCA_026182355.1. Lineage (NCBI taxonomy): Eukaryota > Metazoa > Arthropoda > Insecta > Hemiptera > Hermatobatidae > Hermatobates > Hermatobates lingyangjiaoensis. Next base: position 740,494 of record JAPFBL010000172.1, on the reverse strand, counting down.
AATAATCGTAGCTTACATAAATGATGTGAAAGACTGTTCTATTGAGACCTCTTTTTATATAAAAATTGTATCTTATGTATCATTATTACACAACATTAGGTATTGTAGGTTCCGTAAATACTGTGAAGCAGTGTTCTATGGTAAGGGTAGTTTCTGTTGTGTTCAATACCTTAGATTACGTAGTTTTAAGCAAGACATGCCTAAGAATAACTGATTTGAGTGTGATGTTGGCAGGCCCGGGAGTGGTTCGTGCCTCTGTCAAGACAGTCTGTGGCTGGCTGGAGACAAGAGGTGGGCGGCGTGGTGGTCGAGGGGCCAGGAGCAGAGCTGTGCCCTCGCCGAGGCAGGCACGTCTCCAGGACTTCTTCCTTGCAGCCGTCCTTTCTTCTACAGCAGTCGTCTGCCCCCTGCCCAACTAGGTCGAGTATCTACACTACTGTACTTAATGCGCATTTTGTTGACTCTTATGTAATGTAGTACATAATATAATTTCAACAATTACATAATATACATATTTTATCAAACGGTTGATACATTTGATAGAATATCCAGTCTGACTGGGCAACAAACACAAAAATATAAAGAATAGAACACAGCTGGTTACAAAAAAACTCACTTCCTGTGAGTTGTCCTGTAGTGACTTTTGTTTGAAATATCCTAAGTTGATTTTTTTTAATTTTCATATATATATATGAATGCATACAATAAAACATATATTTCAGGTCACACACTTACAGTTTCGACCATTTGAATCTCGAAGATGACCTGAACTCTGGAAGCCCCGTCAGACACTTGTTCTTGTCTCAAAGGTAAAGGTCTTGTCTCAAATATATTAAATATTCACCATACCCTTACAACTGACAGATGCTATTGTAATTAATAGATTAATTAGTTTAAAACAAATATTATCTTTATAACAAATAACTGTTTAAGAATAATTTTATAATGTTATAAGTCCAATATAAGTGAAATGTCCAAGAAGAAACGACAAATGTTTATTTAGTTATTCCAATTTTTCTTGGGAAAATCAATTCTTGGGTGAGTTAATTTATATTTTACTTACCACATAAATGAAAAACTTTTGTATAAAAATTAGAAAAAGTTTGTAAAAAAACGTACGAGGTTAAAAATAATCAAGGCATTTAACGAAATCTGTTTCAATTAAGATCTGATCCCAAAATATATGAATATATATATACAGTTAAACGTACATAAAGAAACATAGAGAAATTAAAAACACAAACTTACAGTCTCTAATTTTCGGTTGAACCCTCTTCAGGAGAGAGATGGTAACCGTCTCTGTACCAGTGCGCTTGGTTTCCCTTCTTTATCTCTCCTGAAGACGGTTCAACCGAAAATTAGAGACTGTAAGTTTGTGTTTTTAATTTCTCTATGTTTCTTTATGTACATTGAACTGTATTTGTCCATTTAGGATCGTATTTTCATCGAAAAAGTGAATATATATATATAATATATATATATATATATTCTGTCGTTAAAAATACGATGCGAAATGGACAAATAAAGTTCAATATAGATGAAGAAACATAGAAAAATAAATAAATAAGTAATTGTGTGTAAATAAGTAATGTGGTGAGTGTTCCAACAGGTTAACTATAATCTTCAAATTTGATGACTTTTAAATAGTGCTTCTATTACTTTCTTCTTAACTTTGATGTTGTTTGAATGGTGAGTCCCAAATTTTTAGATGAAAACTATAATTTACTTAAAAGTATAACATTTTTTAAGGAAAATTATTTTCCTTTTTTTTTTTCTTAATATCAAACTAGCTTACATTTTTTTATACATTTTTAATTTTCAGATCATTGTTTCAATCAGACAAAAAAGAAGTTGAAAGAGTTTGTTCAATGTACAGTCAACATAGTGATGACGTCATAGAGGACAGTGAACAAGGTGTGGTACCTTCAGAATATTCACTTTGATAATTTAAGAATAAACCACGATTGCTAGGCCCCTTTTCTGTATACAAAACTGCTAAAGACAAAAGTTCTCCATAGTACTCTGTTTAATTATAAAGTCTAGACTATAAGCTTATACATTATTTATACATTTTTTTGTTGTTCATGTTGTGTTGGATTTATTCTTGTCCTGTTGCTAGTATGAAGATGTCATTTAAATAAAGAGCATCGTAGTCTGTTATTTAGTCATCATAGGTATCTGCAAAACAATCTCATGTAACAAACGTGAAAGTGTCGGTCCCGAGCCTGTACAATGTCAGGTACTCGTCAAAGTGTCGGTCCCGAGCCTGTACGATGTCAGATACTCGTCAAAGTGTCGGTCCCGAGCCTGTGCGATGTCAGATACTCGTCAAAGATCCCTACTCTAAATTCACTTGAGTTAACCAAAATGTAGGACTCCCAATGTAGAATCAACAGGTAATGTGGCTCGCTCATTACTAAAACAAGTGTGCCTAATAATAAACAAGCCACATTTTCAATGAGTCATAACGTCTTAGTTCATATTAGCGAAGTTTAGTTAACATTAAGTTGTCTTAGAAAAGGCCTGTTAAACATCTAGAGTAATATATATAACTAAAAAACAAGTATACTTTACAAAAAAAATGGGCGCCATAGTGTAAATGATTCCTATTGTTTAAGAATTATGCATGACGCAAAGATCAATTTTTTTGCCAAAAACTGGTTTTTAGAAAAAATTTTTTCTCCTAAACTGATAACCCTAGAGTTTTGAAATTTTGGCATTATCTTTGAGGTTACAAATGGAACAAACGAAAAATATATTCAGAATTTTAAAACAACGAGAAATATTTTTTTTCAATAAAATATAAAAATTTTGACTTATAATTCAATCTCAAACCTTGTTAGAGTGATACAAGCCATACTGTTTGACGGATCAAAATGATCCGTTGACATTCCGTTTGACATCCGCTAAAGAGGCGTTAAAATACGATTTCTGTTTTCAGAAAATGTTTTTTGACGCTAAACGGCTAATTTGAAAATAATTAAAATTTGTCCAAAAATAGAACACAAAATTAACAATTTATGAAAAAATTTCATAAAATTCCAATTAGGGCAAAGAGCAATAAAGCTATAAAAACTGATTCTTTATCCTAAACTAGGAGATCACCTGCTATACTTGTCGAATTTTTTATATTTTTTTACATTGTTTACATTGACTTAGAAATTATTTGAGCTAATCCACTGAGATAAAATTGATATTTATAAAGAAAAAATTTAAATAATTTATTGAATTATACGAGATATAAGAGAAATAATATTTTTACATGTAAAAAAACACCGCTAATAAACATAAATAAAATACTTTTGTCTTCCATGGGATAATGGGTTTGTCCCATAAAATGCTTTAGTAAACCTATATATTGCACTATTGATTTAATATCACTTACAATTACATTATCATTGTGAATTGTAGTACCTTTCCATGATATTGAAATGTGACGAATGGACTCTTTCCATAAGAAAGAAGACTTATGTTTGTTGAGAAATATCCAGTATTTTCACTATTCTAGTCTTTAGTTCATATTTATTATTTTAAAAAAATTAGAAGGTATCAACTATAAGAGATTTAAATTATATTGAATAGCTGGCTTCGACTTTGAGTTTAATATGTAAACTGGTTAATTACTAATATCTTTTTTCTCAATATACATTCATAGCAAGCTTATAACAGTATACAGCAGGCAGGAAAAATATAACATTTGCAAAAAAAAAATTGGTATCCATGATTTTTGACAAGGTGGAAGGAAAATGATTTTATGAAATACTACGAGGCCATAAAATTCCCGGTATAATAATTCTATAAAAGACCAAAAATGTAAAAGGTAATTAAAAATTGAAATATTTTGTTTGAAGATTAATAAATGCAATTATTTTACATCCTTAATTATAGATCATCTTAAAACGACATTTTTTCTTTGATTTTTATGATGTTTTTCAGAGAAAATAAGAGTATTTTCTTTTTTTAAATTTGAAAATTTTACTTAAATATTCAATGTATCAGAAAGTCAAGTAAACCACGCAAGAAATCCACTGGCTATTTGAACAAAATATGTTCTCTTGTAGGAGATTATTTCATATCAAGAAATTTTCAGTTTGGCTTTTCAAAAATGTTATTACTGCTATAGTTATCTAATGAAATTAGTTGCTTCAGCTGTCTGATGTACAAAAATAAGCTTATATATTGATATGTCCTCTAATCACTATCTTTACTACTTCAGGAATGAAAGACTAATAAACATCTCCCATTTAGATGCTTACATTATGCTTAAATGGGACGTTATATATTATATACCCAAAAAGTTTGATATTAAGTTTACTTATAGTAAAGTTGAGTATGCCACTCGAGATTTGTTAGTTATATTTCTATGACATGGTTTGTTTTTGCTGACTAGATTTGGACCACTCTGGGTTGAAAGAAGGCCATTCGAGTGAAGAGATGGGAGCCAGTGTTGGCTGGCGTGTGTATAGGCAGTACATTGCGTGTTGCGGAGTCCCAGCAATGTTTGGTTACCTAGGATTATCACTTACTGCACAGCTACTTCGAGTGGTCACAGATTTCTGGCTCAGTAGATGGACCAATGACTCACAGTTCTATACTCCATCTCAGGTCAGTATACCATAAAAATGAGTATTGTACAACATTGTAGCGTCTCAAATGTAAAGGCTCTCACTCGGGTTCTTTTAGTTTATCTCGATCGCAAATGAGATATTTCACTCAACTTGTAATATTTTTAATTCTACTATTGCATTGTGGAACACCTTTACCTGGTTTTTGTTAAACAACATTTTATTTTGTTCATTACTATACATATATATTGACAAATAGTTCTTGACCTCTTCATTGAACACAGTAATACGTAACTTTTCTCGAGGGCTAGGTCTTTTTGCCAACGTTTCGTCTTTATTTTAAACTAACGTCAGGTCTATAAACTAACAAAAAACAAAAAACAATGGACATTTGTCATTTCTACTTTATGATGATTGTAAAGTAGATCGCCGTTTCATATCAAAAGACCTTAATTTCTCTAGAAAAAAATATTTTTTAATCTTTAATTCATTATAATAAGCATTTCTTTTTATAAAAAGAAAATTATGAGTAAATACTACATAGTAAATGATTGCTCATGATTTTCGCCAGTGTTACTGTTGAGTGGCTGAAGTGTGATTGAATGTTTGGGTCAGGCACTGAATTACCTGCTGGTCTTCATCGGCCTCTCACTAAGCGGAGTGGTGGCCTCTCTCCTCAGTCACATGCTCGGCCAAGTCTGCTCCAGTGTGGGCCGACAAGTAATCCACCATCAACTCCTCGACACTATCTTATCCTTGCCTGTCACTGTTTTCCAAGCCATCCCAATTGCAGCAACTCTGTCAAGGTTCTCTACAGACATCTCCATCGTTGACAAGGTAAAACTTTCAGACTACTAATCTATTTAGCACGATTCAAAGTTTCTCGATATGAGACTGTTGCAGGACTTTATGAATACGGATATCAAGCAATCAGCAGCTTGTTATCAGAAGGTAGAAAAAGAAGATGAATCAGTCACTTTCATGATAGTGAATCAATACTCAGGGAGTGTTTGATTTGCTTTTCTGATAAGGTTCATTTTTGATCTTCTGCTGATGAAAAACTGATGTTTCATTTTTGACCGTATAAACTAATTGTGATAATCTCTGACTACTTTAAACATAGGCGGGACCCGTTAGGTCCCCATGGTACGTACAGTTTTTAATGTGCATTCGGGTGTGCATTGAGTCCTGACGGCCCTATTAAGTTTTGACTGGAGGGGCAATGGCCTAGTTGACTACTTGCTTAGCCCTCTGCCTTTATCGGTTCACATGTCACCAGGCCCCACGGCATTAGGCATCACACCGTATATCCCAAAATAAGGAGCCCTAAGCCCTTGACTATTGGTCAAGGAATAAAGCAATAGTCACCAGGATCTGACTTGAGTTGGCACATGGCTTTCTATTTCAGAGCCATCAGCTTGAGTCGTAAAGAGCCTAGCGTCAAAGGCTGCACGCGCCTCCAGCACGCCCGTAACATTGCTGCTATCTGTTTCAGAAGCTCTCCCCTTCCCTCCAGAGGCTGGTCCAGTTCGTCCTTCTCTGCCTCCCCGCTCTCATCGTCAACTCCATAATCACGCCTTGGTTCATGCTCATCGCCATACCAATCTGCGTCTTCTACTACTACATTCAGAAATTCTATCACGCTTCTTCCAGGTATATCTATATATTTATTACTTCAAAATCAATTTTATTTGATTTCATGTTTCACAGTGCCGAACAATTTCTACTTTATCTTCTACAAACAATTCGAAGACTAAAGAAGGTTAGTAATCAAAAAGTAAATTATTGTTTCTAATAATTAGCATGAGAATCTTTAATATTTGAGTATTTTTAAAATTTTATGCAAAGTGTTTTTCTTAATATATATATATATATATATATATATATATATATATATTATATATATATTAATAAAATAAATTCAAAAAGAAGGAAACACACAGAAAGACACAGACATAACTCACATCGATATTTCGACCATCGTCGTCATCAGGAGGTGTGAAGAGCGAAGAGCGAAGAGTCCCGCTCTGTCTGTGTCTTTCTGTGTGTTTCCTTCGTTTTGAATTTATTTTATTTTAAAAAAGTCCACTGGACCGTTTCTTTTAATTATATTATATATATATATATATATATATATATATAATATTTATATAACTATATATATCCAACTTTTATATATATATTATATATATATATATATTATATATATAGAAATAATTCATTCGAATTTGATTCCTGTTCAACGCATAACATATTAATTTTCAACACATTTCAACGCGATGTGTGTATAGTCATGCTTCCCCCCCAAAAAATGAGCAAAATGGTAATTCTACGTCTCAAACACGAAGGAAAAAGACATCACAAGCTTGAGAAACAAACGAGAGACGAAAAGCAAGATTGAAAACCAACTGAGAACTTCATGCTCGAGGCTGTTCATCTGAAACAAAACAGTAGCTATTCGAGTGGGCATTGCATGATCTAGACGAACTATAGACGCTGATTTGAATCTCAGTGCAGTCCATGTCAGCATTCATCCAAGTGTTGTTATTGGACAACGTCTGTCTGGTTAGCTATTATGTTTATAATTAGATATTAAATTAAGTTTAGCTAAAGTTAACAGGACGACATTCATTGACTGTTAGGCGATACCATGTTTGCTGAGTCAGCTAGCAAAAACAGTAAGTACTTATGTACAATCTTAATGAGGTATTTACAGACTTTTTATTTGTGCAACGATCAATGTAAGTTGTTGCAAGTGTGGTTTGAATCTTCAACGGCGAAGACATTGACCTTCTATACTTCAATTTCAATTAAATGCGGATACAGAAATGATTTCATTGAACTCCTCATAAAATTCTTTGAGCAAAGTTCAATAGTTTTGATGCTTCCCAGTTACTGTTAATATAAATCAATCAATTTGACTCAAAATGTGTCTAAAGTAACAGAAAAATAACAGTAATTATTGATTATGTTTTTCTTTAATTTATCCAGATGTGATTTACTCATTTATTTATAGAGTAAAGTACAAACGAATAAAACACCATCAGATTTCAATGTAATAAAAATTAATATAAATTCTTTGTAAGACTCCATACATTACAAATTGCTGAACGTCAATGTAAACAAATGATGAACGTCAGTTTTAAACTTCACAGTTCTTTGCTGAATGTCAATGTAAACAAATTATGAACGTCAGTTTTAAACTTCACAGTTCTTTGCTGAATGTCAATGTAAACAAATGATGAACGTCAGTTTTAAACTTCACAGTTCTTTGCTGAATGTCAATGTAAACAAATGGCGAACGTCAGTTTTAAACTTCACAGTTCTTTGCTAAATGTCAATGTAAACAAATGGTGAACGTCAGCTTTAAACTTCACAGTTCTTTAATATTTTGAGGTCTGAGGGCAGAAATCAAATATGCAATGATCTTAGTGTTTTCAGTTTTTCGCTTAAGTTATTTGCTTTTAAAATATCTTAATCTAAGAATTTTGAATCAGTTTTTTTTAACTTTTACAGATTTTAATATAGATGCAATCTAAAAAGTCATTGAAATAGAGTTTATCTAATTAATAATCATTTTTTTGTTTATTACTAACTCACGCATAGAGATGTAAAGTGGTCGAAGATAGTGCCAAAAATGCCAATCATTTATGAAAAAAATTTAGGTATGGCATCATTCTTAATTGCACACGTATAATACTTACATGAAACATATATTTCAAGAAGCCTTATTCATGTAGTTTCAGAATCTCTATCCTCCAAGGAGCAAATTGATAATTGACAAACACACAGATGATGCAACTGTAGTATTTTAAATTATCATTACATTGGATGTTTTTTGGCACCCTATGATTAGTAAATTGAAAGCATAGATTATATCATGGCACCCGAGTGCGGAGCACGAGCTGGATACCTCCTCACGTGGTCCTGAAGAGAGGGTTTAGGATAACTTGTCTAAAACAATTTGTCTAAAAAGTGGAAAAGTAGTAGTGAATAAGAAAAAGAAACAGAAATTGGTGTATAATGTTTTATTTTATAATTATTATAAAGTACAATACTTATTATTAATACTTTTTTAATCAAAATTCAATAAAAATGAAAGTTTTTATTAAAATATCTTACAATTATTACAGCAAAACCAAATATATATAAAAATTCTAAATTTATTATCACAATAAAACTTAGAAGACATACTATACCATTCTTAGAGGTGGAATGTTTGCTTCTCAAACTGGGGCAAACAATGGACTCTTCTGGGTCCATTGTGTTTGAAATCACAGACTCCTCGAGGTCAACACTGTTAGGGCTCATTAACAAGTGTGTAGGACCATAGCCACACACATCACACTGGGCCGTGGTTACGCAGTATTTGAGTGGAGCACAGCCTTCATAGCTGTTCTAATAATCCTACCATTGACAGAAAACACTTTATAGTCATCTACTTTTAACGAGTGACACTGCTCTACGCAAAGTTCTCCTTTCAGTTACCCAATGAAACAGTTTGACCAAGTTGACCCAATTGTCAAAGGGTTTTGTCACAGGTAAATAAGAGATTCCTGAGTAAAAAAAGCAAAGAAATAAATAAATAAAACAAAAACAAGACATCTTTAACAAAATATTTGCAAAACATATCAGTTTGAGGTAATGTTTCACATTTTAATAAAAAACAGTGCACTCAGACATTTTTTTAAGAGTAGTAAATGTTTACCCATGCTTTCTATACATATATAATATTTACTTTATACAAATTGCTTTTGGAATGAACATTTTAATTTCTGTTATAAATAAGAACACATTTTCAATAATGAAATCATTTTACTAAAGGCTAAAGATAACACACATATATGCCGTTTTATTGAAGAAATTTGTTTTCCAGCACTTTGATACTTGTCATACGTATGTGTAATAGAATATATTAGTTTGTTTCCAACACGTAACTTACAGGCTTCACCTTAAATGCTGTTCTAGAGGAGGAAAGTTAGACTCATTTGTTATTCGGCACCTACTTTAATTATGGTTGAGTCAAATTACGAGATGATACTACATTGAAAGACCTGAATTATATTTTATTTAAGTTAATTATAAGTAAAGTTAGATTGGAATCTTCAATCAGTACTCTTTAATGAGTACTACCAGATTCGCTCTCCCTAAGGTACAGTTAAACGGTATATATGACTACAGATGTAATAAATAAAAAAATATCCACATCTTCCCATGAAAAGATAGACATGTGACTAAGAATTGAACCTTCAATCTTCAGTACTAAAAAGAACACACTCCTACAAGACATACGAGTATGAAAATACTAGTACCAGAACTAAAAACAAACAGATTCTCACTATACCATAACTGGCACAAGAACTAAAAACACCCACTCTCACTAGATAATACCTATCACCAGAACTAAAAATACAAACACATTCTCACTGGAACATACCTGGCACCAGAACTAAAAACACCCACTCTCACTAGACCATACCTGACACCAGAACTAAAAACACCCACTCTCACTAGACCATACCTGACACCAGAACTAAAAACAAACAGATCCTCCCTAACCAAACCTGGCATTAGAATTAAAAACAAACCCACTCTCACTAGACCATACCTGGCACCAGAACTAAAAACACCCACTCTCACTAGACCATACCTGACACCAGAACTAAAAACAAACAGATCCTCCCTAACCAAACCTGGCATTAGAATTAAAAACAAACCCACTCTCACTAGACCATACCTGGCACCAGAACTAAAAACACCCACTCTCACTAGACCATACCTGACACCAGAACTAAAAACAAACAGATCCTCCCTAACCAAACCTGGCATTAGAATTAAAAACAAACCCACTCTCACTAGACCATACCTGGCACCAGAACTAAAAACACCCACTCTCACTAGACCATACCTGACACCAGAACTAAAAACAAACAGATCCTCCCTAACCAAACCTGGCATTAGAATTAAAAACAAACCCACTCTCACTAGACCATACCTGGCACCAGAACTAAAAACACCCACTCTCACTAGACCATACCTGGCACCAGAACTAAAAACACCCACTCTCACTAGACCATACCTGACACCAGAACTAAAAAAAACCACTCTCACTAGACCATACCTGACACCAGAACTAAAAACAAACAGATCCTCCCTAACCAAACCTGGCATTAGAATTAAAAACAAACCCACTCTCACTAGACCATACCTAACACCAGAACTAAAAACATACATACTCACTAGAGCTTACCCACTACCAGTATAAAAGCAAGACTACTCCTGTAGGAGACTACAATAGCAAACTTCAGTCATGGTTGAGATATTATCTTCGACAAGCATTTTGAAGGAAACTTTTTATACAAACTAAACCCCCTTTTACCTCAGGTTTTTGTTTTCCGTATGTTACGCTAGTATTGACAACAACCTTCTGTTTGGTTATGTTTCTCACGGAGTTATTTAAATGCTTAATTTAATACCTTAAGTAACCAAAGGTAAATAAAAATTACAAAATCTAAATTTTAATTTTGTACAGCCTGTCAATTTGTTAACTTTAGGGTTGCGAAAAAATTTTCAAACTATGACCCGTTAGTAGCATGTTGAATTCTTATTACTTCCCAGAGAATGTTTTGACCATTTTCAATATCGAGCAATGCGTTTGCTTGCATAAAAGACCCGTACACTTGACAGTTGAGTGAGAAACTGCATGGTTGATATGCCATATATATTCATATGTGACAAGATTTTACAATAAATATGAACAAAAAAGTAAACACTTAAACCATAGTATGTAATTTATAAGTGGAGTTACAATCTTTCACCAAAATAAGAAGTCAAGTCACAGTAAAATTAAAGAAACTGGAAGTGAACGTATGGTGTGGCATTGAAAAAGCAGAGAGGTAAGGGAGTTATTTTAAAAGGTAAGGAAAGGGAACAAAATCCTGGGCAAGTCAGTGTGAACAAATTAGTTCGGGAAGAATTAAGTAAAAGGTATCTGTTAGCTGTCAAACCTTATAGGCAAAGCAATTGCTCTCAATGATACTGAGTCTAGTTTTGATATACCATTACCAATGTTTATATCTATTTTGATCTATTAAATTAATTAAACAACACTCGATAATATTTTTCAACAAACATCGATCTTTTATAACTCATCATTTTAGCTTTTGTCCAATTTATGTGATGATTTTCATTACTTGTATGATAAAATAATGCACTACTTTTTTCACCACTAATTTAGAAGTATTGCAGTTACTTTTTTTTTTAATTTTATTTGTTTAAAGTCACAACAATGTAAGTATTACATTACCAGTGACACTGATAACACAGATGTAGGAGGGAACACAGGAGGGAAGAAGAAATCCAGTGACTACACTTCCTGGCGTGGGTCTAAGGAAAAAAAATCACTTAGAACAGTTCATAGTCTCTTGGCCACATCCTCTTCAGACGTCTTCTGGGATTTCCTTGAATGCTTGTGGAAGATATTGTTAGGATTAAGAAATTACTATTTTTTGGAAGTTTTTTGTGAAACGCTTTATTGTGGGATATTTCTACCTGCTGAACTGTTTTTGCAGTTACTTGATACACAATTTTAAGATTTACCAGTCTAACCTATATATATTTTATAACAGTTGCACGGAATCCCATTTTACACCACCTTGTAATTAACAAATTACCTACGTTATTACCAGTACAAGAAAAACCTTTATTAAAGTCAAGATTACGAGCAGGCCTAGGAAGTGGGCCCAATAGCCCATGATATGGTGAAACTATGATATTTGACATTAAACGAGTTTCTGTTGGTGTTTAGGAAAACTTTTTTTTAGCATCATTTACAGCTTTGTCAGTATAATAGCGCTGTATTTCAAGGAGTGGTGAGCAATAGAATTAATCATGTTAATCTAATCATGATGGAATTCAGGGGAGCAAACTCATAACGCCCTCGAAAACATATGTCTAAAAACAGATATTTTAATATTTCTAGAATATACAGATTATAAATGGACATATGCAATTACATTGCTGGGTCTACTATATACACCAAAACATAACTCTTAAGCAATCTACGGACATTTAAGAAAAGAAATTTACAATTTACTTCTTCTTCTATTGTGAATTAGATTGTCGGTACTAATGATTTATTTCTGTTAGAAAGGATCCTTTATTTATTAATTTGGGACACAGGCCTAATATTCAGTCAATTCATTGGAACTATTTAACTTTATTAGGTAGAATTTAACTTCACATTTTAAAGGAGGCGGGTGGTTAGAAGACCATTTACATCAATACTAATGCGTCTGTTATCTTCCGTAATGAAATAAGTTAGTAAGAAGGAATTGTAAATAATTATTATTTACTTACTACAATGCATTACTGAATAATTTTTATTTCATATGAATGGAGAGTTCATTAATTTAAACTTTTTGGAACATTACATGCCTGCAGTGTTGTTTCGTAATAGAAGATAAGGAAACCTTAGGAAGGTTTGAAATGCACTTATTAGTATTTTGGTTGCAAATGGATTAAAGTTTTTAGTTAACAATGTTTGGTAGCAGAGTTACTAAGCAGTTTTCAGTTGCATTACACAAATGTTTAATTCCAGAACCCGTACAAATTAATCAAGTGAGATATCGGATAGGAAAACACTGGAATCCTAAGTTTAAAAAGTTGAGAACATTGAAAGTTGTAAAAGTGGATTTACCTGATTTCCAGGAACTTAAAAAATCACCAGATCAATTATCAAAGGAGGAAATGAAAGCGAAAATGAAGGAACGTGGAGTTCTTCCAGAAAGACCGTGGTCTGAAAAACCAGTTTTTATATGTAGCACGGGTGGTATTTTCGAACCCTATGTCCCTCCAGAAGGTGATGGTAAAGTTTCGCCAATAACTACTACTGGAGCAAAGCAAAAACTTGAATTCATTGAGAAGAAAAGTAAATCAATGATGGCTGTTAGAAAAATACGAGGGTTTATGGAAGACTTTGAATTTTGGAGTTTCTTAAAGGAAGCTCAACAAATCTACATTGATGCTCACACATCTATGATTAATAAGGAACGAGAAAATTTGATTAGGTTTGTTACTGAAAGAGCTTTTCCTGAAATTGTGGACAATATTGGAGATAAAACAATACATTGGAAATTTGTTGAATCAATCGAACCTCCAAAAGTTGTTCATGTTAGGTGCACAGATGTAATATCTAAAGAAAACGTTTTTAGTCAGGTTACTGTAAGATTTCATACACAACAGATTTTAGCTATTTATGACAGGTTTGGTAGATTGATTCATGGGGATGAACATACTCCAAAAGATGTATTAGAATATGTTGTTTTTGAAAGGCATTTGGCTAATAAACATGGTGTATGGAGAATTCACCACAAAATTATTCCTGATTGGTTACCACCTCCTGAACCAACGAAAAAGACTTTCATAAAGAAATCTGTTGAGAAATTCTCTTTAGACGAACCTGAAACTAAAGAAATTACAACTAAGGAACAGGAACAAGTACAAAGTGTATAATTATTATGTATGTAGTTATTGTTAATATTTAGCATTGTGTTATTGTAAATACATTTTTATGTACATTTATTCTGGTTTCGTTGCGGACCTTGCATTACTTATTTATAAATGTATTCATTTGGGGAAGATAAAACTTTTCTAAGTTGTTTAAAATTTCTTTATGGTGTGTAAGGATTTGTTTCATTAAACTGAACACAAACTAGAGCATGAAAAAACACTTAATCCTGAAGTTGTACTTTATAACAGGGAAATAGTTTTTAAGGTGATAAATCTGTTAACCTTATGGAAATATGAATTTTCACCGGTAATTATGTGAAATTATGATACTATATGAGTGTATACCATATATTGTCTCCGGTGTATTGAAGATATTCAAAACTATTACTTCACTAAGAAAATCAACAGAGGGGAATGACAGAATATTACGATGCCTCGATTTGATATAAGTTTTATTGCTTGTAATCTTAAACAGATTGCGTGGCTGTTTCAGTTTCCAACATAATTAAAGTATGATTTTTATCTACTTGGAAAACTTCCCTGCATCATTATCAGTATCAGTTTGACTCCTACAAAGACCTCTTGTTTTGGTTGAAAGATCTTAGTAATTTTTTTTTATTTCTTACTGTGGTTTAGACGTTTATTGTTATTTGATGTGTTTATTGTGTCATCTTGTTATATATATAACAGGAGAAGATCCATTAAATCACTTTGATAAATAAATAATATGATTTTATTTCTAATGTATGTGCAACTATAGTGATAAAATCTGAAGCATATTTTATCTATATGCAATAATTAAAAGAAATTTTTTTTAAAAAATGTTTATGTTATATATAAAATTAAGTCTCCAAAAATGATTAAGTATACAGAAAATGGTATGAAGAATATCTAATGGATGTTCTTATTATAAAGTTAATTCTACTTTCTTGATTAATTTGTTATCAAATGTTGACTGTTATTGTTGTTCATTAATAAGAACATAAATGAAATATTTACATTTGTTGTTTTAGACACTTGGAGTTTGGTAAAAATAAGAGTAAACTTTGTTATTATTATGCTAAGTAAATATCCAGAGAGGTCCAAAACAAGGTAATACAATGAATAACATATGTGTGTTATAGTATCAATGCAGTCTACACCAAACATTGATGTATTATAAACATCTGTGACAAATTGATTCTGTTTATTACTTTATGCATTATAAAAACAAGAATTAAGAACCAGTAAACAAAACTGATTTGTTTATATAGTTCTTAAAATATGATATAGTTAGAATATTATTTGTGCTTAGATTTTTCTTCATTCACAAATAGTGATAAAATTATTAACTTTTTTAAATGGATTTCTAGTCCACACTATATATGCATATTTAAAAAACTTGGATGATGTATCGACCATTTAATAGAATACATCTAAAATGAATCCAGGGTTTGGTCAGTCTTCCAGATTCCAGAGTCAGTCTTCTCAATGATATTCGTGTTGTATTAGAATAATGAAAACCATTTATCACGAAAACTATTTTCCTGGGTTGAATCAAGATTTAAAATTATATTTAAACTTGTAAAACTAACTGATTTCTGATAAATAACTTTTATTTTGCAAATATAAGTATATTTGGGGAACAGCCATTTTTAATGTATGTTTATTGAATACTATGCCTCAAAAAAGTGGTAATATATTCAATATATGTGTGCATTGATCAGAGGGAATTGGATTAGGATTCGTTTAAAGGATGTTGAATTATAACTGCAAAGAGTATCTAAGAACAAACAAAAGAAATAATATATATATAGGTGTGTTATCTAATCGGGATTTAGTCAAATTTACTAGGTTCAAAAATCAAACTCTCATTGCTGACGCTTTGGTTCTATTTTAAAACCTTTCTCATAGGTAGAAGTAAGAATTTTTTGACTAGGAAAATTCTTACTTCTGCCTATGAAAAAGGTTTTAAAATAAAACCGAAACGTCGGCAATGAGAGTTTGATTTTTGAACCTAGAAAATTTGACCAAATCCCAATTAGATAACACACCTATTTTATCAAACGGTCGATTATTATTGAATCTGCTTTAAGTATATATATGTAAAATAAATATTAACAGAGCTCATAACGAAGAAAAGAGAAGAATTATGTAAATAAAGATACTTACGTTTTATATAAAAAAGATATATATATATTTGTGTTATCTATATGTATTACTGTTCTTGTTGGTTCTTTATTTATCTTTGTAGTCATTATTCATTATAGAATATGATAATTGAAAAACTTATGTCAATACCCCCAGATTATAGGAAAGGTGAAAAACATAAATATTTCGTTGAATAACTGATCGTATTTTACTGATGTCATTTTCTTCATCAGTTTTTCAAGGTTTCTGAATACCTTCTTCTTTCCTTCATCTAAACGTTGATGAATATTAACTAGGGTGGAACCAACATGTTTCGACTGGCTTCCAGTCATCTTCAAGCTAATTAAAAAATTGTTAAAGTCATTAGAGGTGGTATTAAGACACAGTTTAGAGTAATCGTTTAAAGTAGCTCCGTTATCAGTAAAATACGGTCAGTTATTCAACAAAATATGTTTGAACGAAGGACTGCTCCCAAATTTTACATATATATATAAATGTATAAAGTAATTATTTTAAAATATTGAAACTTGGAACAATATGAGAACATATCCGTGGTCGTAGTATTACTTGTGGATTAATTTTTCTTTTTAGATATTTCATTGTTATATTTACATACTTGACAATATCATGCAACTTTATAATTTATATATTTAAATGAAACTATATCAGATTGTATTTATGTGTATTTTTCTCACTTGTGCGATGGATATACAACAATTATAAAATGAACTCATATAAGGAACAGATGAATACATTTACTTGAGAAAATCTAACATTTTTTTTTTTTTTAGAATATTTAATCGTCCAAAGATGTTTCCTCAAGTCGAGTATTAGTCACAAAACTCTTCACTAACAAATAGATTCGGTGCGGTTTATCCATAACTGTCATATGGTCGGCGTTCCTTACTGTTACAACTGTCAAATTATTAAAACTTCTTTTATAACCTGCCAAATCCTTTCCATCCCACCAAATTTCCCTTGTCGTTAAATTAAATTCCTTTTGTCCATCCCAGTTTAACGATTCAGTTAATTTATCTATATTTGGTGTTTGACAAGCAATATCATTTAGGCCACCATAAATAAGAACTTTGAATTTTTTCAACATTCTTTCCAGCCATGGTTTTGCCGTTGTTGTTAAATCCTCAATCATTATATTAACTACTTCACTTCCATTGTTGAATGGTAAATCTCCAACATGTATTGCTTCTTTTATTGAGATTGTTTCAATATAACTTTTCCATTTTTCTTCTATAGGTTTATCATTAATAAAATTATAAATTGATTTCAAGCCGGTTGTTTGTTCAAAATATGATCCTTGTGGTGCAAAAATTAATTGACCTAAAGCAATAGATCCAGGCAAAAAATAATCTTGCTCAGTATAGTTTTGTATTAATTTCTCTGTCTTTACAAAATACTGTCTTTGTTCATCGTCAACAAGACCATGTTGATATAAATAATCGCCATAGTTGATTTGAATTGTCGGATCAATATAAGGATTTCCTAAAAAGATTCCTTTTAAGTTAAGTGTTTCCTGTTCTTGGATAAATCTCCCTAAAGAAGCACCGTATTTGCCTCCATAAGATTCTCCTCCAATATAAAGACTGTTGTTTTTTATTTCTGGAAAAAACTCGAAAAACTTTATCAATGTCTTATATAAATCCACTCCAACAAAAGTACTATTGTGTGGTATTAATTCTGGATCTTTAGAGAAACTAAAACCAAGACCAACAGGGCTTTCTAAATAAATCATATGGCAAAATCGTGTCCAAGAATAAGTTCTTTTTTCTAAATTCATTTTATCATTTACTTTAAATGGGCCATTCTCTAAAAATAAACCATATAATGATGAAGTCGACCAACCTTGAATCCAAACAACAACTGGCGCATTTTTCGGACTTTTCATTGATGGAAAATACCAGAAAAACATTGCTTTTGAGTTATCTTTGTTAAATGGAAGTAAAGCTGCGTAACTTTGAACTGATCCCATTAGTCCTTTGACTTTGGCTGCTTTTACTGATCCAGTTTTATCATCTTCTGACATAAATAGTGGCTTTGATCCCAAAGCTAGGTGAACCAGCACTAGTAATAACAAAAATACTTTCATTTTCACTGATTTGGTCCAAACTGTTTAACTCAAAAACACTTAACTATCAAATAAGAAAATCTTACCTTTCCTGACAAGGTAATGAATCATCTTATCTGTTTCAGATATGTCAATGTAATGATGAATTGATACGGATTAGGAAATGCATCTCGTTTTCCTTCAGTACTAAATTCTGTTTATAATTATTTATTTTATTTTAGTTCAAGTTCAATATTCTTGTATTTAAATACAGTATTAAATTGTTATTTAATAATGAAGTTGAGATAAATTAGCAGAAAATTGTTGGTTAGTCTCTTTTAACTGTCTTTATACTCGTAGTCATTCTGATTAAAAGAATTAAGCAAATGGATTTGGAAGCAGGAAATCTGCTTTGAAATAGTTTATAGCGAAGCCACCATCTTCAAAAATAAGAATACAATGACACTCTTGAGATCTTTGTATCATTTTGTTAAGTATATATTATAGCAAACAATTACAAGAAAGGAACTTGTAGAAACAGCAACACAACTCACTTCAATATTTCGACCTTGTCGTTATCAGGAGAAGAAGAATTCTGCTTGGTTGGCAAAGAGCAACACATTATAATTATTGCGTGCTTAACGCCTGTTTTTTTACTCGACGAGCTCAAGATATTGTAGTGAGTTATGTTGTAGTTTCTGCGTGTTCGTTTCTTAAAATCGTTGTCCTAACGGACTGTTTCATATTTTAATATATATATTCATGGAATGTTAGGTGGAAGGGTTTTCCAAGGATTTCATACTAAAGGGATTGTAACCGTATTGTAGATTAATAGCCTCGATGAGAAAAAAATAATAAAACATTAATATGATCGTTTTTTAAACTACTGGTGTAGTGTTTTGTAATTTCTACACATATTGTACTTGTAATATCTTAATTTCAATTGAATTTCAATTAGTTAAATTTGAGGTATCAAGTAAAAATGAATAAAAAAGATCATCTGTGAATTTATGGCTATAAATATGAATTTAGCAAACAATCATTTTTAAGAAAAACTATTAATCCGGTAATATGTCTACCTCGTAATTAAAATGGGTTTCAAGTAACAAATTAGTTAAACTTTCCGCCTCTAGAATAGCAGTAAAGGTGAACCTTTTTTTTTTTCTTGACAAGGGCTGAGGAAGTGATGAAGTCTGTCCTCAGATACTGCTTCCTCGAGGGAATATTGTACCTCCCATTTTTTTAACTAATCCCTGTCAGATTAATCCCAAGTCTCTTGAGAAACCCAAGAGTAACCTGACTGGTTCTTTGCGTATCTTAGTGAACCTCTAAGTGTGAGCGTTGAAACGATTATATTAATTAATCTTAATTTCACCAATGGAATAAGGTGTAAACGAATGGAAAATTACAAATCTTAAACTGAATAAAAATAATATAAAAGTTATTCCGCAAGATCATCTTCAGAAACACTGACAGGTGAATATCACAATGTAAACACAGGTCAGATGCCAATTTACACTCTTTTTTTAAGACCTTAGATGACGGGAAAAATTTTTCTGATAGAAGTCAAGCATGAAATTTTTAATCGACCATGTGTTTGTAATTTTGTTTTTAAACCACTTTGATCAAAATGTGTTGATAGAAACTTGTATACAGTTCTCCCACTTACAATTTTTGGAGATAGACATATATATATTATCTAAAGAAAACCTTCCACAAACTAACTCAAAAACACCATTATAAATACCTCTTTAGTTTATTAGTTGCATGCGCAAAGGGTCAGTTAAAAAATCTGATATAACTTGGCCAATTACAACTTTTATTGAAACAGTTTCCTTTATTATGTCATCTAATGTATCGGAATCACCAAAAAAAAAACTAACTGTAAGCGTATAAACTTGTTTTACCATTTATTTTTTTTATTTTATATGAATGTATTTGTTTATACCAATAGTAGATAGTTTGGTAGATCGCCAGTTATAAGATAGCATAAGGAGGGGTGAGGATTGTTTTCTATAAAATTGTTTTCTCTCTGAAGATTTTTGGCTGCTTTGGTGATTTAAGAAAATAAGCGTAAAGAATCTAAAAAAACACGGCTTTTGTTTAAAGCCGTCTTTAAACAAAATACTTATTGACAGACTTGTGCTTAATCAGAAAATGTTACATTTGCACACGGATAGATAATTTATAATGCAACCTTTTAAGTTATCTTTTTTTTTACTTTATTTTAATATAATGTTAAATGATATACTTAGAGAAATTCCTTGTGTCGTTTACTTAGATGGTACTGTAGTATGTATCAGCCTGCAAGAACATATGTAATAACTAATCGAGAGATTAAAAATTCTAATTTCAAAATGATAAAAAAGATTTTTGTAAGAAAACAAGTTGCTACATAGGATACATGCTAAATCCAAACGGTGCCAAACCTAACCCATGTAAAATGGAAGCAATTAAGATTTAATATTATTTAACCCATTCCTAATTTAAAATACAAATAAAAAGTTTTTATTTTGCTATAAATAGATTATAGTAATCATTCAAACAATTTCATTTCGAGGTTTTATCGGATTTAGACTTTTTTTAGTCACTATAAGTCCTTTTTCATTTTTTTTTTTATGATTGTGTAAATGTACGGATGGGTTGAATCTAAAAGTTTGAAGACAAACTACAAATCATATCGTTTAATGGATTTGATTCATATTACACCCAAAAATAGTCTTTTCGCATTTGTATAAATATGAAAATGTTTTGATGTATATCAAAACAGGAACTTACTTTAACACCATCTTTTGGTAATTAGAGAAACTTCAAATTCGTGTTAAAGTTTTTTTTTTTTTAATATGAACATTTCATGACATAAAGTTATCGATTTTTAATACAGGAAGAGGAAATATACCGCGAAAACCACAACTCTATAGTACTATAACAATGATAAAATATAGATTGTTATAGTAAAATAAATCAACCACATTGATTCTCAATCAGATTGACAAAGTTGAGCGTAGAACTCTGATTTTTTCGTTTCGATTTTACAATAGACGGGTATGATAACTGGATAGCGCCAGATAAAGATAATACAGTTTTATGAATTGTAGAAAAAAAATCTAAAATTATCAGATGTTTATTAACACAAAGTGATAGAAGGATAGAACAATGATAATAACGATTGCACTGAACTATAGATGATACTTGATACATGAAAATTCCAATATACAGCTTCCTCAGTATTAAAAGCATGATCTTAACAATAACTGTGAGTCACAGCTTAGTGAAAACAGGTGAGTATGAAGTCTATCACTGTGAGACTTAATTACTTTAAGTAGTTACTTAGTTATTAATCACAATTAGATTATAGTTTTGAACAAAATCTAGCTTGTATTGTTCGGTATTTAAAAGAATGATAAAGGAAATCAATTACTATATAGAGTGGTATTTTGTGTTGTAAACTGCCGTATTAAACATACCTTTGTTAAATTAAGTTAATTCATGAAACTTATAAAATATGTAAACTTTTCGAAGCTGTTAAGAAAACAGAATGGGTATAAAGTGCATTTGCACTAAAGAAAAATTATAACTATCTTAGTATTTATGGTAGAAAGAATCTGTGAAAATGGAAAAATAAGAAAAAATGATTTTATATAATTTAGTTGTTTTTATATATTTATTCAAGTAGTTGAAAAACGTACTGATAGATGTCGTTAGAGTCAAACACAGCTCTGTTGTAGACTTTTTAATTTCTCGTTATGATATATTCTACTTATGTATTGGTTTCCATGATTACATTCAGGTAAACTAAGTCTATATGTGTAAAAGAAAAAAAAATGTGTATTAAAAGCATTAGAAAGAACAGGATTTTTTTTGTAATTTACAAGTTAATCGTCATTATTACAAGAGTGTTAATTTAAATTACAATTACTTTTGACATTTTTGTAGTTTTCTAAAAACATTATCCAATTGAATACAGTGATACATGAAAGCTTATTAGTTAATTTAATCTTGAAGCAAATAATTAATTAAATTTTGGTTGAATTAACTATTCTTCTCATATATTATCATAAGAAAATATTTTTACTTTGTTTTTTGAAGTTTAAAAAAAAATTTCAAATAATTACTAATAAAATTTTCTACATTAAATTATGTGGTGTACTAGATTAAATGAAGTTTTTTTCAAGCGACTGATATTGTTTCAGAGAACTTAACAGACTTGAAGTGATGTGTCGGTCCCCCATCGCCTACCACTTGAACGAAACCCTTACAGGACTGGACACAGTGAGGGCTTTCAAACAACAGGCTAAATTCACCTCGGCTATGTTTACCAAAATTGACTGTCATACTAATGCTTTTCTGTTGACCAATTGTGCTAATCGTTGGTTGGGCATATCACTTGTAAGTAAACACTTTTCCTGTAAAGCTTACTAAATTCAAAAATTATTGTTTAACATATTTAACTCTTCCTTTGAATGGCTGAACATTTTCAAGTGTAGCCGATAGCTTCACGTATTTAATAAGAAATATGAATTAATCAGTCATTAAAAACTGTGTGTTATTAAGTAATGTTAAAAAATGATGTTTAGTTTTTAATAACTTAATAGATATTTATTTATCTTCAAGGGAGATAGCAAGATCACTTACATAAGTGAAAGTAAAAAAGTTCCTAAAATGGAAAAATTTCTGAGAACTTCATTTATGATCTTAATTCACATAACCCCAAAGAATAATGTATCAATTTTTATAAATGATTTAAAAAAATATAATTACGAGAGGTAAACAATTAAACCATATTTACAATTAATAATAAAACAGCAAATAGATTTTAAGTTATAGTTGTACATCTTCCTGACACTAAAGATCAGTAGGAACACAACTCCCGAGTTTTTCGAAAACGATCCAAGTCCAAAAGCATCAAACCTTTTTTGTTGTATTATTCTTTGTTCATAATATGTATAGTTGAATCATTATTTTCGTCTTCTATACTTCTATATTTTTTCTAAAAAAAAACGCTACATTAGAATTATTTTAATTTGTTATTGATGTTATCTCATAGTCTATTGTGAAATTTCCTGCTTAATAAGTTTATTTACATCACAGTAAACAATTTAAGTTGACGAAAGATTTTAGTACCATTCCAAAATTTTTTACTGTAGTTTATAAGTTAATTTTTTAGTTTTACTTAGTTCAATATTAAGAAAAATACTTCTATTTTTCATCGTATGCCATATTCAGGAAAATATATGTGCCATTCATAGGAAGCATTTCAAGGAATGAAATTTGCTGTAGAATAGGGAAGCTTAGGTACAAGATGTTTACAGTTTTTGTAAAAAGTAAAAAAAAATAGTTTATGTACATTAGTTTTATATTATATTATATTTATATTATATTATATATTTAGTATATACAGGTAAAAAAAGATTGTTAGGGTATTTAAATTTTGTTTTGCAAGCAATATATTTTAGACGAGCAAAAATAATCCATAATTTGTGTTTTTTGATTATATTGAAGGTAAAATTTTCAACTTATCACTTGTATCTACTCTCAGACGTTCAATTCTAATCTTGGAGTAGTTTCGTTTTGATGTCTTAATAAAAGTCTAATTGTGTTGGCAGTGTTACCAAGAAGTACAATTCTAGTGTTCATTTTGTTTCCCTTTCAGGATTACCTGGGCGCTGTGATCGTCCTGGCCAGCGTCATTGTCTGTCTTCTGTACAGTGAGACAAAACCAGGCTCTGTAACTCCTCCTGTCGTCGGAGTGGCGCTCAACTTCACCCTTCTTGTGCCTGTCTATCTTAACTGGGTTGTCAAGTTTGTGGCTGATGTTGACATGTATATGTCTGCCGTTGAGAGACTTCACTATTATGCAGACCTGCCTCAGGAGGAAACCACCCTTAAACGTATATACTCATCTTATATGTATATATTCTAACGTAGTGAAGTCAGTTATTATGCGATAATTACTCATTGTAGGGTAAAAAGCTAATGAAATGGTCTCCACATATAAAAATTTAATCACATAAACAATGCGTTTCGAACACTTAGTGTTCTTCTTCAGGCATTAACTAAAAAATACAATATCATCAGAGAGTTATCTATGGTACAAAGTAAATATAGTACAAAATAAAAATAAAATAAAATAAGGACGAGAGTACGAACCTAAGAGTGAGGGTCTGTGGTACAACTGACTGGGAATAGGATGGAAGTGGGTGAGGGTATAGAGTGTACATCTGTTTCATATTGGAAATATACCTGCCTGCCAATATGAAACAGATGTACACTCCATACCCTCACCCACTTCCATCCTATTCCCAGTCAGTTGTACCACAGACACTCACTCACCCTTAGGTTCGTACACTACTCCTTATTTTATTTTTATCTTGTACTATATTTACTTTGTACTATAGATAACTGTCTGATGATATTGTATTTTTTAGTTAATGCCTGAAGAAGAACACTAAGTGTTCGAAACGCGTTGTATATACGATTAAATTTTTATATGTGGAGGCCATTTCATTAGCTTTTTACCCTAATAATATATGTAAATGTTATTGTGTTCAAACCCCAATAAGAAATGGAAAAAAAAGAGTATTTTAAGTTTATTGTTTTATTTTAGGTAATGTCTCTGATAATTGGCCTGAAAAGGGTGAAATAAGCTTTGAAAATGTTTCAATACAGTATCAGACGCAAGTTGACAAAGTCATTAATAATCTCTCCTTGTCTATTCCAGCTGGTCAAAAGGTATTTTCTTCTAAATTTAAATGTATTATTTTTTTAAAATAAATATTTTATGATTTACGATAAGAAATTATCCTACCTCGTATACTGGTATTGGAGTCGTTCACCCGTTCACCTCCGTTCTCCACATTCATGGAACTCAGTTCTTAACTCATTTTGAACGACTTTCAAAGGAGGTGCAAACTGTTGAGTTCTTCTAAAAGTTGGGCAACGACCGAAACCGGTCAAGCAACTCTAACACCAGTGCACGAGAAAAGAGATTTATTTATTTCTTAATGAAAAATATAACATTTGCCATACTAACAATATGAATGTATTAACTATTTTATTATTTTTCTATTTATTCAAAAATTAAAGTTAAATTGCACTTTATTTGTTGCCAATATCAACTAAAGGATTTATTTAATTTGATAATAATTTGAGCTGTTGATGTCAAAAGTGGGACAGGTCAGTTTTTTGAATCAAACTAGTATATTTAATCTCATTAACTTTTTAAGATATATTACACATTTTAATCAAGTCATGTTAAACATCATTCAGTATCAGAATTCAAATTATTCAATATCACTATGAAAAATCTGGAGTGGCCTACACTCTACTTTACTATAAGTAACTTAATGTCAAATTTCTTGAGTATATAAAACATAACGTCTCATTTAAGCATAACGTAAACATCTAAATGGGATATAATTATTAGTCTTTCATTCCTGAGGTAGTACAGATAGTGATTGAAGGACATATCAATTTATAAGCTTATTTTTGTACATCACAAATAATTTATTATTTGCAAATAATTTCATTAGTATAACTACAGCAGTAATAACATTTTTGAAAAACCAAAGTGAACATTTCTTGAAACAATTTATTCTCCTACAAGAGAATGGCTTTCGTTCAAACAGCCAGTGGATTTCTTACAACGTTTACTTGACATCCTTCTACATTGAATATTAAAGTAAAATTTTCATATTTAAAACAGGAAAATACCCTTTTTTTCTCTGAAAAACATCTTAAACAGCGAAGAAAATGTTATTTTAAGGTGCTTTGTTAATTAAAGATGTACATAAGTTAATTTTAGATGTTAATTAAATGTATAGATGTTAATTACATTTATTAATCTCTAAACGAAAGATTCCAATTATGAATTATCATTTACATTTTTGGTCTTTTATAGAATTATTATACTGGGAATTTTAATCTTTAAAATAATAATAATAATAAGCTTCTTAGTATTTAATAAGATCATTTTCCTTCCCCTTTGTCAAATAACATATATACGAATTTTTTCTGAGTGAGTGTTATTATTTTCTTGCACAATATTATTCCTCTAACATCTCATATAAGTCAATAAACAATTTAAATTATTCCTTTATAAATATCAATTTTATCTCAGTGGATTTGCTCAAAAAATTTCGAAGTCAATGTAAACAATGTAAAAAAATATAAAAAATTCGACAAGTATAGCAGGTGATCTCTCAGTCTAGGATAAACAAACAGTTTTTATAGCGTTATTGCTCTTTTCCGTAATTGAAACTTCATGAATTTTTTTTATGAATTGCTAATTTTTTGTTCTATTTTTGGTCAAATTTTCATTATTTTTTAATGAGCCGTTTCGCGTCAAAAAATCATTTTCTGAAAACAGAAATCGTACTGTAACGCCCCTTTAGCGAATGTAATTTTCAAAAAAAATATTTCAACTCATTCTCCACATAATGTTCTATTTTTAGGCACAGTTTTATTGTGATCCGTCTAGCAGTATGGCTTGTATCGCTCTCACAAGGTTTGAGATTGAATTATAAGTCAAAATTTTTACATTTTATTGAAAAAAAAATATTTCCTGTTGTTTTAAAATTCTGAATATATTTTTCGTTTGTTCCATTTGTAACCTCAAAGATAATGTCAAAATTTCAAAACTCTAGGGTTATCAGTTTAGGAGAAATAAATGTTTTCAAAAAAACGGTTTTTGGCAAAAAAAGTGACTTTCCCATCATGCATAATTCTTCCCAAACAATAGGGATCTTCGTCTTTATGGGGCCCATTTTTGTGTAAAATATCAACTTGATCCATTAAAAAGATTCTGGACCGTAGCGTGGTAGCAAGCAATGCTAACACACGCACCCACCCACCCACCCACCCACACACACACAGACATCATCGTTAAAACGTCATAAAACGACTTCTGGGACCTCAAAACATGTAATTCCGTCAAAATCTCGAGATCGAATTTTTTAACGATCACTATACTTTACTTACAGTAAAGTAATTAAATGATTAATTTTGTATTATTTTATTTTCGTTAATACATTTTGTAACCATTAATATTTAGTCAACTTACCTTAAGTTTATCCTAATTTATTTTATGATGTAGGTCTGATTTTTTTTATGAAATAGATTTGTCTCATATTCAGAATCAAGCGTCAGATGTAAAAGTTTTTGTTAAATTTTATTTAAAAATTCAAATTAAAACTGTAAATATATAACTGTAATGTAACTATACATTAAAAGTGGAAAGATATAATTTCAATTTGTTTGGCTTATTGTGTTGCTAATACAATTAATATTAAAAGGTAAAATAAGCATATAAAAACGTCCTATTTTCATGATCATATGTTTTAGACAAATATTTTTCCAACCAGCTATGACTTTCATAATTTTCATAACATAATATTCATACATTTGATAAAAATACTTTTTTTTACTTTTATTTCACTTGTATTAACTTTTTAGAACACAAATCAGATTTTAATATAAAATAGGTTGTTAAATACTGCAATAAATGTAATTTTTTTAAATGAAAAAAAAACGTAGATTAACAAGGTTGGAAATAATGAAATACTTTTTACTGAAAAAATATATAATAATAATAACGTGAAATAAATTAATATCAAAGGAGGAATTAATTATAATTTAACAAACTAAATCTAAAATTAAAAAACAAAAACAAAAATATTTTATGACTTTAAGTTGTTTTAATTTTAAGTGTAGGAGACAATTTTTAGTTTTTCATTATCAAATTAAACTTTTGATAAAATTAAAAAAATTGAAAAATTACCCTCCAGCCCAAGTTAACAGCATATCAAGTTTACTCCTGTCCTAAAGAAATGAATTAGTCAATATCCTGTTGTTCTCTTCAATTTTTAATATAGTTAATTATTATTTCTTTGTTTTAAACAGTATTTCGTCGATGTAAATATAAGAAAAGAACAAATATCATTAAAAAATAATTTTGTTGTTATAATTGTCTTAGATTGGGATATGTGGAAGAACAGGAAGTGGGAAGTCATCGTTGGTTATGTCTTTATTTGGAGTTGCTCCAGTGATTGAGGGCGTCATCTATATTGATGGGGTTGACATTTCAACAGTGCCCCTACAGCTGCTTCGCTCTAAAATCTCTATAGTGCCCCAAGACGTCATCATGTATAGTGGAACTGTCAGGTGAATCCAAAGTCGTTATTTGATTTATTATTTATAGCAATATGTACTTTGAAGGATGTACAGGGTAGGTGGTGATAATTGATATGACCTTTTACTAAGTATGTTAGTGGTGTTGAATTAGCGTGGTGTTGCCTTCATTCCTATGTCATATACTGTTTGACTTGTATGAAAGTCTTTTATTTATACATAACAAGATTTCACAGTAAATATGAAAAGCAATAAAATAAGTAAACACTTAAATTAAAATGAAAATCAAAACTACAGTGAGAAATTCATAAATAGGTCCGTCAGAATTACCTGCAGTGAAACAAGAGAATTCGGACATCTGAGGTGATATTGAGAAGGAGTTGAGAAAGAAGGGTATTTTAATGTACGAATTAGGTTTATCATTAGAATCATACAAATGGAGGTTCTACAATTTTTCGAAGGATTATAGATTGGGTTGTTTGTATTCTTTGGATGTTTGTACGCTTGGTTGATCCTCAGATTTTGAGTCCGTAAGTCCAAATCAGTTTAAGTATTGTAGTATATGAGTATATTAGTCTTTTGTTTTGTAGAGTCAAATTTGATCATTTTCGAGAAGTCTAGATAGCATCTTATATCGTCTTATTAAGTCTTGTCGTTTCAGTCTTGTTCTTAGTGAAGAAAACACCAAAATGTGGGATATTCTTGAATGATACTGGGCATGTGTGAGATTGTGCTCTAGACAGAAGGCGGGAGTAATACCAAGAGGTGTTTTGTTGCAGAGACAATCTCGACCTGGACGGCAGACTGAGCGACTCGGAGCTGTGGTCCGTCCTGGAACTGGTTCAGATGAAGGAAACAATCAGTCATCAGCTTGGAGGTCTCGGTGAGTCCTTTCAGGTTTACATTTCAAGCCAGTCTTTTAGAGTAGTAATCCTCTACTCTGGCAGAGAATATAAGTTGTCGTTATACCCACTTCTTATATGTCATAATCAACATCAAAATTGAAGGTTTTTAGGATTTTTAAGATTCTATAAAATAGTTTCCTTTTACATTTTCCTTAAGAGTTTTTCTAGTTTTCTTGCGGTCTTTTTCAGATATTGAGAAAATAAATACACTAACGGTCCAAAGTTACCTCTATTATAATTCATATATGAGGGATTAGGGACGTCTAAACAATAGTGAAGAATTAGGGACGTCTAAACAATGCTGAGGAATTAGGGACGTCTAAACAATACTGAGGAATTAGGGACGTCTAAACAATACTGAGGAATTAGGGACGTCTAAACAAAGCTGAGGAATTAGGGACGTCTAAACAAAGCTGAGGAATTAGGGACGTCTAAACAATACTGAGGAATTAGGGACGTCTAAACAATACTGAGGAATTAGGGACGTCTAAACAAAGCTGAGGAATTAGGGACGTCTAAACAATACTGAGGAATTAGGGACGTCTAAACAATACTGAGGAATTAGGGACGTCTAAACAATGCTGAGGAATTAGGGACGTCTAAACAATACTGAGGAATTAGGGACGTCTAAACAATACTGAGGAATTAGGGACGTCTAAACAATACTGAAGAATTAGGGACGTCTAAACAAAGCTGAGGAATTAGGGACGTCTAAACAATACTGAGGAATTAGGGACGTCTAAACAATACTGAGGAATTAGGGACGTCTAAACAAAGCTGAGGAATTAGGGACGTCTAAACAATACTGAGGAATTAGGGACGTCTAAACAATACTGAGGAATTAGGGACGTCTAAACAATGCTGAGGAATTAGGGACGTCTAAACAATACTGAGGAATTAGGGACGTCTAAACAATACTGAGGAATTAGGGACGTCTAAACAATGCTGAGGAATTAGGGACGTCTAAACAATACTGAGGATTTAGGGACGTCTAAACAATACTGAGGAATTAGGGACGTCTAAACAATGCTGAGGAATTAGGGACGTCTAAACAATGCTGAGGAATTAGGGACGTCTAAACAATGCTGAGGAATTAGGGACGTCTAAACAATTCTGAGGAATTTAGAAATCAATGAAATGAACATTGAATGAATTGTATCAGAGTCGCTGGCTGTGTGATTCTGAGGATCCACGAATCCATAGTCTTATAAATTCATGAATGAGTCATTCATTGTGTCACTGTGATCACGGATTTTAATGAAACATTATAGTTGCACTCTGAACCACATGCCTTGGAAATAAATTTAAAGGAGTTCCAAAATAAAAACTTTAGCCAATACTGACACCTCAACCTCCTTAACCTGCAATCTCCCTTATCACTTATAAAACAATGTTAAAATGTTTGTGAAGTGTAAACCTTATAATTTCTATCCACTCGTGCTACTTTAGTTTAACGAAATTATACCCTGATGATGGTAAGTGCTCACCGAAACAATTTCGAAAAATATTGTATTAGTTATAGATAACATTAGAGTAAATAAACGATAATGAATGAAAGTGGAGTTCAGTTTGTGGAACTCATTTACAAAATTCCTGAAGGCATAAAAGTAGAAGTTCAAAAACTAGAAAAATTAAACAGAAAAGTAATAAAACTGGTAAATGCTATAAATATATTATCAGGATAAAATTTAATACAACTGTAAACGGTAATAAATAAAATGTTGAAATATAAAGTACATCATTTTTAATAGCTGCAACAAATATGAAATATTCAGAAAATTGAAAAAAAAATGTTTATAACAAATTCACTGTGTTAAACATGTTCATTAATTAATGCCAACTATACATATCGCCCTACCCTTACGCACTGTTGTGCCCTCTCTTAGTTGACTGTTAATTGAGATAGATCACCGGCTGATTGTCTTTTAGCGGCAGCGTGGCGGTGGCTTGCTCCTGGGGGATTACACCTAGCTTCGTGCGGGTTGGAATGTCCTAGCCCACTTTCATAGTTAAGAATTCTACTTTCATAACCTACTTTCTATTTCTGCAAGCCAGATCTGAAATTTGGATATTATACTTATTATTATTGTTTTCAAATTTTTCAAGTATACAAATTTCCTCTTATTTTTACACACACACACTCATATATATATATATATATATATATATATATATATATATATATACATACATATGTACATACATACATACATGCATACATCGTGGTGGTTCCACGAGTTACTCTGGAGGCCAGTAGCAGTTTGCTTCTCAAAGCGAGTACTTCGCACTTCTTCCCGATGACGACGGACGTCGAAATATTGAAGTGAGTTCTGTAGTGTCTTTCTATGTTCTTTTCTCTGTGTTAAAGTGTATATATATACTATATATATATATATATATATATATATATATATATATATACTGTAATTTTTTGAGCGTTCAGGTCTAATGATTTTAACTTGTATGAGGAATTAAAAAAAATGAAAAATTACCCTCCAGCCCTTATAGGATATATATGAGGAATTAGGGACGTCTAAACAATACTGAGGATTTAGGGACGTCTAAACAATACTGAGGAATTAGGGACGTCTAAACAATGCTGAGGAATTACATTTCAAGGACCAGAGACATCATCAAATAATAATAATAACCATTCATCATCATCGCTGAACCTTTCTGATAGTACTAGTCCATTTGCCGACGTTTCGACATATATTTATGTCATCTTCAGGGCTACAACATGATTGTTTTACAATTAGCACTACTATTACTACTATGTGGTTATTTATTTCATTTTAATATGTACAATAACAGAGAGGAATTTATTGATAAATCAGTTATTTCGACTATGGATTTTTTTATACTGACATAAGGATATTATTATAATTATTCTACTGCTTTTACAACTATTTCATAAGTATAGAGATAAAATAAGGTAATCAAATAGTGATCTCTATACTTATGAAATAATTGTAAAATCAATAGGATAATTATAACAATATCCTTATGTCAATATAAAAAAAAATCCATAGTCGTAATAACTGATTTATCAATAAATTCCTCTCTGTTGTGGATTTTATGTGTATTTGGATTTGTTGTGTTGAGAGGGTCCTAGTCAAAGAAGGTGGGCTGAGTGTAGGTCACTCCAGATTTTTTCTCTTGAAGACAAATTTTTCAAAAATTGTAGTTAGAGTTAGTAGGTGTGATCTTTATTCTGTTTGTTACTTTTCTTCGTATTTGAACTAATAATATATTAGTTCATGTTATACAATAGAGTTGTACATGTTAAACAGAAATTCACGCACACCCATGGACACACCACCTTGTTTTTATCTTATTTTATGGATTTGTTGTGTTGAGAGGGCCCTAGTCAAAGAAGGCGGGCTGAGTGTAGGCCACTCCAGATTTTTTCTCCTGAAGACAGATTTTTCAAAAATTGTAATTAGAGTTACTAGATGTGATCTTTATTCTGCTTGTTACTTTTCTTCGTATTTGAACTAATAATATATTAGTTCATGTTATACAATAGAGTGGTACATGTTAAACAGAAATTCACGCACACCCATAGACACGCCACCTTGTTTTCATCTTATTTTATGGATTTGTTTGTGTTGAGAGGGCCAAGTCAAAGAAGGCGGGCTGAACCTAAGTGGAGGCCAGAGACAGCTGCTCTCTTTGGCCAGAGTCGCCCTGCTGAGGCCAGGCTCAGTCTGCCTAGTCATGGATGAGGCTACTTCCTCTATTGACCCTGTCACTGAGCTAGCTCTCTTCAATCTCACCAACTGCACCTTTGGTGCCAGCACCGTCATCATTATCGCTGTAAGTCATATTACTGCATTACTTAGCCAGTCCGTAATTCTGTCGTATTTACCCAAGGAACATATTAAATAATTCATTTCCATTTTTTCTTTCAAATTAGTTTTCAATAATATTGAATTGTGTATATAAATTTCAGGGTATCTGTGAAGTTTTTTAGAATTTACTAAATTATTTGTAAACGTAGATTAATGTTCAAGTCAAAGGCAATTAGTATAAAATAGTTGTTCCTGAAGTTTAGTTTGGCTTGTTTATTATATTCGTAAGGAGATGGAATAATTGAAAAAACACAGTAGTTTTTTTTACAGATTTTTTAATCTCCATATTATGGCATTGTGCATGTTTAGATTCCCTGAAGTGTTAATGACTACCTAACCACTGAGATAATCTCGTAGTAGCCAGAAGTGTTTATGCTTAAAGTCGAGTCAGCATGTTGAACCATGTTACCATTGCTTGAGTGTAGAGCTACACCTAGTAAGGTACTATCTCGAGTCCCTGTATACATAACACTGTCTTGGAGTAGTAATGGAGTGATTATGCCCCTAATACTCAACTCCGACTTTCAGCCTTCGCAAAGCTTCTCTGTTAACCTGCTATATGCAGGGACAAACGAAAGGCGTTGAATCTAACTGCTGGGGTACTTTAGTACAGAAGGGGGGCAAGTACAATATTTTTTTTAACATGCAGTACTGTAGTCACCCTCAAATAATAATAATAATAATAAAAATACACTGTCTTTATCTATATAACTTTATTCTGCCATTCATAAATTTTCATCATGAACCGTTCATGGACTCCATGTGGACAATTTGGTTTCAATGACTAAGATACAAATTGTACATTTCTTTGACTGTTAATCATTCCTGACAAAGCCTTTTTCATCAATTAGCTTTATCAAAATCACTAATTCCGTATAATTAACAG
The DNA here is from genome assembly GCA_026182355.1 of Hermatobates lingyangjiaoensis. NCBI lineage: Eukaryota > Metazoa > Arthropoda > Insecta > Hemiptera > Hermatobatidae > Hermatobates > Hermatobates lingyangjiaoensis. The sequence continues at coordinate 706,454 of JAPFBL010000172.1, read as the reverse complement.
CGTTCACCATCACTCAATTCAGAAAATAATTCTAGACAATTTGTCCTATTAATTGCATTTGTAATAAACTTTCCCGATTTTAATGGAACTTTAAGGATAATCTCGTCATTCATTCTTTTCATGTTGTTATTAAAAGTAAACAATTCTAACGACATTATTGATAGTCTACCACTTTAATAATAATAATAATACTAAAGAAGTTCATATAAGGTACAACTTTGATGTTATTCTGAATTGGTATAAATTATAGTAATATTTTAGAATATATCTTTAATCATTTTCTAAAAGAGATATAAGTGTGATCATGTATATGTTAAGTTTGAGGGTGGGTATATGTTTGATCATAATTTAAAACAGCATAGTTTTCAATATTACCTTTATGATCTTTTATCATATAATAAAAAGAAGATAGATTTAATCATGTTTTAAAAGGATATACTTTAACAACATTCTAAAAGAAAAATGTTTAGACAATACTTGATAGCATGTTAGGGTGCAATTGTAGTCATTTTCTAAAAGGATGGTTGGCTTATGTTCTAAAATAGCTTTGATCATAATATACTCGTAATGTGGTATAACTTTGATTAGATTCCTCATTTACGCTAAAGCACTTTACTAACATAAATTGTCATTTCACCTACTTGACATAATATTGTTTTCCTATCTGGAATGATTATTCATATGATTTCCTTGACATAATATTGTTTGCCTAACTGGAATGATTATTCATATGATTTACTTGACATAATATCATTTTCCTAACTGGTTTGATTATTCATATGATTTCCTTGACATAATATTATTTTCCTAACTGGAATGATTATTCATATGATTTCCTTGACATAATATTGTTTTCCTAACTGAAATGATTATTCATATGATTTCCTTGATATAATATTGTTTTCCTAACTGAAGTGATTATTCATATGATTTCCTTGACATAATATTGTTTTCCTATCTGGAATGATTATTCATATGATTTCCTTGACATAATATTATTTTCATATCTGGAATGATTATTCATATGATTTCCTTGACATAATATTGTTTTCCTAACTGGAATGATTATTCATATGATTTCCTTGACATAATATTATTTTCCTAACTGAAATGATTATTCATATGATTTTCTTGACATAATACTATTTTCCTAACTGGAATGATTATTCATATGATTTCCTTGACATAATATTGTTTTCCTATCTGGAATGATTATTCATATGATTTCCTTGACATAATATTGTTTTCCTATCTGGAATGATTATTCATACGATTTCCTTTGTCCTTGGTGCCCAGCATCGGCTAGCAACATTGATGACTTGCGACAGAATCCTTGTCATGGATTCCGGACGAATCGTTGAAGATGGTTCACCTCAAGAACTTTCAAACAAATCAATGGGATTCTTCTCAACACTTCTACAAAACTCTCATCGACCGTCTGACAAAACTTGAACTAAATACTTTATACAGTTTTATTAAAAAATAAAGAAAATTAAAAAAAAATTGTAATTATTGTTGTAGCTCATACTATAGGGGTGTTACTTTTACTTACTTATGACATAAGATATATATATATATATATATATATATATATCAGCTCAAAAACGAAGAAAAGCAACACACAGAGAAAGAGACACACTTACAAACTCAAATTTTCGGATGATCCGTCTTCAGGAGAAAATAGAAAGGGCGACCAAGCACGCCGGAAACACAACCAAAGTGCTTGGTCGCCCTTTCTATTTTCTCCTGAAGACGGATGATCCGAAAATTTGAGTTTGTAAGTATGTCTCTTTCTCTGTGTGTTGCTTTTCTTCGTTTTTGAGCTGATTTGCGTCTAGTTTGGATTGTTGTTTTCGAATTATCAGTGAAATATATATATATATATATATATATATAAACTTTAACACATAGGAAAGAACACAGAAAGTCACTACAGAACTCACTTCGATATTTCGACATCCGTCGTCATAGGGAAGAAGTGCGAAGTACTCGCGTTGAGAAGCTAACTGCTACTGTCCGCCAGAGTAACTCGTGGAACCACCGCAATGCTGCCCTCCCAGCGAAGGAGAGGAAAAATAGAAATCCCTCCAATATTTATTTATAAAACAAGATAAAAAATATATAATACGAAATAATAATGAAGACAATAAATAAGAATGCAAATAAAATCAAAAAAGAAAAAGTATAAACAATGAGGAAAAAAATTAACGAGAGCGAGCCCCAAGGAGGCATATGAATGCCTCTTCAGAAGCTCTAAGAGTGACTCGGGGATTTGTACCCTGAAACAATCATTGAAACGGAGGTCATGGGAATTAGCATGGACAGCTATGGGTAAGTCACTGCGCTGACCAAAGGACACCCTGTGATTGTTCATACGTAGGCTCAGCTTGGTTGAGCCTATATATATATGTAATCTGATAGACCAGTTTGAAATTCTAGAGAGAAAAACTAGAGGCTTTGTAGCATTAAGGATCTTCGCCAAAATTTCAAACAGAATACACAGATAAAGAAACTGATTAAAATATAATCAATTATATATTTATAGTCACAAAGAGTTCTCCCTCTTTGTGACTATAGGGATGATCCAATGGAAAGGGTATCTTATATGATTTTTTGTTTGTTTTTTACACTATACAGCTAAATATAGAATAATGTAATTTTGTGAGAAAAGTCAGCCTAAAATTAGTGTATTACAAAAAAAGAACATTTGCTGTGATTCTTTTTTGACAAAAGCCAATATGAATCTAAAAGCCAAAAACTCAACCTTTCAATTAAGCTTAACTTTTTTACCTTCCCCCCCCCCCCCCGTGCTATACAAGTAGTAACCTTCCATGGGAGGCAAGTATTGTATTTGAAAATGTGTTGCCTTACAGATTACATATTTATCAATAACCTAAATAATATATCTTATTAAGCATTTGAATATACATCCTATTTCATTTTAATATTATAACATCAAATAATAGTTAAATACACTTAACTTTTCCACAATCTTCAACTGAAAGTAATAAAAATAATTTTTATTTTTCATCATTAAAAAAATCATAACATAAAGTTAATAAGTTAATTTGTTTACTTCTAATATTAGAAAATTTAGCAATTGAACACGAAACGTACAATTTATAGATTTCGTCTAAATGCATATTATTTGTTAATTTCTGAAAGGGTTGAGAGTGTCTTTAGACAAGTTGACTGTGTTTCTCAGGCCAGGAAACAACAGAGGTCTAAGCCTCTCTAAAAAGTCCACTCTTAATTTTCCGAACAGTTCGCACTCAAACATCAAGTGGTCCTATGTTTGATAAACCGATCCACTAGAACAACTAGTTTCTTGAAATTTTGAAAAGACACAGTCCGTTGAGCATCTGTGGTGCAAGGATGGATCTTGAACAGCCAGGATATCGTTATTACTATACTCCGTTTCCTACAGTCAGCTGCTCTACCATTGACTCTCTTACCATTAATAGAATCACCCTTTTAGAATATATTAGATTCTCTAATTGGCAGACTTCTACTAAAAATGTCCACCCATATAAAACTCAAATTCTAGTGTACGAGTATTATAGCCTCTACATAAGAATTCGTAATAATGATAGCTACTCTCTTTCGGTTGGGACCTGCCTGAAATGCTGGCCAATCTGGTAAAATCCCGACACCATCTCACGTACACAATACGGTTTTTATATGAACAACATGTCATTGTCGGCCTGTTTACCATTTTATTTCAATTTGTAGTTATCAGTCTCGATCTATGTCAGTTAAGGTCTAAAATATTTAACCTACTGCTTCCTATCGTTCTACAATGCATAGAAGAGAACCGTTTGAAACTGAACGCTCATGAAAAGAACACAAGCTATTCCATTTGAGCAATTGAAATGAAATTATTACCAAAAATAGTATTTTATGTATAGAAGAGTTGAAAGATTTTTCTCAAAATTGCAATAACAAAAAGGGGCGTTATGATATATTTTATGATTTTAGGATTTTTTTTAACGATAAACGGCTAATTAGGAAAAATGAAATTTTGCCCTAAAAAATAATTTTCAAAAAAAATTCAAAAAATCTGGTTTCTTTAATGAGCAATATACCATGATACGAGATTCATAAATTGCAACTTGTAAATAAATATAAAACATTCATGTTTGCTAAAATCAATATAATACAATATTGTTCAATATCATTCAAAGAATGAAGCATTGGTTTTTAGTTGCTAAATTTTTATCTCTTTTAGTTTTCATTATTTTAGATGTCTCATGACACGTTAGCAATAATATATAAACTTTACAAACTGTTTTGGCGAAATGATGACTCTTACTGAAGTGCCTATGTGCGGCACTCCTCGCACAAATTGAACTTCCCAAAACAAAGCTAGTCTGATCGCCACTCTACTTTCATTTACTTCATTATCATTATATAATTTCTCATAAATTAAACAAAATTCTTTTAAAAACATAAATTCTTGCCTATTATCTTGATTTGAAAATATTAATTTTAATAATAATTTGTAATACTAACAATTATCATTTCAAAAATTATTTTTTCACTAAAATGAAATTAATGAAAAATTAAGTTAATTATTTGATACATAAAACATACATAATATATATGTGTATACAAGCAAGAAATCTTTCCTTGTTCATTGTTAATTAAATTAATTAATTAATTATAAACTTTATAATTATAAAGTGTTTTAGCTTTAAATTTTAAGCTTTATTAGCTTAATTAATTTATAATTATAGATTTTCATCTCTTAATTATAAATTAAAAAATATTATTTTAAATGAGTTTATATTTTATATAACCATCTATAATTTTAATTAGCATGAATTTTGTAAAACTCTATTGCAAAGAAAATACTTGTTAATTTTGATATATATATATCTTCACTTAATTAAACGAAACACGATCCAAACTGGACACAATACGAGTTCAAAATTCAAGAAGAGTAACACACAGAGTAAGGAAACACACTTACAGACTCAAATTTTCGGGCATCCGTCTTCAGGAGAAAAGAGAAAGGGGGACCAAGCACGTTGTAGACGCAACGGCATACCGTTAACGGCAACGGTTAACCGGGTTACTTGCCGTTGCGTCTACAACGTGCTTTGCCTCCCTTTCTCTTTTCTCCTGAAGACGGATTGACCGAAAATTTGAGTCTGTAAGTGTGTTTCCTTACTCTGTGTGTTACTCTTATTGAATTTTGAACTCGTATTTTATATATATATATATATTATATATAATGTGTGTGTGTGTGTGTGTGTGTGTGTGTGTGTGTGTGTGTGTGTGTGTGTGTGTGTGTGTTGTGTGTGTGTATGTATGTATGTGTGAGTGTGTATATATAACCAAATATATATATATATAATTAAAGTTACAGCTAGAGAACACAAGAAAAAGGACGAACACTCACGAATCTCGATTATTTCGGCGTCTTGCCGTCTTCAGGAGAGTAGAAAGAAAGAAAATAAAATAAAAGGAGAAAGAATGAAGGAACGGAGACGTAAATGCGTCCACTGGCCGATGTAAACTGGCGCGATACAATGACACGCAGTGCAGCCACCTTACCAACGTGAACCAGTGTAGGCTGTGAGTTAAAAAAATTATAAAAGTGATATTTAAGTAAAAGGGAGGAGAAAAGTAAAAAAGAGAAAGGAAAAAAAACCATAAAACTAACTAAAATTAAACGAGAAAAAAAAATAAATAAATAAATAAATGAATAAATAAATAAAAATAAAAATAAAATAAAAAAATCATCTGATTAAATTTAGACCAGGGGAATTTCTTGCACCCAATAACCAAATGAAGGCTTCCTCAGAAGCCCTTAGAGTGGTCTGGGTGTCATCATTTGAGAGTTTTCTTAATATTTTAACCCTGAAGCAATCGTTGAAGGGAAGGTTATGGAGATTGGCGTGGGTGGCAACAGGCAGCTGCTTGCGTTGACCAACGGATGACCTGTGACCATTCATACGGAGGCTAAGTGACGTGGAAGTCAGGCCCACGTAGAATGAGTCACATTGTGTGCAGTCCAGACGATAAACACAATTGCTGGAAGTGCAAGAACTAGCAAAGGAGAGAGGGTATGAATGGTTGTTCACTGTCGAAATGAAATGGCTGTCAGGATTGATGATGGGACAGGTGAGGCATTTCCTTCTGCCACATTGCTTTGTGCCAAAAGTGTCAGGTGCATATATATATATATATATATATAAATGAATTAAAACGAAGGTAGCACACAGATAGACAAAGGAATAACTCACTTCTATATTTTGACGAACGTCTATCTGTATACTACCTTAGCTTTAGTTTGTTTTTATTTAAAAGTTTAATTAAATTACTATATATTTATATATATATACTAATGAAGAAGCAATATTTTTAGTAATATTTGCACATTATGTAGAATGCATTTTTTGTAAAGTACTATCGTCGAGAGGGTGGCATTGTGACAAATGCGAGAGGGGTGCATAGGCCAAGCAAGACTGAGGACCCGTGATATAGAAGGTAAGGTGATATCAAAAACTGTAAATCCTTTAAACTATATAAAAAAACAACAAAGAAATAAACTTGGCAACTAATAATGTAAAACCTAGTTGGTACGTTTGACTTTGAAAATGACCGAGTGACACATCTAAACACATCCAGTGAGGTCATGTTGATGAACACGTTTTGAAACTGGTCTAATTGAGGAGAAAATATATGAGGAGCGAGGAGTTAGTGCTTTAATAATATACCGCGAAGGTTGTTTTACGTGGACTTAAACGGCCAGAGACTGTCGCGCTGCTCTGCTTGTCATTAGACTCGGGGTGCGTGCTTGTTTTGTGGCTGACCGTTAGTTTTCGTTTCACCAGTGGCTGTGGGAATGCACCTTTCCACTTCTCAGACCTTTGTTCTTACAAAATAAAATTATTTTCTAAAGAAAATTACTTAAACCAACGTCCAATTAATTTAATTTTTTATTGGTTTTATATTTTAAATAAGTTCTGTGGGTATTATATATGGCTGTTAACTTCAGGGTATTTTATATTCATACAAAACAAGATCCCAATTTAAAATAAGACAAAAAATTATCTTATATGGGGTTCTCGTACTACCTCACCGCTTCGCGTCATCGCCTTTGACGACATGATGTGGCTAGGAATAGCTCAGACCTTGAGCTTCTACAACTCTTGACCTTTAAGACTATTTGCCTTTGAATACGACTGTCTTCAAATGATAGACTAGTTTAATTTATAGTAAGAAATTTTTGTGTATGATGGCAGCAAATCCTCACGTAAACATGTTTCATTAAAGTACACAGCAGCCTCTGCGTTAACGACTTTTAAACTGGTCTGCTCCAATTTTGCAGTGGGCTGGTGTTAAAAGCCATATCAATTGCCCAAGAGACATTACTTTGGCATAAGCAGACGAAAAAGGCAATCACAACTTCCAGACGAAAGGCAAAACTTTGTAATATCACACAAAATACAATTTCAAAAACAAACAACAATTACAATGAATTAAAAACAAATGCAGAGAATAAAAATCATCACAGTTAAAAAAGCTGAAATGCGCGCAAACAAGCTTTCGACTTCTACACAAGTCATCATCGGGTTAATGATATGGAAAACAACATATATATAAAACAAAACTGAAGAAAAACTCTATCCAATCAGAATGTGCAAATTAAAAATATGAGCCACTCAGATTGCAGGATTGGATCAACTAAATTCGCCATTTCAGACGTGATATGCTTGGTTGACTTGATTGAGTAAGAAATTTGAATATCCAACATGATTTCATATTGGAATATGTTACTTTATCTATAATAAACGCGGATTTCCATCATGACTTGATGTGGGAATCTGTAACATTGTATGAAAGGAAAAGCGCGATTTCTTATGGTTATTTTTAGGTTTATATGTAAGAAATGTAAATATTCAACATGATTTGAGAAAGGAATTTATACCTTTATATGCTAGAAATGTTGATATCCTGCATGAGTTGAGAGGGGACTCTGTTGAGCACTAAATGATGACTTACAATCAATGAATTCATTATAACCTACTTGCCAGTAGACATAGTCGAGGCTGTTAGCCTACCTTCAATCCTCTTAAAGCCCCTCGAGAACCTCACCGCTTCTCGTGATCACATTTGACGACATGATGTGGCTAGCAATAGCTCAGACCGTTCTACAACTCTTGACCTTTAAGACTATTTGCCTTTGAATACGACTGTGTTCAAATTATAGACTAGTTTACTATAAGACCTTCCTACTTACAGGAGCACAATATTCTGCATAGTAGGTCTGCAACTGCTAATTATATTGAACTCTGCAGTGCATAGAAATATTTATTGGTAATTAGAGTATTGCTGAACCTGTCACAGTAAACGAGAAGCTTTGCTTTCTCAATGAACTGAAAACATCCTTCTTTTTGCACTTCATTGAGTCCGTGTACCCAATTTTCAGTGATGGGATTCATCCGGTTCGTGCGAACCGGTGCTTAAAATATTATGAGTTCGGCGAACCGGTTGTTAAAATTACGTAAACCCCTATTCAGACCTGTATTAATTAGCCCACTATCAAATTCCATAAGTGTCGCGTGACTCACGTAACTTGTGCATGTATAACAACGTAATTTACGCATGTATATAGCCTTTATATAACTAAACAATTTAGTTTCTGAACTCATAATATTTTAAGCACCGGTTCGCACGAACCGGTTCTTAAAAAATTTGAATCCCACCACTGCCAATTTTGTTTCAAAATCAATAACAGACAAATACGCAATAACAAAGTAACAAACTGATTCTGAGGTAAAATGGATAAACAATCAAAAGTCTCCACACAAATCAAGTATGGATATAAAGTATCTCCACTTCATGTATGAAGTACCTCCACTTCATTTGTGTGGAGACTTTTATTTGTTTATCCATTTTACCTCAGAATGAGTAAATACCACTCAATTACGGATTGCACAACTAATGATTTAAAGTAACAAACCATCAATAACAGAACACATATTGATTGTTAGCTATTTTTGCAGGTTTTAATTCAACAAAACCATTTTTATCAATAAGTTGTCTCAAAATCACTAACTCAAATGATTTAAAACTGAAAAACTCTGGATACATCGAAGAAGTCCGAATAACAAGTTCCATTAAAATCCTTTTAATCAACTTTCTAAACTGTAAATGGACTTCATTGATACACCATTAAGTTACGTGACTCTGTACGACTCTCCATTTCATTGGAGTACTATTTAGGAAAGAGTAAATCCTTAAACAGTTTACGGAACAATTCTGTTTTAGAAATTCTAAATACATTAAAACTGAAACTTTAAAACAAAGATGGATAAAAAAACCCTTACGGTTATTGTTTTATATATATATCTTTGGGTATAATTTTAAATTACTATAGAATTTGAGGATAGTAGACAAAAAATAATACAAAATATATATTTATCAAAGTTACAAACAAAGCAACAACATATAATCATATCGATAAAATGATTGTTAAATTATAACGTGATATTTTCTTGTCATTAACATTAATAAAGAGATCTGTTTGATAAATAGATTTGGTTTGTTGAAAAAGTTTAAAAAAATACTCTTATCATGTTTTATAAAGTTGATAAATGTCATTAATATTTGATCTTTTAAAAAGAATGTTTCTAATCTTCCAGAATAAAAAGAGTGTCTTTTATAAATGAGATCTTTTAGATGCTTAAATTGAGATTACTTTATAAACAATTGAAAAAAGATTAAACTTATATGGAAAAAGAATATTGTGAAAGAATAGTAAACTTTGAAAAGTAATGATTATAGATGGTTAAAAGAGCGAACATATATAACAAGATTTGACTGTGAATACTTGATCTCTTTGGACCCAGGTAATGGGCAGAGTGAATGTTATTCTCACAACAATACTAAATAGTAATAAAAGAAATAACTCCTCTGATAGTCAACTACAACAATGCATTAAAATAAAAAGAGAACGGTACCTCCTACATGCAACGGTCACAGCCATGTGAATAGAACGCTGGCGTTTTTACTAATTGGATGGTGACACTAAGTACCGTTGGTGCCCCAAATTATGTGGCTCACCCACATGTACTGTTTCATTTTTGAATGTAAAATTATATATAAAGTGATCAAAAAGTAGTTCCTTATTATAGAATAAATTTTATCATATATATATATATATAACAAACACTTTTTCTTTTTCTCGGAGTTTGGTCAGGGTAAATATATGGAATCACCTTTTTGCCAACGTTTCGTCTTTATTTCAAGACATCCTCAGGGCTATAAATGAAGGCTGGGTTCTGTTACATTGTTGTAACGGTTGTTGTAATGTAACAGAACCCAGCCTTCATTTATAGCCCTGAGGATGTCTTCAAAAATAAAGACGAAACGTTGGGAAAAAGATGATTCCATATATTTACCCTGACCAAACTCCGAGAAAAAAGAAAAGTGTTTGTTAATATTTTGTGGTCAAGAAAACAGTACCGTATATATATACATATAAAATATCTCAAGTATTTTCCATGTGTTCTATAATCTATGGTATTATATATTTTTGGTTTCTTTTGAGGCGTCCCTCCACATTCCTATTGTTTCTCGTAAATATCAAAGATTTGGTATTGTTAACATTTGATCTCTGTTGAGTTTAATTGAGAGATTAACAATGAGTACGCGAGCTCAGGAATTTATTCCTTCATTCCATGTATAACCAAATTACTCAAAAAGCCACCAATCCAACCACTTCTTTATGAAATGAATGAACTGGTGGAGTCATACAGTGATTGTTTAAGGAGCTAATATATTGTACTAAACTAAAAACTCTTGATGTACTTAAGACTTCCATCCAGAGTTCATAGTGAAGTCAGAGGATGTAGCTCTCTGATTGACTGAAAAGCCTTTGATGAATTGTGGCGGCATACCAAATTTTAAACAATTTTCATACATAAAACTCAATTTCATTATTATAGCTGGAGGTGGTTTAAAGTTATTGAAAAATAGAAAGTTACTTTTCAATCACGCTGCTTATAACATTTCAGCTATGAAAAACTATTCTAATTATTATATACCTATACATATATAATACATTATATATATTCACTTAATAAAAGGAAAAACGATCCAAACTGGACACAATAACAGTTAAAAATTGAGGATAGGTAGCACACAAAGTAAACAAACACACTTACAAACTCAAATTTTCAGGCAATCCGTCTTCAGGAAAAAAGAGAAAGGGAGACTAAGCACGTTGCAGACGCAACAGCTAGTAACCCTAGACGACGGATTACTAGTAGACGTAACGGGTCTTCTCCTGAAAACAGATTGCCCGAAAAATTTGAGTTTGTAAGTGTGTTTCTTTACTTTGTGTGCTACCTATCCTCAATTTTAAACTGTTATACATTATATATATATATATATATATATATATATATATATAATATATATATATATATGTATATGAACGTCTAAAACACTGTAAGATAAAAACTAAAATCAGAAAAATTACAAAGAACTTTCAACTAAAATGTTTGGTCTGGTCTTCGTCAGAGTCTCACTGATTAGTGGGTTTCAGTGTCAGTAAGACTCTGATGAAGACCAATTGTTTTGATTGAAAGATCTTAGTCATTTTTCTGGCTGTAGTTTAGAACTTGCTGTTTGAAGAGTTTATTTTAAAATCTTGTTATATATATATATATTACTTTTTTGTGTAAATATGCATTGGCTTATTGAAAAATGCAATCTAATACAGAAGATGGTTACAGAAACAACCATAACATACCACAATAACACATAACATAATAACACAACCGTGTCAGTTATAGAAAGGTGTAAGTATTCGCAATACCAATTTTCATATAATTTAAAAAAAATGTCATTAATAAATCATTAAGTAATTTTTGGTAAAATTTATGCAAATTAAATAAAAAGAATATACACGTAAAAAATATAGAAATAAATAAAAATAAAAAAAAAGTGAAATAAACATTTGTACAATTGCAGTCATAAAGGTTAACTGAAATTGGTTATAAGCGGCGAATACAAGATAAAATAATGGAAAAAGAAGTTCTCGTCACAGGAAGAAGATCAGCTTCGTTTTCTCTTCCAATCCTGGACCAATGGACGACTATTGTTCGAAATATCGATCTTCTTGAGTTTTGTCCTGTTTTGTAGCCTGTGTAATCCTTAGTCAAATATCTATATTATATGAGGTAAATATTGAATATAGGTAATGGTAAATAGTATATATTCACATGTATATATAAAGCGATTATGTATATCGCGTAGGTAAATATTAATTCATATATATATATATATATGTAACGTATATAATGACCTCCATGGGCTTACATTCGTTAGGACATCGTTACGCTCTCTGTGATCAGCTATCTATTTAATAACCATTACGACGTTTTCTACGTAGTAACTGTCGGTCAGTTCTTCAGGAGATAATCAGACCAAGGTATATTCCTAGCCACTTGACCATATTGGGCAATTGAACTGTATTTTTTGGCAATAATTTAATACCGTGGACTGTCCAAGGAGTCCAATATGTAATATTATTTGCCATCAAATTGATATTTAATAAAGATAAAGACATTGATGAAAGAAGTGACTGCGGCGAAGAAGGCGAAGACACAAGAAGTGATAAGGAAGTCCATGAAGGTCTTGGGAGGGTGAATGTCGACACTTGTCAGTCGGGTGTGCCAGATGGAGGCGAGGAGTCCTGCAGCCACAGTCAGCATCAGCCCCATCATCGCCATCATCAGTGTTATCTGCAGCAAGCACACCTTCTATTACTATTCCTCACATATATATATTTCAATAAGCATTAAATCAGAGCTTCCTAATATGCTTCACAAGGACTCAAGAGATCTGAAGTCGGTAAAAACATTGTACCTACTATTAATAAATACAACTTAATAATTAATTCTTAATACATTGTATCGTTGTCAACCACAGAGTTTAGTAACTATTCCAGAGGATTGTAGAGATGCTGGTCAAGAAGAAAAAAAACAATCAGTTCATCACCAATGTTTCGTCAATATTTTCAATGTCAAAATAATGCAGAATATAAAATTAATTAATTTAAATATTATGGTTTGATCATTGATTGTTGTTTCACGTATTTATGTGAAATCTTTATATATATATATATATATATTGTGTTAAACTGAATTGCCTTAATCAAACATACCTTCCTTTTAAGCAGTTTTTGATATTTTCTAGATAATTTCAAATCGTCTTGATTCAGTTTGTGAATTATTTTATTGATTCACCAGCTGAATCAAGACGATTTGAAATTATCTAGAAAATATCAAAAACTGCATAAAAGAAAGGTATGTTTGATTAAGGCAATTCAGTTTAACACAATTTGTATAAAAGAAGGTCTGCTCCCTATTTATACTAATATATATATGATCAAACCACAGTATAAAATGGGGAAAAAAGACTAAGATCTTTCAACCACAACAAGCCGTCTTCGTCAGAGCCAAAAACCGAACTCTGACAAACACCTCTTGTTACATATGAAAGATATCAGTCTTTTTTTCTCATTTCATATTGTGGTTTGTTCATTGATTATTATTTCACGTGTTTATTGTTAAATCTTGTTTTATATTTATATATATATATACACTTTTTCGTTGGAAATACGATCCAAAACGGACAAATATAGTTCAATATAAACAAAGAAACATAGATAAATCAAAAGAACACACTTACAGTCTCTAATTTTTGGTTTGAACCGTCTTCAGGAGAGATAAGAGAGGGAAACCAAGCGCACTGCTTCAGAGACGGTTGGGTCTCCCCAATATATATATCAATAATCAAACAACAATATGAAATGGGAAAAAAAGACCAAGATCTTTGAACCGTAGCAAGGGGTCTTCGTCAGAGTCAAAACCTAACTGATTTTGATGAATGATAATTATTTCACATGTTTTTGTGAAATCTTGTTATATATATATATATATATATATATATATATATATATATATATATATATACATTTTTGTGTAAATATGCATTGGCTTGTTGAAGAATGCAATCTATTTAACACAGATGATAGTTACAGAATCAACCATAACATACCACATAACATAATAACACAACCATATCAGTTATAGAAAAGTGTAAGCATTATTTTGAAATTTATTGTTTATAGCCTTGAAAATGTCAAGAAATATTGATGAAACGTAAGTGATGAACTTATGGGTGTTTTCTTCTTGATCAATATCTCTACAATCCTCTAGAATAATTACTTAATTATTAAGTTTTCACAATTGATTAAAATAACCATTAGGGGGGCTGGTAAACAAAAAGAAGTTGAGAACCCCTGATATTTTAATAATAGTAAGTCAAAAAAAAGCACTTTTAAGTCCGTATGATGCAGAACTTATTTAAAAGTTTTTTTTTTATGAAAGATAATCCTTTTGTATTCAAAGACTAAAATTCCTTTGTATGAGTCTCAAACAGTTTTCAGAAATCCAATCTGATTATTTACACCATGACAAAGTCCCCTTGTTTTATAGCACCTATAGAAGATGTCTGTTTAATGAAGACTCTCTTTAGAACTCTTACACCGGTGCAGCCTCAATAGATGTCTGTGGCCATTTACAGATTATCTTGTTAGTACTCTTCCACCAGTTTATATTTAGTTGATGTCCTAAGACACCGTTTACAGATAAACCCTTTAGAAGCCATTCATCTGAACTCTTCATTAATGCCCTCAAAGACCTTTTCCACGTGACCTTGTCAGTTCTTTTCCGAACAAGGAAAAGTGCTCAGGTGATGTTTTTAAATACCAAAGGGATATCGTATTAAAAAAAAAAGAAGCATGCTTTAATACTCTATGAGACCCCGACAGATGACAGCCACATTACCACTTGTGTACTGGTGCAATAACAAAAGGCTAAAAATAACTAAGCAAACATGTCAAGCATTAATGAATTGAAGACCAAAACAAAGATGCTCATTAGCATGAATGTATTATCTCTATCTCACTAACAATAATGGGCATGAACTGAGACAAACTCAATAACCTTCACTTCCAGATTGGAATCTTCCAACTTTGTCTTATTGAATAATTTTCATATATATATATATATATTTAACTTTAAATTACACAAAGCACGACACAGAAAAGAGACTAAAAAGAACACTTACAGAATTCAATATTTCGAACTGTTGTTCGTCATCAAGAGAGTAGACTAGAAGAGAGGACGAAGTGAGAGAGATCTCCCCACGTCGAAGAACGGAGCGCGAAGCGCGAATCATATATATATATATATATATATATATATATATATAAAGCTTTCACATAAACACGTGAAATAACAATCAATGATCAAACCACAATAAGAAATGGGAAAACAAGACTAAGATCTTTCAACCGTAACAAGCGGTCTTCGTCAGAGTCAAAAACCTAACAAACCAGTTGGGTTTTTGACTCTGACGAAGACCGCTTGTTACGGTTGAAAGATCTTAGTCTTGTTTTCCCATTTCTTATTGTGGTTTGGTCATATATATATATATATATATATATATATATATATATATATATATATATATAATAATAATATCAAAATAACACTTGATATAATAGATGGATTAATTTACCACAATGAAAACAATTTTTGAAACAATGCTCTAAGGCCTTTCGTTAACACATCTTCAGAGAGCAAGTGAACTAAAAAAACAAAAAACTTGTTAACGTGGCTGATTGAAATTTCCAGAATTGATGGCAACCCTGAATGTGTTTAATGATGAAGTCTTCATCTGTTTAATTATCCCGTTAATCAAAACTTCATCTAATTTGTAGAGTTGATGAACAATAGCCTAGGACTCTACAAATTAGATGAAGTTTTGATTAACGGGATAATTAAACAGATGAAGACTTCATCATTAAACACATTCAGGGTTGCCATCAATTCTGGAAATTTCAATCAGCCACGTTAACAAGTATTTATTGTTTTTTTAGTTCACTTGCTCTCTGAAGATGTGTTAACGAAAGGCCTTAGAGCATTGTTTCAAAAATTGTTTTCATTGTGATAAATTAATCCATATATATTATATATATATATATATATATATATATATATATATATATATATATATAATTACAGAGTTCCAAATCAATCTTTGTAAAATTTATTATTCTCATTCTATATACACTAGACTATATCAATGGCTCTCCAAATAATGTGACATTATTGAGTCGCGCGTATTGTCTCTCACCCCATGCTCTCCTGAAGACGTTTAAAACTTAAAATTAGACACCGTAAATGTCTGTTTTTCCTTTTATTATTGTTTCTTTATGAACATTGAACTATATATATATATATATATATATATAATATATATATATACTAAATAAAAAAACGGTCCACAAGGACTATAAAACTTTAAATTACACAAAGCATGACACAGAAAAAAGAATAAAAAGAACATTTACAAAATTCAATATTTCGAACTGTTGTTCTGAGTAAACTAGAAGGGAGGACGAAGTGAAAGAGATCTCCCCACGTCGAAGAACGGAGCGCAAATGAATGAAATATATTCGAATGAAACGAATATATATATATATATATATATATATATATATGTGTATATATATACTTAACATAAACTGTGATACATAGGCAGAAACATAACAAAGACTCACTTTTCAATATTTCGACCGTTATGGATGTCGTCCTCAGGAGAAGAAGTGAATTGACGGAAGGACGACAGTCAACTAAAGAACTCACTGGGTGAGGGCTAAAGCAGTGCTGTCGCGAAGGAGAAAAATAAAAAAGGAACCAAGGAGTCGATATCAAAGAAAAAATTAAAGAATAAACTTCCGTTTTTATTTTTTTCCTTTGCGGCAGCACTGTTTTAGCCCTCACCCAATGAGTCCTTTAGTTGAACGGACCGTTCTTTGTTTATCTGGTATACATATATATGTACATATACATACATATATATATATATATATATATATATATATATGCAACAAATTGAAATGAACTTTAATGAAATACAAAGTCCAAACAATAGTTAAATATTCAGAAATCGGGCTAAGATTTTTTCCATCAAGAAACTAGTCTTCGTCAAAGTCACACACTGAATCTATTTGTATTACTCCAATAAAGAGTTTTACTTTGGTAAAAAAGTTATTAGTCCCATAATAGTTATATTATAAATTGTATATTAATTTCAAATTAATATATTAATAATTAGAGTTTTAAAAATTAAAATAAATTATAATTCATACAGGTAACTTTGCAATCGGTTGACTTTTGATGAGGCATATAAGGGCAACAATGTCGACTACTGTGGAGAATATGAGAGCAGCGTAGACGATTCCTGCCTGGTGGACACTGAGGTAGAGTCTGTTGTCGAATGGCACGACGATGAAGCCAAGGGCAAGTGCGGTGAAGCCCTGGAACATAGCAACAAATCAAAGAGGCTGGAGTACAACACACGCAGCAGGTGTTAGCTATAAATAACAACGTATTACAACTTAATTTATTTCTGGAGTATATCTTATATATATATATATTCACTGTTTTGTTATTGAGGGCTAGGTCAAATAAATGAAAATAAACTCCTTTCTAGGCCGACGTTTCGATGTATTTGTACATCATCTTCAGGGCTAAAATTAGAGTAAGACTATAATACATTTATCAAAACAATCTACAACTCACATAGAGAACTAACACACATTTTTATAAGACCAACAATTATAAGACCAATGTTGGTCTTATAAAAAAAATGTGTGTTAGTTCTCTATGTGAGTTGTAGATTGTTTTGATAAATGTATTATAGTCTTACTCTAATTTTAGCCCTGAAGATGATGTACAAATACATCGAAACGTCGGCCCAGAAAGGAGTTTATTTTCATTTATTTGACCTAGCCCTCAATAACAAAACAGTGAATAGAATAGAAGAGGTCAATAACAATTTTTGAGTTTATATATATATATATATATATATATATATATATATATATATATCCACTTAAAATTCGAAAAAACGATCCAAACTGGACGCAAATCAGTTCACAAATGAAGAGAAGCAACACACAGAGAAAGAGACACACTTACAAACTCAAATTTTCGGATGATCTGTCTTCAGGAGAAAAGAGAATGGGCGCCAAGCACGCCGGAAACATAACGGCAGGAAACCGTCCCGGCAACCGACTGTGCTGCCACACGCGCCCGGTTCAGGAAGTAATGAAGTAGAGACGATCAGAAGAAAATTAATATTAAAATTAAGATTAAGAAAAGCAGTTCTGGTTGATTGAAGGTAAAATAAACAGCAGGAAGATAAATGAAGTATGAAAAGGAATACCGTGAAAAATGCCTAAAAGCATGAAAAAGGAAGATAACAGAGTTGGTAAGACGATGAGAAACAATTGAAAATACAAGGATAAGATCAATTAAAAATAAATGTAATAATATAAAAT
Source organism: Hermatobates lingyangjiaoensis (assembly GCA_026182355.1). Taxonomy (NCBI): domain Eukaryota; kingdom Metazoa; phylum Arthropoda; class Insecta; order Hemiptera; family Hermatobatidae; genus Hermatobates; species Hermatobates lingyangjiaoensis. Next base: position 688,015 of record JAPFBL010000172.1, on the reverse strand, counting down.
AAATAAATAATTAAAATAATTAAAAAAATTTAAAAAATAGGAATAAAAATAAAATAAAATAATAATAATAAATAAATATTAAATAAAAATATATAAATAAATAATATAAAGAAAAATATATTTATCGCTTAAGGTTTAATCCGGGTTTGGTACGTTCCTTGAGCAAGCAAATATGTGCCTCCTCGGATGCTCTAAGAGTTACAGTATATATATAAAGTCCAGTGTAGACAAAGAAACACAGAGGAATTAAAAACACACACTAACTACAGTCTCTAATTTTCGGTTTCGACCGTCTTCAGGAGAAATAAGTGAGGTAAACCAAGCGCACTGGTACAGAGACGGTTGGAGACCAACAATGTTGTCGCATACGTCCCCAGTCACAGTTGCTAAGGTAGACAAGAATCAATTTATAATTACATTAGGAAATATGAAAAAATAATCGGAAGATACTCATATTTGGTTGCTAAATGCGCGTAGTGCACCTAGCCTTAATCTCAAGTGATAATGCTTCATTCAATTAGTTCTTTTTCTTTATTTTTTTGTTTTTTTTTGATTCTGTAATAAATTGTTTATTTATTTATTATTATTGTATATATTCTCAATATTATTATGTCTTTTATTTTATTCTAGTTGTTGTTAAAGCTTAGTCCGTAACTTTTATTTATTTACCATTTCCTCTGTTCATCCCTCAGTTATTTTTTTTATGTATTTATGATTATTTTTTCATATTTCTTAACTTCGTTATAAATGTATTTTTGTATATGATATCCTCTGTGACCGGGCGCGTGTGCGACAACACTGTTGGTCTCCAACCGTCTCTGTATCTGTGCGCTTGGTTAAAGTCTTTTATCTCTGCAGAAGACGGTTAAAAACAAAAATTAGAGACTGTAAGTGTATGTTTTTAATTTCTCTAAGTTTTCTTTGTCTAGATTGAACTTTCTTTGTTGCGAATAGTAATTTCATCGAATATAGATATGACTTAGGTCGATGAACTCTTTCAAGTCTCCCCACTAGTGCTTTTCCTTCTCTTTCTCTCCTCAATAACATCCAGAAATAATTGTATCATATTTATGATATTATATACTATGATAATTATATTTATACTATATTACAATAATTCTATGCTACAGTACAAAGGTCGTTCAACAAAACATGTATAAAAGAAGGATTGCTCCCCAAATTTACAAATATATATATATATATATATATATATATATATATATATATATAAAAGCATAAGATAAACTACTAGTATAACCTACTTCAATCTTTAGTCATCATCTGTGATACACCTGAAGTGGAAAGCAGAGTCAAACATTCGTTCAATTATTAAATTATTACCTCTGTGTCAGGTCTGGTCTATTGGCTGTACACTTGCTGTAATTACCGAAGATTTGAAGTTCAAATACTAATCATTACTCTTAATTTTTATTTATGATATAGTTGAGGAAATTTTGCAATACCGTCAGAAAATCAGTTCATCTCAACCCAGTAATACTTGATAATGGTCTTTGTTAAAAATTGACGTAATTGATCTATAATTGAGGTCCCTTCCTCTTTCCAAATGAAGAATCAACCCAGCAGTGTGTTAGGGCTACAGTTGAACTACATTCTAGATTACAAATGAACCACAGTAAGAGATGTGTGGTTTCACATCCTTGACCAGTAAGGATGGTGAAAACCTATCGATAAGGTGGAAGGAAAGAAGGAAAAAACAAAAGATAATTACTAATTATTAATAACTGTGCTAATGTTTAATTATCTCATTTAGCATTCATTAACATTAAATCAAATGCTAACTATTTATTACTACTTTGATTGGGAATCATAGTTGACAGTACTTCTCTTTTTCTATAATCTGAATTCAGTTACCTTGAAAATCCAGCGTTGCTGGGTTCTCACGCACCGCTCATTCCCACAGTAAGACCTCGTCTTTCAAAAAAAAAAACAACAATAAAACGAGTAGCAAATAATTGTTTTCCTTGATTCTGTTTTGTGGCTTCTTTTTTTTTTCTTTTGAGGTGAGTAACATGTTATTAAGAAACTAAACTAATTTTCTATTCCCTTCTTGTGGTGGGTTATGGAATACACTGGGGTGACACTTACTAAAAATAAATAACCACAGTCACTAGGTCACTATGAAGAATCTCGTCCTTTTAATCACCCAGCCAGAAATAGAAAGAGAAATCTTCCAAAGTGCAAAAATGCAAGTTTTAACTTCAATATCAACTATACTAATCACTCCGAGGAATTTCTATGTCAAGAGTTCCAATCCAATCTCAATACACTGATATCAAGAGGGCTTGTGCGATCTCTACTCATATTGACAAGAGAACAAGAATCCTTTGCCGAGAAAATGAACTAACGCCTCAAGAGATACAAAATTAACAGCTCCAGTCTGCAATAGAACCAACCATCATCCCACCACCATAGAGCAATAATTGAACTCTGGAGTTCACTGCAAGCTAAAGTTCATGTTTTCTCCCAATATTCTTACTGTAAAGAGGAACTGTGTAACCTCTACATCTATCAGCAAGACAACGGAAGCTTCACAGGCTAGCAAGTAGGTTAGGTTAGGTTGTAGTGGTAGTCCCACAAGGGAACACACGTAGTCCGAGCATTGAGACCACACAATGAAGATTGATTCTACAGTGGGAGTCATAAATTTTAAAAAGTGGGACCGACGGTTTAACGTCCTTCTCCGAGGGACGAAGTGCTCAGATTTATTCACCTCCCGCATGAATAAATCGAGGGCCAGGAGGGGATCGAACCCCGGTCCTATCAGCTCAGAGGCGAGTACGTTAACCACTGAGCTAACCTGGCCCCCAGGCTAGCAAGTAGCTGGGTCCTTTTCAACAGCCGCATACCACAACATGACTTACAAAAACTGTATTCCTATAGGTCACTAATATAACTAATCTTATATATATACATAAAATGTATAATCACATATTTAATATAATGAATGAAAAAGGTCTTAAAGTAACTATCTTAACTCCTACTTTTTTAATTTACTCCTCGTTCTCATTTTCCTATTGAATTTGTGATTATTCCTTTGCGTTAAACTACCCGTTCACTGTGTAATTTCTGTATATTTTTTTTATGAAATTGAATGAAATCCGGTCTCTGCTGGTGCTCAGAATGGCTGATGACAGCGCAGATGAAATATAGTAGTCAGTTTTTTTGATATTTTGACCGCGTTTTTTTCTGTAAATTTATTTTGTTTAGTTTGTCTTATCATTTCATATGACTTTTTATATATGTAATGTTCTAAATAGATAAAGAAACAAAAATAAAATAAGAAAACACACTTACAGTCTTTATTTTTGGTTTAAACAGTCTCCTGATGACTGATGAACTTTATTTGTCCGTTTCGGATCTTTTTTTTCATCGTAAAAGTATACTCCTGTATATGAACATATATTTCTTTTCACAAAGAAAAATTCATATCACAGAGCTATCCCCCTATCCTGACTGACAGACGTATTGTGCCAGCAAATGTACTTGACCAACCTGTTTTCAAGAGAGAACTCAGTGACACTATCTTCTTCACTACCACTGTTTTCCCCGGCGCTCACAGACTGGGCGCTGTTGTTAGGCAGTTCTTCTCTATACTTTCTTCTTCCTCCTCCACCTCATTCATTTTCAGTAAGCCACCTAACCTCAGGACAATTTCTCTACCTTCTCCCTTAATTTGCTCATATAAAGACGTATATCATCAAAAAGAACCACATATTTGGCTCCTTAAAGCCCGCTCTAACCCTGCCCTCAACATAACCATTAATTATTATTTCTAATTTGTATTATTACTTTTCTTTTTTTTTACTTTTTTACTATTATTTTTGTAGCTATTTTATTTCCTATTTCATCATTTAGTGATTATTTTTTTAGTTATTTATATTTCTCTTAGTTATTTATTGTTGGTGAGTTGGCAATACTTAGTATATATATCAATTATATATTTATATATATATATATAAAGTTATATATACTTATTATACTTATTATATATCTTATAGTATATATCACTTAGCCGTACGCGCAACGAGATCAGTTGCTGTTTGCCAGTCAAGCAGTATTCTTCTTTTTCTCCTTCTCCTGATGATAACGAGGTCGAAAATTGAAGTATCTTGTTTTATTGCTTCTGCATGTTATTTTTTTTGCAATCGTTTGATTATATATACAAATTCATTAATCTAAAAACGCCTACTCCTTAGTCATTGCTTTTGACAGTTTTTTTTTAAAAACGGAGTATCATTGCAAAGTGTATAAGAACTTTTTCCGTTCCATTTACTAATTTTTTTGGTGTTTTTTTTTTATATATACATTTTATTAATAAAACTTGCTAGCAGTCCTTTACTAATACATATGCTATCAAAAATATAACCATTTTTGCAGAAACCCATTTCTTTAAAAGTTTCTTAATTCATCAATATATTACTTCTGATACTCTAATAAATGTCTTACAGCCAGCAAGTTTTAACTGAGCATCAGTTATCTTAAAGTCAATGAATGAATGCTTGAAGAGAGTTGTAAAAATTTAACAACCTGAAAGCCATAAAGATTAAAGTCCTGGAGAATACTGTCTGTGGCAACATGAAAATTCAACTAGTTTGAATATCCAATACGTACACACTTTTTATATATTGTCACCAATTTTCAACACAAATTAATGAGAATTAAATTGCTATTACAAAAATTGTAGTTAAATATTCAACAACCTCATTTCTGATCTTCAGGTTCAATACGTCAATAGTTAATTAAGATAGTGTTTTACACAGTGCTTATATGAAGAGATAAAGAATGATTTCTGGAAACTTGAGAAATTGTGCAAAAAAAGACTCTATAAAGATTAGTGTCTTATATAATGATATACATAATTATATATGTCTTATATAATATATATAGTGTCTTATATATAATATGTTTACCTCATTGAGGCATTTGATTTCATATAATCTCTGACTGAAAATTGTCTCTGTTGTGATAATTTTGGTTAAAGACTCCAACTGAAGCAGTGATCTTGGCTAACCACTCTTTTCTCTCCTCAATGACAGTTTAAACAAAAACTTAGAGAATTAGTAATAATACAATCAGTCATACCACGTAATCTCTGGATCCCAGACGAACCCGAAACCGGTCGAGCTTTTCTGAGACTTTACGAGGTATGACGGATTGTATTATTACTAATTCTAATATTACTAACCTCAGTGGAACTAACCCATTAATTATATTTAAAACTTAGAGGCTTTTAGTGTCTGTTTTTTCATGTCTTTGTATGTTTGTTTATATTAAACTATATATATTCTTGTACTTAATGTTCTGGAAATAACAGCAGTTGTTCAAAGTTAGTAAAGAAACACAAATAAAAGGAAAAGCACGCACTCACAATCTCCATCTTTTGGTTTCAAAAATCGGTTTGAAAAACTGATTTTTTTTTTTTCATATATTTGGGTTTCTTACAAACTTTGATTTTTTTTTTGTGTATATAAATTCTTAGTATGAGGATTTCACAGTAAATATGTGAAATGAAAAAAAATATCTAAAAGATAGTAAGAAATTGTAAAATAGAACTCAGCTCTTTCAACCATAATATCTTCAAGTATGACTAACAAAGATTAGTTGTTTTTGGATCTTAGTCGTATCTTACAATTTTTTATCATGGTTTAGATATTTAAATATTTGTGTAGGAAGGCAGCAATTCATTGTGAAGACATATCTCGTTAAATTTCAAAGCGGATTCAGTGTTCACGACCTTAATGCTGATCTGCTCTAATCTTTGCACTACTTTTCTATTGACTTGAGAAAGTTGCCCATAATATTAAAGAGTCATAATATACTAACTGAGCAATTAATAATTCAAGTAACTACTCTGACAGAAGAACAAATACTGTTTTTACTGAATAATAAGTAAAACAATCACTGTAAATAACACATCAAACAGCTTTGTTGTTTCTAACCTGAAAATGACTTATGTTGAAGTCAAAAGCTTGTTTCATGTGTTATATATAGTGTTTATATATAACATTAAAAACAGTGTTTGTTCCTCTATTCAGGGTAGTTACTTGAATTATTCCATGCTCAGTTAGTGTATCATGATCTTCGTTTGTGTTGAATTTGTTTACTTCGTCAGCTTAGATTTATTGATATCTTGGCGGGAGATTGAGGGACTGCTAGAATGCTGAACCTCTGACATTGAATTCTCCTGGCAATGTTTAATCTTCATAATGATTCTACATTGGGCGTAATAAATTTTGTCTAACTGAAGTGTTCTTAGAATAGAGATCTTTAAAGAGTACCTGATTTTGTTCAAACCTAGGACTGACTGCTTAACGTCCAATGGACGACGTGCTCTAATGTTTTCGAGTAAGAATCGAACCCGGGATGCAGCAGTCCAGAAGTAAGATCCCAAGTCTCTAAGCTACTCTTTTGCGCTGAATTCAATCCGCTTTCATTTCTTCCTCTTACAGAGTGTTACAAGGTTCAAATCGTAAGATGGCTTCCTAGTGGTGATCCCAATATGTACATCTTCAATGGCTTATACCGAAGCCGTTATTTGCTTCATGCTGGCAGATCTACTACTGGTATCAACTTTATTGGTTAATTAGTTTCTATGTTTTTGTTTATTGTTATTTTTGCTGTATTATTTAGTCTTTATTTTTCTATTATTTCATTTATACTAGAAATAGAGAAAACCCTCATACCTCGTAAGATGTCGTTGGAGCGCTTTCAGACGTTGTCCACCTTCAATCGAGACTCAAGATGGACGGTTTTCCCTATTTCTAATATAAATCACTCTAACCTCAGTGGTAGTATTATTTTCATATAGGAGGATTGTAGTGACCTTGCTGATGCAGCTAAAGGGTCTAACGTTAAAAAAGCATCGCTCTGTTGTGCTTTACTCATGGAATTGCCAAAAGGTTGAGAGACATGATGATGAATCATAACAGGTAGTATTATTTTCGAGTATTTTATCATCTTTAATATACAAATTAATATTGGTTATGATTATTGTTATTTATTTTGAATTTTATTTTTTAACTATTATTTTTTATGAATATATTTCTTTTATTATTATCATTATTATGTATAGTTTTCCTTTATTTCCTTATTAGCAAGTCATTATTTTTAATAAAATTTTATCTATTGTTTATATTTTGCACTTAACTTTTTCCATTGGCTTTTTGTTTGTTTTATTTACTCTCTTTTCAGATTATTATTTCTGTTTACTCTCGTCGTTTACGTAATTCATAATCTTCAAGTCGCCTACACTGAGTTATTCTGTGAACGTCTGTAAAGGTCTGTGAATGTTTTTCCTTGTTTAATCTTTCTGTATTCTTCATTTACTTTGAAGACGGTGTGTTATCACCGTCTTTTATGACAATGCGGGAGCCAAACAAATATCGTCTCAAGAGCTGCACTATTACTAAACTAAACGATGATGTCAATTGGATGAGGGGAGGGTCTGGGAAAAATCAGCTTATATGGTGCACTAATACTAAGCTAAACATTGGTATCAATCCGTAGGGTCTACGACTTATCTGCTTATGTGGTGCACTAATAAAGGTAAACATTGATATCAATCGTAGGGTCTACGGCTTATCTGCTTATGTGGTGCACTAATAAAGGTAAACATTGATATCAATCCGTAGGGACTACGACATATCAGTATGTGGTGCACTAATACCAAGGTAAACATTGATATCAATCGTAGGGTCCACAACATATCAGCTTATGTGGTGCACTAATACTAAGGTAAACATTGACATTAATCTGTAGGGCCTACATTCATATCAGCTTATGTTTGTACTAAGGTAAACATTGATATTAATCTGGAGGGTCTACGACTTATCAGCTTATGTAATGCACTAATACTAAAGTAAACATTGATATCAATCCATAGGGTCTACGATATATCATCTTATTTGGTGCAGTAATACTAACATAAACATTGATATCAATCCACAGGGTCTACGATATATCATCTTATTTGGTGCAGTAATACTAACATAAACATTGATATCAATCCGTAGGATCTACGACATATCAGCTTATGTGGTGCACTAATACTAAGATAAACATTGATATAAATCTGGAGGGGTTACAAAATATCATCTTGTGGTCAGACTAATACTAAAATAAACGTCGAAGTTGTTATTTCGTAGCTCCCCCTGGGGATGGGGGGAGAGCTACGAATAACAACTTCCAGGCTACACTGAAACTAAACTTTTGATGTTAATGTTGAGAGGAGCCACTAACGTTGTCGGAAATTGAAGGAGATTAACAAAAATCAACTCCCGAACACACTAATACTAAAACAAACGTTGATATTACGGGGAGGGAGGTAATACGAGATATCAACATACAGGGCTCCCTAATAGAATACTACACTAAACTTTGATGTTAATGTGGAGGGATACCACAAAATTTTTCCTCATGGACCGCTCTAATGCTGTATAATAGGGGACTATAAACTATAGTCTCACAGGCCAGTTGCGACGCATATACTAAACTCTGATCACAATTGCGTTTCATATGAATATTGTGTATCAGGTCGCAGGCTTACACTTCTGTTATAGACCAAATCTGTTTATAGAAAATAGAAAAGGTATAAACAAATGATTTTCGAAAAAGATTATAGTAATAATTTAAATGTGTGAATAGTACTAACCAAATGGATTGCGAAAGCTAAAACGAGGAGTTGGGTGGATGGACGGCGATGCCTGACCGCCTCCGGGGGCGGACCGTGAACAGCAGGAGGCGGCGCAGTATCCATCTGACTTCTACATAGCCACTGAATTAGAAGTCAAGTGTCCCCTTACCTAGTAACTCCGTTCCATCTCCATTAGTCAGCTAACTGTCGCACTCTCTCGCTCACTCTCACATTCTCCAGCCCAGAGCCCCCTCTCCCGCCCTCCCCACTATCATCACTCTCACTTTGTCCCACTAACTTGAAAATCAACTAGACTTAACTAGTTCCTCTTAACCTGCAAGGACATTGGTTGAGAAACAGTGAAACAACTCCTTCATTCTTAATGGAACTTTCAAGTACACCTAGCTCCACTCGTACTGTATCCATGTTAGCCCGCGTAAACATGTTAAGCATTATACTCCTATAATTAACATTATTTTACTTTTGAGTCAGAAAATGCTTCATTCATGATTAAAATACACCTAGAAAATTGAAAATTATAATATAGCCATTAATTTTTAAATATCATTACTGGCAAGTATCTCTAAATATATCTTTTTTGAAATACCATCAGGTAATGATATTAAAATAGTAAATTAATTTGAAGCTTTCTAAAAATTGTACTTGTCACTTATGAGGTTTCCTAAATCTTGTTTTGAAGATTTTTGATGATCTGTGTATAGTGTCTATATATGCATATTTGTGTGTGTGTAAGAGAGAGAGTGAGTGTCTTTCTATAGTATTATATAAAAGTTAAAAGTGGGTGTGTTGTGTTTCTAATAGAAGTTTATAGTTAGTTATCTAATATTGCTTTTTCTTTCAGCAGTCGCCCGTACGTGACATTTCTTCCGCAGCTTTACGTTAGGCTCGCCAGTAGACCGTGTCTCGTAATCCTTTAACAAGATAATTGATTTCTGATTCTTCATGATCGGAAAAGCCTCAAGTGACTGCCTATTGACAAATAAATTTATAAATATACGGGGGTTGGCCATAAAAAAATATAAATAAGTAATTAAATTACTACAATTAGTATTGAGACACATTAAAGAAATAGTTTAATTTTTTAGTACTTTTACAAAGCTTCAAATAATATTTAATGCTATATAAAGGGGACTATAAACTATCGTCTCACAGGCCAGTTGCGACGCATATACAAAACTGATAACAATTGCATTTCATTCGAATATTGTATACCAGGTCGCATGCTTACACTTCTGCTATAGACCATATCTGTTTATAGCATAATAGAAAAGGTATCAACAAATGATTTTCAAAAAAGATTTAAATTATTCATTACATGTAAATATAAAAATGTAAATTTTGTTACTTAATAAGAAATGCAACTTTAATTAATATTGATTAATGGGTGGCTTATGGTTAGATTCGTTGTGGGTACTAATCCCAGAGCTCTTTAACATGATGAGAGATGGCATAATTAGTAAACTGACGAGTCATATGCCAGGCACAAAAGCTCATCTGTGTCCTGACTACTTGGCAATGACGGCATTTAGTGGCAAAATCACATCTTTGAAACATTAGCCTAGCCTTAATTTATTAGATGAGTGATGTGAATACAACGAATTTATTGTCAAACATTAATAAATCTGTCCATCAACTTTTCACTCTATTGACAATGAAATATTTACTAGCCATTAGAATAGAATGAAAGGTGCCTTAGTATCATGATTAGACAATACAAAGTATCTGGGAGTCGTGCAAGACAAACTGTTATTATTTTCAGACATGTGGAGTATGTAGCTGAGAAGGCAAAGGAAGTCTGACACTATTAAAGCGGTTATTGGCTACAATCGATGGGTCACATATTGGAATGTTGCCCAAGATATGACGATCTTAGATTCGGCCTTGAGATGTACTGTGGCTTGTTTGTTGATAGGCTGTATGCCCAGAGTATGTCGGGAGGTTTGTTTGGCCAATTTCTGAAGTATGTGTACCATGTGGGGAGGAGAAGGAAGACTCTTACCCTCTAGTGTCAGGGACCTCGATGTTGTGGTTTATTTTTTAGTCTTGGCTAGTTACCATTAGTGATAAATTAGTTTTAGTCTTTGTCTCAAAGGAATATTTCCAGTACCTTGCGGGTTTAACGTAAGTTGTGTTCGTTCTGTATGTTTATTTATATGTCCTATGTCCTTTAGTTTAAGCTACCGATAAGGGAATATCGAGTACCTTGTCGGACATTATATTATATTAGTTTTTAGTCTTTTAGTATTGAGTGTTTCTTAGTTATAAGTTAGTTTAGTTTCCACCTCGAGGGAATATTTTAGTACCTTCAGGCGTAGCGATAAGTTGAGTTAGTCTTGATTGTATATTTATATGTCTTCGTTATATGTGTTCTCTAGTTAAAGTACAACTGGTAAGGGAATTTTGAGTACCTTATCAGTAATTATCTCCGTATGTTACCAGGGCTTTAGCTTGTCTATTACTCGTGGCCTAGGTACCGTTTTGCGGAGTAACTGTCAGAATTCGTGCTTAGCATTACGTTGCTTGAGGTGCCCTCGGGCTCTTCCATATTCAATGGAGGTGGCTAAAAGGTAACTTGTCAACAAGGCGGCCTGGATTGACTAAGCGGTTATGGCACAAAATGCCGAGGAACGCGAAGATCAAAACGGGTTATTGACTACAAAGGGAGGTGCGATGTGAGACATACTATATAAAGCATGCAATACTTAAGACATTCCAATGACTATGACATAGAGAAATGTCGACAGCAAATAATACAGTATTATAAAAGATATAAAGCACCAGATAGCAAACAGGAGGGACAAAATCTACCCCCATTAAGCTAATGAAATTTTATGCTTAAGTGGTGGTCTAAGGATCAGGAGGTAAAAAGCAGTGGCGTGTAGCAACTATTTTTGCCGCCCGGGGCTGTCTTAACATCCCCCCCCCCCCCCCCCCAAACCTGTTGGCTGTTGATAAACCGTTAACATTCAAAACTCCAGAACATCCTGAAATTATTTATTTTATTGGAATTACAATCAAGGATCTAACTTTGGACTGATATACAGTCGTTATCAAAGATAGCCAAAGATGTTTCAAAACAAAAACATATAACACAAATCATAAAAAAAAATGGTTAAATCAACTTGCCACGCAAATAAGTACAATAACTTTTCAACCCCATTAAAAAAATAGTTTTGAAAATTTAAAATAAATTTATTTTTAAATTGCAAATATTACACTTGAAAATCCGATTAAAAACAGTACTGTTACAATTAAACAAAAACCTATTACGACCTTAAAAACTCATTTTTATATAAAATTTCAGATTTTTTGTTAGCTTTCTATTATTTCATTTTTTTTTTCTATTTTTACCCCCTCAAAATACCGGCCATTGGACCCCCCCCCTCCCTCTTGCTACGCCACTGGGAAAAAGGCACTGTCATCGTCATTGAGAGTTAGCTAAGAAAAAAGAAACGTTCCAAGGAGAAAATTCAAAAGAACGGTGATTCAAATCGAAGCAAATGTGCATCTGGTACAAAGTATGTTTATGCCACATGTCTTTAGTCATAAACTCGCTTAATGTTTCTCGTTTAAGAAATTGATCTATTTATTGCTCTCCTTTCAAAGCGTTTTGAAGCTAGTTCTTGATTTAACAATTTTACATATATTTTGAACAAGAGTTATTCTTTTCGTAAAGTTTATTCAAATATCAATGCGTGATGTTTCTTGTCGAAAAGTTTGATTTTTTTTATATATATATTAAAGGTGAAATATAAGCAATAATTATTCTAATAATCATATTTATTTAAAAGAAATAAATAATGGTCTGTTCAAATAATTATATTTTCTACTATTCTGTAATTTCTAGTAATTTTTTATATGACTTATCTCAGAATTTTTTTAAAATACCCAACAAAGACGTCTGCTAGTTTAAACTGTCTGCGTTTTATCTTCTTTCGATAAAATTTGGTATGATTCCAGACTTTTTATCTTCAAACAAAGTAAAAAATCTAGGGGATGCGAGGTCAGAGCAACGTTTTTTTAGAGGTGCATAAGAAAAACAGGATTTGGAACCACTGTATTAGATACAAGGTTATAGTAACCAAAGTGTAAATCACAGTTAGAGATTCAGGAATATGACTAAGATCTTTCAACCAAAACAACTTGTCTTTATTAGAGTCTCATTCATATTCATGGTATGAGAGTGAGTACACTTATAGTTGTGTAAAAAGATTTCACATAAACACGTGAAATAACAATCAATGGTCAAACCACAATATGAAATGGGAAAACAAGACTAAGATCTTTCATCCGTAACAAGCGGTCTTCGTCAGAGTCAAAAACCCAACTGAGGTCAGTTGATTCAGTTGGGTTTTTGACTCTGACGAAGACTGCTTGTTACGGATGAAAGATTTTAGTCTTGTTTTCCCAAGATATATGTAAAGGCTGTGAGATTAACTTGTAGTTCTGGTCTTATCTCTTTAATAAAACAGCATGATTTAAGCTATCATAGTTTAAATGCATTTGACTTATAGAAAATCAATATAAGTAATATAGTTTTATCAATTTAATGCTAAAGTTTAATGAAACTGGATGCTTTATCGGTTTGAATAAATTTATATACTCAAGGTGTCATGTGCAGTCTAATGGTAAGCTGTTAACGTTTAGTGTTGAAGATCACAGGTTCAAATCTGGGATTTGACTCTAGATTTTCATGTTGGAGATCGGATCTCTTGTTTAGGCCGTCGGTCAGAGAGAGGACATAAAGCTGTCAGTCCCAACCTTCCAGCAACCTCTGGTCTTATCTCCTTCCGCTGAGGAGGACACGTGTCTTATTTCAAAGCAGTTATGGCCTTCTTGTAATTCTAGAAGAATGAAGGATCTTCTTTCTAAGAATAGAAGAGATGTAGCCAATGTGATCGCTGTTTCCACGGGACACTGGCTCGTAGGTAGACAAGCCACCAGATTAGGATTGGAGGCAAGGTATTTTTGCAGGGCATGTCAGAACGAGGAAGAGGAAGAGACAATTTCTCACTTTCTCTGTCAATGCCCTGGTCTGGCTCAAAGAAGGAAAGAAGCACTAGGAGAATATTTCTTTGACAATCTTGAGAACTTAGCATCCACTGGTATCAGGGATCTGTCTAGATTTATTGTTCTCTCAAGATGGTTCGAGTGGACACCAGGGACGGGAGAGAATAGCCCCTATTCCTTTTTGTGGTATCACAAGGAGCCGGCTTGCAGCCTATGTGTGTTCTCTTCGGGACGGCCACTGTAACCTAACCTAACCTATCTCCTTCCGCTGTCACTCTTTCTCTCTGTCCTATTTGTCCGTTAGTTTTCTGCCAGGACTTCTTCGATCGTATATTATGGTCTGTTGTTGGGTCATTCAGCATGACTTTTCATGACTATCCTCCCTAACCGCCTACCCCTCTCTCACTCTTGTTAGTACCTTGTGACAACGCGACAGTTCACAATCACCTATCCTGTTTACATTCAAGTCTCCACACAGTTATCTCTTATGTTCGTAATAACTAATGATTCCTCTGTATCACTGCTTACACACTAAAAGCTCAAAATATTACAACCATTTAATTGGACAGTACAATTTACAACAAACGCGTCATTGAAACGTATTAAAGTGCACAACTTACGAATAAAAGGATTATTAAGCCTTACTTAATCTATGTTGGTTAACAACTCATCGCGTATGACGTAACATTTTTGTTACTCTTAGAGGTTACCAACTTTGTTCAACAAAGATGAGTTTCTTCAACTTCCTATTAAAGTCATACGGTGGATTTTCTATCTCGTTTTTGATAAATTTAAACCCCAACTTGTTCGGAGAAGCACAATAGTGCTTCATATATATGTCTCTGTTGTCATGTCATGTTCAGACCTTCACTATATTCTCTGTTAGTCATGATGTGGTGTTTACGACTCTGTTAGTCTTAAGTTCTTCCCTAGGGGGAATATCCTAGTACCCTTAGGACCCATAGTATTTAGTCTTAGTAATTAGTTTTCTCTAGTCTTTAGATCTAAGTTATACACAGGGGAATTGAGTACCCTGGGGTCCTTGGTTTGATTGACTGTTTGTACTGGGGACTTGTATACACTATGGGTCCTTGGTATAAATAGTTAGTTACATATTTAAGGCATTCTTCTATGTCTTTAGTTTATAAGATCAATTCTGAGGGAATATTGTGTACCCCAGGCTCATCAGGTTTTTAAAATTTATATGTTTATTTATTGTCTTTTGCCTTGTGTTAGTCTTAGGTTCTTTCCTAGGGGGAATATCCATGTACTCCTAGGATCCATAGTATTAGTCCTAGTAATTTAGTTTTCTCTAGTTTTTAGATTTAAGTTTATACTCAGGGGAATATCGAGTACCCTGGGGTCCATAGCACTGTGTATATACTGTAAGTTCTTAGTATAAATAGTTAATTTCATATTTAAGGTATTTCTTTCTTCTAGTCTTTAGTTTTTAAGATCAATCCTGGGGGGATATTGAGTACCCCAGGGCTCAGGTTTTAAGATTAAGATTTTAAGATTTGTATTAATACCTGGGTATTTGTCTTTTTAATCGTTTTTTTCCGACCCAAGGTACTGTTGCTAGTGTTAATTAGCCTTATGCGCGACGTAGTATCGTGTGCCCGCCTCCGCGAGGTCCACCTCGGTTGGTTGTCAACCGGGGGTGACTAAAGGGCTACACGCTAGCGTCGGCCTGTCTTGATCAAGTGATCAAGGCTTAGGTGCGCTAAATCAAAACAGGTGTTTACGACTCTTGAGGGTTAGGATGCAGCGTGCTGGCACAGTTTTACCTTATCACTAGTAATAACTTTCACTACAGATTAATAGCGGTTTGTCCAAAGTGGTCTAGGTACACATATAGTTCACGAGGATCATTGGCGATTTCAAATCAGCGGCTGGTTCAAAGCTGATACAAGCGTTAATAACGGTCCCAACTATCGGTAAAGTTGGCACATGAACACTTGCTGGCGCACTTAAGTACAGAACGGACGCACAGATTTACACTGGTTCATATAACTTAACTAAATAAATATCTTCAATTATATTTCAACATCACTTCCCTAAAGAAAGGTTTAACACAGAGGAAATAAGAAATGGCAAAGAAGTTTAATAAATAGTTTCTATTTGTAAAAAAAATGAAAGTACAAAAAATGTATCCTATAATTAAGCACTTAAATAGCTTTAATCCAGTCAATTTCAAGTGAAGATACACCACGCTGTTTGACAGGCAGATAAACACCCCCATAGATTTGAATTTCTACGTTGGTTATATCAGACTTATCCAATTCCCCTACTTCAGAAACATTCAATTTGCGTCCTCGATAGTACGGCTCAAAATCAATTAAAGGTAGAATTACTTCGGAAAACTCACCCATTGGAGCCTGAAAAAGAACAAAAAAATTAGAATAAATAGTAGATTATCTATATTAATGTATAAATAGGTAATATTTGAAAAAGGTATGAAGCTGAAGAGTTGCGATTGTGATGAACAAGAACAAATTAAAAACAATTTAATTATTCGAAATTGAAAAACAAACACCTTTTTAAACGCCTCCTGTTAGGATGCCTAACGCTTTTAGAGCTATACAAGTGGGTTATACAAGTAAGCTAGTCAAGCGAGCTATACAAGGTTAATTCAAGTGGGCTACACAAGGTGCCATTCAAGTTGGCTATACAAAATGCTATTCAAGCGGGTTATACAAGGTTTAATCCAAGTGGGCTATACAAGGTGCTATCCAAGTGGGCTATACAAGGTGCTATTCAAGTGGGCTACACAAGGTGATATTCAAGCGGGTTATACAAGACTTAATTCAAGTGGGATATACAAGGTGCTATACAAGTGGGCCATACAAGGTGCTATACAAGTGAGCTATAAAGGTGCTATTCAAGTGGGCTACACAAGGTGCTATTCAAGCGGGTTATACAAGACTTAATTCAAGTGGGATATACAAGGTGCTATACAAGTGGGCCATACAAGGTGCTATACAAGTGAGCTATAAAGGTGCTATTCAAGTGGGCTACACAAGGTGCTATTCAAGCGGGTTATACAAGACTTAATTCAAGTGGGATATACAAGGTGCTATACACGTGGGCTATACAAGGTGCTATTCACGCGGGCATACAAGTAAGCTATGCAAGGTGCTATTCAAGTGGACTAAACAAGTGCTATTCAAGTGGGCTATACAAGGTGCTATACAAGTGGTCTATATAAGGTGCTATTCAAGCGGGCTATATAAGTAAGCTATACAAGGTCCTATTCAAGTGGGCTATACAAGGTGCTATACAAGTGGGTTATACAAGGTGCTATACAAGATCCTATTCAAGTGGACTATACAAGTGCTATTCAAGTGGGTTATACAAGGTGCTATATGAGTGGGCTTTACAAGATGCTATTCAAGTGGGCTATACAAGGTGCTATACAAGTGGTCTATATAAGGTGCTATTCAAGCGGGCTATATAAGTAAGCTATACAAGGTCCTATTCAATTGGGCTATACAAGGTGCTATACAAGTGGGTTATACAAGGTGCTATACAAGATCCTATTCAAGTGGACTATACAAGTGCTATTCAAGTGGGTTATACAAGGTGCTATATGAGTGGGCTTTACAAGATGCTATTCAAGTGGGCTATCCAAGGTACTATTCAAGTGGGCTATACAAGGTGCTATACAAGTGGGCTATACAAGGTGCTATTCAAGTAGGCTATACAAGTAAGCTATGCAAGGTGCTATTCAAGTGGCTCATCTGATTTGTCATTTATTAAATATTTATTACAGGTGAGTCATATAACAATGGCCATTGGCAAAATGAATACATATGAAATATCATCGTGCCAAACTCATTCCCTTTGTGGCGATTATTTGATTGTAGAGTCATGTGTGCTTATTATGACATTCCGACATAGAAACCCATGGATATTATTATATAAAATATCTACAGAAAGGATGTGATCAAAAAAAGAATTTCCTACATGAAGAAACTCGAAGACACTAATTCACAATAACACAATTGAAGAAACAATACAACCTTAATATTTGTTTACATTTTAATATTTAACTATAAATGTTTGAGGTATTCTTACCAAAAATTTTATAACATATTTTGTTATTTACATATTTGATATACTTCACTGGCGTGCACTTTAATTTCACTGATGAAATTAAGAAGTGTAAGTTGATTAATAGGAATTGTTAAAAATTATTCTTTTCTAAATTCTTAATATCGTATACGAGGTTAATATTTAGTGTTTGAGGTTTTTGCCAATAGTGATTCAGGTGTTTATCAAGTCTCTGTACAGATTTAAAAAGTATATAATAAAAGTACAATCCGTAGAATTTTATTCATGTTTTGTTGTATATACTGGATATCACAGTTTTTGATTGTACTGAAAGTTGAATTATTATTTAATTAATGAAAAAGTTTTGTTAAATAAGAATCCATAAAAATCTATAAATCATAGAATAAAAACACAATATGTGTACTTGAGAGTTAGTGAAACAAAATCGGATATTTAGACTCAATGAATTACAAAATTAAGTATAAACGATATTCATCGCCACTTCTGAAAATTCGTGAATAACAGAAGAGACCTATACAGACGAGGACGGTATTGTTTTTGGAGTTTTAGATAACTTTCAGATTGTACGTTAAAAAGTGTAACTCTTACAATCGCTACAGCAAATGGAGTTTGCAGTTAGCACGTTGGATCGACTTTCATAAAGTAACGCTACTCCGTTTCACCCATTTTTAAGTTTTAAAGAAACTGAACACACAATTTAATAGTTTACAAAACATCCTCAAAAATTAACTTCTGTCCTACTGTATTTTGTACAAATATTCTATCCCCATATAAATAACCAAAAATTGCAATAAAACTCTTCCATTTCAAATAAATTTCCACTGAGTTGTTTACTAATTTACTTTTGCAATAATTGAGTTAAACTGTAACAATGTATTAATTTAACTTTGCAATGAGCAAGCTAAACTGTAAACACACTTATGAATACCACTGTCGGACACAACAATAACGTTCATTATATAACGACTATAATATAAGGAAATAGATTCACTTTGAAATTACATTCAGATACCTTTTTTCTAGAATTTCAGAACTAGAGTTTCTACAATTTTAAATCATATATTATTCTTAATCAGTTGATTTATACGTACAGTGAACATTTGTTCATATGTTGGATTGGGCTCGTTATTCAATCCATAATGTCGTAAATTAATTTTATATCCTGAATTTTGCCCTTGACCTCGAGCTCGCAAACAAATAGCATTATAATTAGATAGATTTAATTTCGTATTAGTTCTATAACCAGCAAATCCAGCGCCATTAGGCTGAGGGTTAAGCATTGAAAAGAAAACAGATCTCTGGAAAATTCGTGTCTTTTGAAGGACAAAAGAAGCTTTTGACATTCCAACCTGCAACACAAATCAGAGCATAAGTACAATCGGGAGGTAATCAGTCTTGTCAAAATCAAGTCCATAGACCACATACATTCCAAGTGAAACCTAAGCCACTTCGGGATACACTGCACGGCAATAGAAGAAGCGGTTTTGCGAAAAAGAGCTCAGAAAAACACCCAACCGAAAAACACTTCCCTTATGTTAACCTAACAGATTTTTTGAGTCAAATCCACAATTTTAAACATAAATTTCACCTGTTTTCAAAATAAGTCCACCCTTTCACAAATCAAATTTACCTGTTAAGAAATTTCTTTGTTACCAATTACAAGTAAATTATATTTTACTTTAAAAAAAAAATCATGAAATGGAAACTTATTAGTAAGAGAAGAACAGAAATATTATATCATTAGTTGTGCAATCCGTAATTGTGTGGTATTTACTCATTCTGAGGTAAACTGGATAAACCAACAAAAGTCTCCACACAAATGAAGTTTTATTCAACGCGTTTCGAACACTTTGTGTTCATCATCAGGAAGACACTGAATTTTGTAACTAATTAGATATAATTTGTATTATAGTGTCTTCCTGATGATGAACACAAAGTGTTCGACACGCGTTGAATAAAACTTCATTTGTGTGGAGACTTTTGTTGTTTTAGCCATTTTACCTCAGAATGAGAAATATTATAATAAAAAGTTCATTATATATTTATTACATAAATGCGAAGATATTTATTTAAATGTGTTAAATATTTATTTGCAATTAATTACAATTTTATAAAATAATTTTTATTTATGAAAAGAATATTATTATGGACTATTAATGCTTTCTACCACCGAATAAATTCAAAATATATATTACAAAAAACATAATTATAAATCTGAATAATACTACTTAAGTATAAATATGTAATCAATTCGCTATTAATTGTAAATAAATATACAATTTACACCTTTTATAATAGAATATTTCATATCGTAATTATCAAATAATTTATGTGTATTTTATGTGTTCCTAATAAATATGGATTTAAAAAAATTTGAAATTCTAAAAGTTCATTTGTAAGTGAATCTGAAAAAGTTTACTATGAAAGTTACTAAGTTTACTAAGAAATTTTACTAAGAAAGTTAATGAAAGTAGGCATTTTATCATGTTTACCTCTCTCACAGTGTCGCTCTGTTCTTGCCAACCTTCCAAACAATTCATTTTGGTAAAATCAAATAACATTAACTCATTTTTCATTGTTTCCTCTTTAGACGAATTAACTGCTCTGAAAGACAACATGATAAATAATAACAAATAACATACATTCTCAGATACTTGATACATTTAAATCATTGTATCAAAGTCAATGTAAAAACTTCTATTTTTCGATTTTTTTTTCTCCAACCATTCTATATTTTTCAAATTATAACAAAAAACTTAAAAATCGAATTCCAATTAAAGTATCCATTTTTAGTTTTTTTTTAATATCCCATAGATTGACAAGTAAAGTAGAAATACAATTTCTTATATTCACATGCATGATTTAATGTTCATGTATTTGTTTTTGTTCAATAAAGAAATAAATGAAGTAGGGCTTAAAGTTGTTTTTCCACATAGGGAAGGTTGAGTGACCTAAAAAGTCATTGCCGTCACATGCTTCCCTTTGCTTTCGACTGATCGAAACTACTCTAACAAATTATGAATATTTCTACTTATACATTAACAAAGAATCAGATAATCATTTCATGTCTAAACAATAAAATTACATTCTAAATATATTTGAGTATTGAAGGTCATTCTATTTCAGGAGGGGAGTTTACATTTGTGGTTATAGTTACTTGAAAAATAGTTGATGCTGATAGATAGTAAAGTGATTTTTATTCCATGAATAAACTATTTTATATTTTGTCAATTCTTTAACTATGCTATAAAAAGAATTAAATAAAGTAATTATCTAGTTCACTGTTTAATTCATAAACGTCGACAGTTAAAATAATGCATAATTGTAAATATATATATAAGAAACTTTATATAATTCAAACAAATCACATTTGTTAAATTATTTTCACTTACTGATTACTGATGATAAAGAAAAGGAAGGTGAAAACAAATAGAAACATCTTTAATATGGTGGAATGCGTGAAGGTTATATAACAAGGTTATCAACTCTCTTCCTTTTATGAATGAGTAATGATTAATTATGTAAACAAATGATTTGAATTTAATACTGTGATTCAGAATACTATTTGAAGAAAATATACTAATCAATTAAAAGAAAAGAAATGTTAAAGATATAACATAGCATTCAATCTTTACAGATTCCATATGAATAGTGCTATTTCTTTTATTTATTTATATGTTAAAGAGTACATTAAAATAATGTTTATTAACATATATAGATACTTAAACATGTTAAATCTCGTCTAAGAAAATAAAATGTTGAAAATACCTGTCATGTAATTCAAAATTAATGATTTTGAATTCTGAGTCAAAACTGACTTTTTAATTTAGTATAGGTCGCCAAATAATTTGAACGATTCAAATTTATAAGTAATAGAAGACTTGTATATAAATTTCAACATAGATAAAGAAACATGGATGAATTAAAAACATACACTGATGATGATTAAAACAGAAAATGTGCATTTTTGATTTATCTATGTTTCTTTATCTATATTGAACTTTTATTTGTCCACTTCGAATCGTATTCGTTTCGGAATCCAGGGATATAAATACCTACCAAAATCAACACAATAGTATAAAAATTACAACATGACTGGTGAATGTAAATTGCTCAATTAGATGTTTTACAATGTATAAAATACAATTAGATATATATAAAATTGTATTTTATGCTACAACTTTTTCGGATTAATTTAAAATAAAGGGGCCAGGTTAGCTCAGTGACAACGTGTTCCCCTATAGACTGTCTGATCCCGGGGGTTCAATACCCCCGGTATTTATTAAATGCATAATCACATTTGTGTATTTAATAAATACACAAATTTATTTATGCGGAAAGTGAGAAAAAAAAATCTGAGTATATCGTCCCTCTTAGTGTGCGTTAAGTGATTTGTTCCCGAGCCTGTACTACGAGTATATTAAGAACTCGTTAAAGGCCTCTGCACTAAATAGTACACTTGAGCTAGGCAAAAATAGGACGGACTCCCAATATAGAATGTCATTGTGTGATATCACAAAAGGCCAATACTCAGCCTATGCGTGTTCTGTGAGGCTACCACTGCAACGTAATCTAATTTAAAATAATCCAAGTTTAATTTATAAACTTAACTAAATATTGTTCTAATTTATATTTAAAACAGTTTGTCCACTTTAAAATACATATATATATATATATAAATTAATAATCAACAATAACTCTTGATATACTATATGAATTAAACACCACAATAAACAAATATATTAATTAAAATGCTCGAAGGCCTTTCGTTACAACATCATCAGAGAGCTAAATGAACCAAACAAAAAATTTAACATGTTAACCTGATTGATTGAAGTCTTCAGGAATGCTGGCATCCATGTCTGAATTTAATGTTCCTAAAATTAAAGGAGTCTTGATCTGCTTACTTATTTCTTTTATTAATATTTCATCTAGTTTGTAAAGTCCCGGACTATTGTTCATTAAATTTCCCTAGAAGTTCTTTATTAGTGAACTTTCAATAAAAGGAACAAAAATCATATCATAAATTGGAGTGAAGCAAAGGAATTAATTTTTTGTACCTTCAGAAAGGAGGAGAAATATTATTGAAAGTGCACTCATAAAGAACTTCTATGGAAATTTAATGAACAATAGTCAGGGACTTTACAAACTAGATGAAATATTAATAAAAGAAATAAATAAGCAGTTCAAAACTCCTTCAATTTTAGGAACATTAAATTCAGATAGGGATGCCAGCAAGCCTGAAGACGTCAATCAATCAGGTTAACTTATTATATTTTTTGTTTGGTTCATTTAGCTCTCTCATGATGTTGTAACGAAAGGCCTTCGAGCATTTTAATTAATACATTTGTTTATTGTGGTGTTTAATTCATATATATATATATATATATATATATATATATAATATATATATATATATATATATATATATATATAGGAGTATAATGTAATCGGGATTCGGTCAATTTTCCAGGATCAAAATCAAACTCTCAATGCCGACGTTTCGGTTTTATTTAAAACCTTTTTCATAGGCAGAAGTCAGAATTTTTGAATTAGAAAAATGATGAAATTTACATTATATAAAATGAAGTAACAATAGATGTTAGTTCACTATCTATTGTTACTTCATTTTATATAATGTAAATTTCATCATTTTTCTAATTCAAAAATTCTGACTTCTGTCTATGAAAAAGGTTTTAAATAAAACCGAAACGTCGGCATTGAGAGTTTGATTTTGATCCTGGAAAATTGACCGAATCTCGATTACATTATACTCCTATTCTATCCAACGGTTGATATATTATTGAATTTGTTATATATATATATATATATATATATATATATATATATATATATAGTTCAATATAAACAAAGAAACATAGAGAAATCAGAAGAACACACTTACAGTCTCTAATTTTCGGTTTGAACCGTCTTCAGGAGAGATAAAAGAGGGAAACCAAGCGCACTGGATCAGAGACGGTTGGAGACCCCGTCTCAACGGGGTTCAAACCGAAAATTAGAGACTGTAAGTGTGTTCTTCTGATTTCTCTATGTTTCTTTGTTTATATTGAACTATATTTGTCCGTTTTGGATCGTATTTCCAACGAAAAAAAGTGTATATATATATATATATATATATGTATGTATGTATGTATGTATGTATGTATGTATGTATATATGAATATATGTATATAATTAAAGTTGGATTATTTTAAAATAACCCGAAAAAGTTGTATAGTGAAGAAAAAAATATATGCCTGGTAGTTAATGTTACACCAGTACGAAACCGGTCGTGCGTAATACAGATTTTGTGACTCTTTCATTATTGTCCTGATGATTGAATAACAGTCGAAAAAGGTCAAGTAATTTTAATCATTTATACAGTCAAATTTACCTCAAACAATTATAACATGTTTATTTAGGCTTGACCATTACGCGTTAAATATAACATCTGACAATCTGGCAACTGTCTGCCTTTAACTGAAATGTCTTCATTCGTATGCTAAGTTGACAAAATGAAAATTAATTAAATGAATAATGCCTGCTGACAATGTTTATAGAAGTCATTAAAAACTTGAGAATAGCTTCTATGAAAGGAAAAGTAGGTACACTGACTTCGTGGTATGATAAAGGATTATCTTCTCCAGGATCTTCGTTATTTTCATAAAAACCAGCTGATTTAAGAAGCAAATCTTTAACTTTGGCCAAAATTTCCTTTTTAATTGTGTCAGGAACAAGAGCTGTAATTGAAACAAATATAAATTTACCAAAAAAAACAAAAACACATACTCAATATTCATTTGTTTATTCAAAATACAATGTTCTGCATGTACTATATTATTAAGAGCAAGTATGGCTTAATATATCCACTACTTCAGGGTCATGGAGGTCAACTGGTTAGATTGCTTGTATCTAAAACCCAGTTTGAAACCTCAAGCTATCAAGAAAAATGTTATTGTTTTTTCATGTAGGAAATCAGTGATCTACTCTCACAGAGTGCACGTATATCTTGTTCTCATTTGATATTAATCCCTAGGACCTTCAGTCATACTTGGACATTTTAAGTATTAAACAATCCAGGCTGATGTGACGTATTAGTAGATCTTTGGCCACTCAGTAAAATTGCTTTTGCTTCCCCAGTAAATGATATGAGGAAAATCCTAAGAAGAAGTAAATCGGTAGGTCATGTGGCTGAGAATTCTATGCAAAATCATCAAGAAGAAGTTAATCGGTAGGTCATGTGGCTGGGAATTCTATGTAAAATCATCACGAAGAAGTGAATCGGTAGGTCATGTGGCTGAGAATTCTATGCAAAATCATCAAGAAGAAGTTAATCGGTAGGTCATGTGGCTGGGAATTCTATGTAAAATCATCAAGAAGAAGTTAATCGGTAGGTCATGTGGCTGGGATTTCTATGTAAAATCATCACGAAGAAGTGAATCGGTAGGTCATGCGGCTGGGAATTCTATGTAAAATCATAAAGAAGAAGATAATCGGTAGGTCATGAGGCTGGGAATTCTATGTAAAATTATCAAGAAGTTAATCGGTAGGTCATGTGGCTGGGAATCTATGTAAAATCATCACGAAGAAGTGAATCGGTAGGTCATGTGGCTGAGAATTCTATGCAAAATCATCAAGAAGAAGTTAATCGGTAGGTCATGTGGCTGGGAATCTATGTAAAATCATCACAAAGAAGTGAATCGGTAGGTCATGCGGCTAGGAATTCTATGTAAAATCATCACGAAGAAGTTAATCAGTAGGTTATGAAGCTGGGAATTCTATATAAAATCTTCAAGAAGAAGTTAATCGGTAGGTCATGTGGCTGGGAATTCTATATAAAATCATCAAGAAGAAGTTAATCAGTAGGTCATATGGCTGAGAATTCTATGTAAAATCTTCAAGAAGAAGTTCATCAGTAGGTCATATGGCTGAGAATTCTATGTAAACTCTTCAAGAAGAAGTTAATAGGTAGGTCATGTGGCCGGGAATATATATGTAAAATCATCACGGTTGTTTGGTATAAAGACCTAATTTATTTAATTCAGTTGCAACATCTGCTTGTTTATTATCCAACAATCCTACGGTTTTGAAGATAGACACTTATAACTATTCTGAAGCTACATGGATCAAACTACTGGCAAATGTGAGTCTCATCTATGTATTTTACGTTTGCTACGCGTAGTGACATAATACGCACGATTTTTTACAATTTGCATTGTCAAACCAATGTTATATCACTTTAACAGACCATACTCAAACTATTAATAAATGAAATTGGCTCATCAGTTGTGCAATTTATAATAGTATGGTATTTACTCATACTGGGGTAGATAAATAAATCAAAGTCTCCACACATAAAAAAGAATCTGTTTTTTTTATTCTACCCGTTTCGAACACTTCATGTTCATCATCAGGTAAACTTCCAAATGTAGGAGTAGACAACCGACCTTCTTCGAGGAGTAGCGAAGTAGCCTTCAACTCAGTTGAAGTTTACCTGACGATGAACACTAACTGTTCGAAATGCATAGAATAAAAAAAAAGCTTCTTTTTTATGCGTGGAGACTTTGATTTATCTATTTACCCCAGTAAACGAAATTGGTATCGTTAATTACGCAATGAAAAACACTATAAGAAGACCTTTTAGATTGTAAGACTTATATCTATAAAAGTCATACGCAATAAAAATTTATATATTTTATATAGTTTAATTTATATATTTTAAAAATAAATTACAAGAGAAAAACTGAAAAAACAAAGCTACAAATTTTATTCTCTGCAATATTCCTTTGAGGATTTTTATTTACTACGACGATTCAGGAGATATGACGGTTTTTATAATAATATTTTACTAACCTCTGCTGTGCTAACAATATATATGCATGTATTTTTATTTAAATCATCGTATAAGTTCTCAAAATGTTAAGAAACTGTAAAAGACAAACTTTTGTTTGCCATTTAATATTCATCCTTTAGTGATTCCATTATTCATACCCAGCAGTTTTATATAAATTTTCCTTCTAATAATATTTCATTCGTTTACACTTCTATTGTTTCAATTAAGAACTAAACTTAACAGTAATGACGTTATTTAACAATTAAATTATTATTACTACAAGTAATTAAGAATTGTTTAATTAAGTAATTTAACAAAGACTTTATAGTAATTGTAAAATTAATTTTTTTCTCAATTCATGAGTATAACCATAAGTTAATAGATTATATTTTATATTTAGTATGAATTATATTAGTTTTTATTAAATAATTCAATTCGTATATATTGTTATATTGGTTTTTATTAAATAATTCAACTCGTACATAATGGATTGACTTAAAATTTAGTCCAGATACTCAATCATACAGAAACGATGAAACTTGTATCTTAGTATTTCAAACAGAACAAAACCCATGTAAAATATCTGGGTCTTATTTTAGACTCTAGATTAACATTCAAGCAACACCTCCATAAGAAATTCAAGCTTTGAATTTACTTGATGTGTAATCTATATTCCCTTTTCAAATCAAGGAATTCTCCTGATTCGGTCAAGGACCTTGTCTATAAGGGGGTTTTTTGTTCAGCGATGACTTGTGGATGCTCCGTCTGGTTTAGAGCTGCACAACGAATAAGGCGAGTATCCAAATTGTTCAAAATAAGTGTGCCGCCTTATAGCCAGGGCTCCTTGGTACGCCCGTAATGTTGATATTCACCATGATTTGAAAATGGAATCCATAGATAGCTAATCACCCGACTTACTACCAATGAAGACAAGAAACTATCTACTCATCCAAACTTCCTTGTACAAACTCTAAATCCTGTCGCCAACCTTCCTCAACATCACTGAATAATTACTTCATCCAGTGACTATCTGACTACCTTTCCAGCTCATGCCTAAAAGCATTAAAAACTATGACTAACAAGACCACATGACCGCGAATACGACATCATTATTGTACAGACTAACTTAATATCCGACATGAATTACTGACATTCCAAGTTATAGTAGCACAGTAATCAAGCAGTAGAAGACCTCTGGTCTGGAACTGATAGTTACGACGTGCACTATAGTGCGCGGTTATATTCGTTGGTCGTTGGAAACAAAACACACAAAAACTGTACACGTTCTAAACAATGTGTTCATAATATTGATGAACAATATTATCACTATTTTTAAAACTTCAAAACACTGAGTAACCGAACGAAAAACATACGGTTTTATTTCTACTTCCACTTCCCTATGAAAACATGAAAAAATTGTTTTAGGGAGCAAAACATCACCATTAACACCAAACTATCACAGACTCTATTAATTTAATTTCCCGATTAATATATATATATATATACTAGTAAAGTAGAAGTGATTAAAATGAAATATTAAACCTCTTCCTTTGGGAGCGACTTCGTTATAAAGTTCATTAATATCGCAAGGCTTTTGATTGGCTATTTTAAGAGCCAATGAGTAAACTTGATCCACCCAACCGCACTCTTGAAGTCTGCTTCTTAATAGATACCTAAATCTGAAACACAAAGTAACATAAACTCAATCTACCTTCCATAACAGACCATGCTTTAGCATATTGGATCTCCAATCTGATAAACAACGAGTTTACTTAAAAATTTAAATTTATAAGTGAGAATTTATTTGAAATATTTTACTGTAAAACATAATTATTATTTAGTTGCATGAAGAAAGTACTCCTCACAAACAATGATCTGGACACAGACTGCTAAATATCAATGTCATTTCTCTTTCGTAACATTTCCAGATTTATTTATTTCCTTATGCAGTTCCTTACTACCTACTCGACGACCGCTTTGACTTCAGGCTACTTAACTCTGAACGTAGCTTGCAAACAATTATAATTGGTGCCTATTAATTAACACTATTCCCAGCTTTGGCGAAGCTCTTAAGGGGTAGCTTTCAAAATAACAATTTATAAAATTAGCTCTTTAAATAAATTTACCTTTATATCCAATGTTAAATAGATTTCAATATTTGGTAATTAATAAAACAAATTGCTTTTGCTAAGAATAATAAATTATATTCAATTCAACCTGCCTTCTTTTTTTCTACTAAAAGTATTTGTCAGTAGTGCTTATTTAACGAAATTATGCATTGGAAATTCAAAAAATACCTTTATTTAGTTTCACTCAATAAATAAGCTTTACAGGATGAATTAAAACCTAGACGTCACCTTCCTTATTTGACGACGTCATATTTGAATTGAGATGATGGAGGACACTAAGAATTCTTTACAAAAACAGTGAAATATTACCTATTTTGAACACATTTCTACATTTTGTTAATCCTCATGAGTATAATGGATTCTAAATTTATTATTACATTAGGTTTCTTAAGGATTTTATTTTACAAGATTTCTCAATTGAGCTATTACACACAGTGTTAATATAAATTAAAACAGATATAGTTTGATATTTAACGCTACTAAAGTGCCAACGACATGATTATATTTAATCCTTTTTTACCACCGATTTCCTCCAAACATATCTACGTATCTGACATCTCTTGAAGAGACTGAACACATGTATTTATTCGAATATAAAATAAACTTTGAAACGTACACCAGATTTATCAAACTACTACAAAGTTTATGAAGTTAGTAACGATATAAAAAATATTTAAAACAAAAACAAATCAATCCACTGAACAGGGTAACAACCAAAATAAACTTACTTTAAACAAGCAAGAAAAAACTAGATAGGAAGTTGTAATTCACATGGTAATTAATAACTGACGTACATACTTAATAAAAAAAAAACTGCAGTCATGACAGATGAATGTCACAATTTGAACAATGGGACTCTTTTATACCTTTCGTTTTCGATGCATTCAAAATCTTCTATTTCATTGGGATTTGTTTTTCAAATTCAAAGCGTAATTGTTGACATTATAGTGTACTTATTTACACTACGTGTGGAGATTGTTTTTATAACATTGTGGTAACAATTGTTATAGCAGTTTATAACAATGACATAGACATTGTAGCTAATAAGAGTTCTACCAAAAGACCAAAGATCATTTTTCAAAGCGATTACCAAGACGGTGTATAAGCAGTGATTGAATATATCATTACAGGATATAAAACTGAACTATCCGAGTGAAATGATTACACTTGATAGTAGCGCCTATATAAAACATTACTCTGAATCTTTGTGTTACCTGTCGTAATCCCCTGAAGCTTTCACCATACTAAGATATTCATGGCCTCCTTCCATTCCCTTCAGGTATCGGATATGAAAAAAAATTAAAAATATATTAGAAATAATAATGAGAACGCAGTTTCTTTTAAAAAGAACCACAAAATCTAATAAACAGGTTTTAAATGTTATATTTTCAAAATAATAGAAGACTGGTAAAGTAAAAAGTTAAAATTTAAAAAATAACTAATTAAATTAAATTGAAAATAACGTTACTCTGTAAATAAAATGAATGATTATGGAAAAGCACTGGACAATAAACTATGCATTGTTGATAACTATATATATTCATTTCCAAATAAAATATATTTACATAATTTAGATTTTACCAAAGTAATCGCAATATTTATGGCCAATAAAGTAGGTTTACAATAATTGACTGGAAAAATAACATTGATTGATTAATGGTGATAACGCTTGATATTATAAAATCAAAGGAAAATACATATTTTAAAAAGGAGAAATTATTCGTCCATAGTAATTCTTTAAACCATTCAGTGATAATTTAAAAAACCAAACTTCTAAATTAAGAATTGTTCGGATTATGAGATTAATTACCTGACTTGGAAGAAAATAACTACCTCCAGCAGTTGACGTGATAACAATGATATGATGTATATCGAGTTTCTCCTATCGATTAGATAAATTCATCGACTTCTATATGTCTGATTGATACTATGAAAATATCTTTTATTAAAAATAGATTTTTCTTCTGTAACACAAATATAAATGATTTTAAGAAATAGCTTAGTTTCAGTTACTACCATAATATTAACAAATGCATACATTCGGATGTTTGGCAAATGGTTTGCATAAATGAAATTCTTTAAATTATTTAGTTCATTTTCAAACATATTTTTTAAATGTTTCTAAGAGTTCTTCCCGTTTTACCCTAGCATATTTCTCAACACTCCTTCCTTATGTGGATTCTTACACTCTACTTTTATCATACTTATTGATTTTATTTTCTGTCCTTTGAGTTGTTAAGCTTTGTTGATTGAATTATTAGCATTAAAACCTACCTTTAAATTATGAATACTTCAGTAAATTTTCACTTCTTGGTTAGTTTCCTTTCTGAGAGTTTTTATTTATTTTTCTATCAATTATGTAGTGTTTTGGTATATGGTAATTTAGGTACCATAATTAGGTAATGATGTACGGTTTTTTATCTTTTTCAACATGATGTTTATAAAGCTTTTGTTAATGTCTCTTGTTTTTTCAAAGCTACAATTTTCTGTTATTATGGATAGATTGAAGCTTTATAGATAGAAACATGAGTAAAGAATCGTTTCCAGTATATCTTAAAATTGAATTTGTTTTCTCTACAGCTGAATTCATGAAAGTTAGGGGGTTTTAAAGGTTAAATTTTGTATTTTCTGTATTTTTTGATTTTTCAACTAAGACAAATTCCTAATAATGTTTTTAAAATACTAAACATATTTTTAAGTTCTAAATGGAAAAATTTGTCGTAAGTATTAAATGTAGAAGGAGGTCACATAATCTATGTAAGAGATCCACGGGCTATTGAAGCAAAAGCCATGCTCTCTTGTAGAAAATTATTTCGTATAAGCAAATTTTCACTTTGGCTTTTCATAATCTTATAACTTCTGTAGTTATACTAATGATTGTATATCCATTAATTGTGTGACATACAAAAAGGCTTATATCAATATATTGATAGAGTCTCTCAATAGAAGGATTTTAAACCTTTAAAATATGTTGTATTGCAAGGACCTCACTTGTAGGAGCAACTACAACAGTTCATATTTCAATATTCATATTTCAATTAATTCATTCTAATGAATGCCTACAAGCATTTCACTGGTTGTGATGAAAATGTAATCAATATTTAAAGCTGTTGAAAAAAAAGTTTGGAGTGGTCATTTGTAAACAAGGCTCAACACTATTAATTGTACCAATACCCATTACAAAAATAAATTCTTTCTTTTTTAAATTACAATCGCAATATGAAATTTACTTCTCATCAATAACTTAAGTAACTTACACTTTCTTAATGTACCTTTTTAATGAATTTTTAATTAACATAATCTCATTTTTAGGGATTCTAAGCTGTAATATGTTTCATATATACAATGTACAATGATTAATACTGGATTATTTATGAAGTATGAACATGTACATCTATAATATGACATATATCAGAAATATTCTGTTTTCTTAATGCCACTAAATTATAAGAAGTATAATATTCACAATTCATTTTAAACAACTCAATGGAATTATTATTTCTTCATTCATCTAAAATTATAGTAATTGTAAAAAATAAATTAAGCAATAATGTTTTAATTAGTTTAGCATTTTCGAAATACATAGGTATATTGTGAAAATATCATGAAAATAGAATTTTTATTTTAAAAATTATGAATTTTTATTTTAAGCTATAAATAAAACAAAACTGCGCCATTATTCTCCAGTAAAATGTTACGCTTCCGGGAGCGTCTTTAATTAAACTTCTAATAATTTAGTTTATTCACTCAACTTGATATTTCATACAGTGATAACTTCAAATAGTAAGTACGATTTTCATTTTAACTTATTTGTGCAATATCATAAGTACTTAAACAGTTTAATATTATCGGCATGTACAAATAATTAGATGACTACGTAATGATTACTTCCAATGAATATGATAGGTTGACTTTTAAATCAGCATTCTTTTTGGTTAACACATTTTGTATCTTATTGCTAAAATAAACCTTTGTGGATTAAACATAATGTTAAAATGCTTTTTATGGTTTATTTATGAAGTATAATTATCTGTTTATTTATGGTACATGTTTGCTACAGAATATTTCACAATATACCATGTACTTCGAAAATGCTAAACTAATTAAAATATTGTTGCTTTATTTTTTACAATTACTATAATTTTAGATCAATGAAGAAATAACAATTCAATTGAGTTGTTAAAATGAATTGTAAAATGAAATGTATTATACTTCTTATAATTTAGTGGCATTAAGAAAACAGAATATTTTTGATATATGTCATATTATAGATGTACATGTTCATACTTCATAAATAATCCAGTATTAATCATTGTACATTGTATATATGAAACATATTACAGCTTAGAATCCCTAAAAATGAGATTATGTTAATTAAAAATTCATTAAAAAGGTACATTAAGAAAGTGTAAGTTACTTAAGTTATTGATGAGAAGTAAATTTCATATTGCGATTGTAATTTAAAAAAGAAAGAATTTATTTTTGTAATGGGTATTGATACAATTAATAGTGTTGAGCCTTGATTAAAAATGACCACTCCAAACTTTTTTTTCAACAGCTTTAAATATTGATTACATTTTCATCACAACCAGTGAAATGCTTGTAGGCATTCATTAGAATGAATTAATTGAAATATGAACTGTTGTAGTTGCTCCTACCAGTGAGGTACTTGCAATATAACTCATTTTAAAAATCCTTCTATTGGGAGACTTTGAATAATGAATTGCAAATATTTTTCCAAAATCTAATTATTCAGTATACTCACTTTATAATTTGAATAATGAAGACAACCACATTATACTAATCAATTAGTTAAATTGATTATCAATGAATTTTATAATATATTTACTCACAGTACTGTTGAGTGCGTACTACTTCAGTTATTTTTATGTTGTGCACAAATTATACACTTTGTACAATATTTCTCTTTACAAATATTACAGTCTTTCATTTAGTGATTATTTCTATAGTATAATCTTTTATATTAAGTAATCAAAAGTTAGTTGTCTAAATGTCCATACTTAGGAATTATATTAACAATTATGGGAAGCATACCATATGCATGTTGTCCATGGAAGGCAGTTAAATGTAATATGTACACATGTTTTATTTTAAGATATTTACAAATATAATATGTTTCATGGAACTTATTCCTAGAAGTTATTTAAAAAAAATGTTTTTTTTTAAATTATAACTCTTATTCTCAATTCCTTATAAATTTAAACCATATATAATCAGAATAAAATTTATCACTATACAGTGTAAAAAGAAAACTTTCAAACAAAATAACTATCAAGAAGATTTCAATTTTTATGAAACATTTAACAAATTTGTTTGATTTTATAATGAAGTAAAAAGAAGTCATAATGGGGTTGGCCACTCTGTTCTAGGACTGTGTAAGTGAACTCTTGGACTCCCTAAAGTTCTTTGTATGCTCGTGCCAGTCTGCAACTTCCCTTCATCAAAGAATCATGGCGGAAAATGCACTGTGGCTTATGCCAAGGTAAATTCAACAATTTATCTTTGTTCACACATAATGTCACTTGATATTTTCTGTTAACACTAGTCTTTTAATTAAAATTTAACTATATGTCAAAATTATGTTAAATTATATGCAATAAATTAAAATTTAAATGGTAGTTAATTTTCTTCTTTACTTGTGTTAAAATAATTACTTCTTTTTGATTTACCGATATAAAACAAACGTAGAATGCGTGCTATTATCATAAATGGTGATACAAAAAATACATTTTTTCTACATTGAACTGAACCAGTGCACTATTACTTTTCGTAAAAAAAATATGGCCAACAATGCACCTAGGTACTATAATGGGAAGGTAATATAAACAATTTTTTTTTTGTTCCAAGATAATAGCACTTCATTTTTATGCTAACAGTATTCTTTTAACGATAATTTAACGATGTTTCAACACATATATGTTGAATTTATTGCAATAAATTAAAATTTAAATATGTAGTAGTTAATTGTCTGCTGTACTTATATTAAAATAATTGCTTCTTTTTTATTCGCCTATATGAAACACACATAGAATACGCGTTCTGATAATAAATTTTGAAATAAAGATACATTTTTTTATTTATTCAACTGAACCTGTCCGCCATGAAAAAACATGGCTGACAGTGCACCGAGTTAATATAATGCGAAGGTAATATTAACATTTTTTTTTGCATTAACAACTTATTAGGGTATAATAGATTTCTTTGTAAATAAAGAAAACGACAACAATTACCTTATGTTTGACATATACCAGAATTATTTAATTATGACTAGTCACAACCATGACTGACAAAGATTCCACTCTATTTTATATTACCAGTAAGGTAATGTTAATATGTGTCTATTGTTGCAGGAACAGAAGAAAAGATACCTGTACACAGGTTAGTGGGTATGTTATGTGTTTATGCATGTAACCATTTCAGGTTTATTTGTTCAGTTTACTACAGTACCTAGCAAAGTACACTCAACGTCTTACACTGTTTGAAACCCTCTTACTTCCACTGTTCTTCCCAGACAGATCGTAATCTGTTAGGTCTCTATAAGAGGGATTCTCAAGGGTGTCTATAGGATTTCTAGGTGTCTCTCAGTGATTCAAATAGTATATCCAGTCATAAAAACGTAATCACCATACCTCATCTTACAAATTGCATTTCTTTCTGTGAACGCAACATTATTATTAGAGATAAGTAATAGCGATTTTCTTCTTAAGAAGACCACTCACCTCAAATATATTTTATATGCAACGAATATGTTCTACCAATGGCGAGATTACTTTTGTTAACCACTCTGAGAAAAAATTTTACAATTTGCAACGACATTATTCCCTAGTCAAAACAGGCAAGACATAAAAACATTTCAATGTATTGAAGAAGGAACGTTTTAGCCCCAACACTGAAGAAGACGCCAATTATTAATAGGCAATTTATTAATTTATTTAAAATTGAAAGAAATATAGATAATAGATATGCATAATAGATTTGTTTGTAGATACAATATTATCGTATATTGTATATTTGTGTATATTAACATTTTTGGAAAGTTACTTTTTTTGTGTTTTTAAATTTTTTTCCGTTAAATTACAAACTCTAAGGACTTGAAATTTTGTCTTCATCATAGAAACAACAATATCAGAACTGAAAAAAGCTCCTGAGTTTTAAAGCAACTGGAAATATTTTATTTTCAATAAAATGTATACATTTTTTCTTATGATTCAATCTGAATACTTGTGAGGAAGATACAAGCCATTCCTTTTGATGGATCAAAATGAAATTTATACCTAAAAATAGCGCTTTAGGTGGGGGATAAGTTGAGGTAATTTTTATCGAAATTAACCAATTATGGTGCATTTTATGTTTTCCGAAATTTTTTTTACTATAATCAGCTCAATAAAGAACAATACAATTTTTTCCAAAAAAATTAACAAAAAATTAGTAATTTATAAAAAAATTAGTGAAATTCTAATTATGGAAATGAGCAATCTCTATACATGAAGTTCGTGATTTTGTTGTTTTGT
Source organism: Hermatobates lingyangjiaoensis (assembly GCA_026182355.1). NCBI lineage: Eukaryota > Metazoa > Arthropoda > Insecta > Hemiptera > Hermatobatidae > Hermatobates > Hermatobates lingyangjiaoensis. The sequence continues at coordinate 651,763 of JAPFBL010000172.1, read as the reverse complement.
TTGTTCCCCCATTTTCCGTGGAGATAGAGACCTGAAATTAAATATATATTATTTATTGATTGAATAATGTTAAATAAAACATAATCATCACTATTTTCCCAAAATTGGAGCCAGGGTAGCAAGTGTCTTGCGTGCTCACCGATGACAGTAGTGCAAATGTATTATATATAAATGTAACAATTTTTTTTTTAATTTAATATTTATGTAATATAAACACCGGTAATAAACTAGAGGCATGGAGCCAGGGTAGCTTACTGGCTTGCTTGCTTGCCGATGACAATAGCATAAATCTATTAAAAATAAATGTAAAAAAAATGTTTAATTTAAAATTTGAATTAATAAACAATGGTAATAAAGTAAAGGCATGGATCCAGGGTAGCCATTTACTTGCGTGCTCACCGATGACAGTAGTGCAAATGTATTATATATAAATGTAACAAATATATAATAAACAACTACATTAGTGGTTAAAAATGAATTATTTTAGAAACAAACTTGAACACAACTGTTAGATAAAATACGAATGTTCTAAGGTAATATTATAAAGACACATTCCTTTCATTAATTTTATATTATGTTAGGTGAATAAATTGAATACATCAATTTACAAGTTTTGTTCGTTTTAAATATACTTCATTGTGTATTTAACTTGAATTGATGTTTTAATTATTTATATGGTAAAATAAAAATTTTATTTTTACTTTTAAATGGTTTTTATTTTGCTAAATATACTTACTGTGTCTATATCTTGAATCATGTTAAGAATACTATATCAAAAGCTTGGGCTATATAAGAATCTGTTTCCGTACCTTAATAACAATTAATATTATCCCTGTCAATCATGTTCAGCGAATTTATTTCAATATTTATTGCTATAATTTCTGAGTGACACAAAGGGTCACGAGTAATCTAGTAAAGCCATAAAATTGAATATTCATGCTGGATTATTAGTTCACCTGCTATATTTGTTTACATTTACAAAATGTATACTGATTTTAGGCCAATTCTTCTGTGATTTGATGGCATTGACACTTTTTCTTACATGTTTCTCACATTTGTCAAATAAAACAGGAATATTTTGAAGTCTTAAAGGGAAAACTATGGCTTGAATCTTTAATGTAGATCAGATAAACAACATCAAATGTAACAGATCCACTGGTCATGTTATTTTACAAATGGCCATGTAAGATATATACTGGCTGTAGGAACAAAAGTCACATTCTCATGTAAGGGAAATTATTTCTTAACAAGAAATCTTTACTTTGGCTTTATAAAAGTGTTATTATTTCTGTTATAATACCAATAATATTATATACATCAGTTGTGTCATGAAGAATAAACGTGTACTTTATATTAAGTTATTAAGTATATTATACTGGTTATAATATATACTAGTTATAATAATAACTAGTTATAAATATACTAGTTATTAAGTATATTAATAACTAGATGGATTACCATCTTTACTACTTCTAGGATAAATACTAGTAAACATCTGTCATTTAGACATTTATATCATGTGTAAATGTGGAATTATTCATTACTAGATGACCCATGACCCTTTGTGACACTCAGTGTTAAGAAATTATAGTAACAGTTAATAATATACATTCACTGAATGTGATTGACAGGAATAACTGTTATTTCTATTTCTTGTTATTAATCCATGAAAACAAAGATTCTTATATGTTCAAAGCATTTGATATAGATTCTTAATATGAATCAAGCAGTATATTTAATAAAACAAAAAATCATTTAAAAGTGAAAAAGTAATTTATTTTGTGACATAAATAAATAAAATATCAATTCAAGTTATATACACAATCAAGCATGTTTAAAATAAACAAAACCAGTAAATTGAAATATTCTACTTATTTTTTTACCCAACGTAATAATTTTTAACATTAATGAAAGGAATATATCTTTATAATATTAACTTAAAACATTCGTATTTAAGCTGACGTGTGTGTTGAAGTTTATAATCCATAAAATTATTCATTTTAAATCTCTAATGTAATAGTTGATTATATATATTTTCGGAATTTCATACATCTGTTTAATCCTTAAATTCCACAGACGATTGTTAAATTAAAACATTGATTTTGAATTGATATGAACCAGAAAAACTGACTTATTTCTCATATAAAACAAATTTGTTTTATAAAAGAAGAGATCTTTCGTAAAAAAACTTGTCAGGTTTATTCTATAATCTAAATAGATTTTACATCTGAAATAATTAATTTTACTTAACTTGAGTTGAGTGAATTTATTTTTAATTCTTCTTTCTTTTTAATGGCATTATTTGTAAAGTAATATATTACGCACTGTTTTCTTTAATATTTATTTGAATAATTCGTCATAAAGTGGAATTAACAGGTATTCCAATTTTGAACTGTGTAGAAACTTTTAAACAACAACATAAGAGTTTAATACTGATCATTTAATACTGATTTAATATTTAATACTGATCATTTAATCATATTTGATGGTACAAGATGTTCAAATCTACTGATTACGTCCTTTACGTCCAGCCTATTTTGTTGTCGTCTTCAATAAATTTCGTTACTTTAAAATAATTTGAAGTGTATTCGATTGCTATCTAAAACTGAAAGAAAGAAAGAACTAATTTTCAACAATAATTCTTTTTCGTAAAGATAGTGAGAAATCTGATTTATTTAAAGACGTTTTAATATGCTTCCTAGCATTGAAATCAAACAATTTAGTCAGTATTTCGAGTGAAATTATTAAAATTGATAAAATTTATGTTTACAATGGAAAAATTTAAATAATTTATTGACTTATATGAGATATAAGAGGAAACATATTTTTACATGTAAAAAATCACCACCAATAAACATTAATAAGTTTCCTTTGTCTTCCATGGTATGATGGATTTGTCTCACAAAATGCTTTAATAAATCTATATTGCACTCTTGAACAAAACTTAAAATCAGTTATAATTACTCTATCTTTGTGAATTATTCAGTATCTTTCCATGATATTGAAATGTGACGAATGGACTCTTTCCTCAAGGAAGAGGATTTATGTTTGTTGACAAATAAACAGTTTTTTCAATATTCTAGTTTAATAGTTCATATTTATTAGTTTCAAAAATTAGAAGTCCCAACTATAATAGTTTTTAAATTATACTGAATAGCTGGCTTTGGCTTTGATTTGAGTATGTAAACTGGCTAATTACTAATATTTTTTTCTCAATATACATTCATAGCAACCTTATAACAGAGTACAGTAGGCAGGAATAATTTTTTAATTATTCTTATTTTCTATACATAGTAAAGTTGAGTGTAGACATTTTTTAAATAAATAACACAACAAACCGACTGCTAAAATTGTTGAAAATCATGAAAATAATTTTTATTTAATAAAGCTATAAAGAAAGCAAAACTGCGCCATTATTCTCCTGTAAAATGTTATGCTTCCGGGAGCGTCTTTAATTAAACTTCTAATAATTTTGTTTATTCATTCAACTTGATATTTCACACAGTGATAACTTCATACAGTAAGTACGATTTTCATTTTAACTTATTTGTGCAATATCATAAGTACTTAAACAGTCTAATATTATCGTCATGTGCAAATAATTAGATATGATTACTTTCAATGAATATGATAAGTTGACTTTTAAATCAGCATTCTTTTTGGTTAACACATTTTGTATCTTATTGCTAAAATAAACTTTTGTTGATTAAACATAATGTTAAAATGCTTATTATGGTTTATTTATGAAGTATAATTATCTATTTATTAATGGTACATGTTTGCTATAGAATATTTCACAATGTACCTATTTACTTCGAAATATGCTAAACTAATTAAAATATTGTTGCTTAATTTATTTTTTACAATGACTATAATTTAAGATGAATGAAGAAATAATAATTCCATTGAGTTATTAAAATGAATTGTGATTTAGTGGCATAAGGAAAACAGAATATTTTTGATATATGTCATATTAAAGATGTACATGTTCATACTTCATAAATAATCCACTATTAATCATTGTACATTGTATATATCAAACATATAACAACTTAAACTCCCTAAAAATGAGATTATGTTAATCAAACATTCATTAAGAAGGTACATTACGAAAATGTAAGTTACTTAAGTTATTGATGAGAAGTAAATTTCATATTGCGATTGTAATTCAAAAAAGAAAGATAATTTATTTGTAGTGGATATTGACACCATTAATTAATAGTGTTAACTATTGTTTACAAATGACCACTCCAAACTTTTTTTTTCAACAGCTTTAAAATTGATTACATTTTCATCACGACCAGTAAAATGCTTGTAGGCATTCATTAGAATGTATTAATTGAAATATGAACTGTTGTTGTTGCTCCTACAAATGTAATCTTTTTCACTACAACTTATTTTAAAGGTTTAAAAATCCTTCTATTGGGAGACTTTGAATAATGAATTGCAAATATTTTTCCAAAATCTATAATTATTCAGTATACTCTCTTTATAAATTGAATAATGAAGACTCCCACATTATACTAATCAATTAATTAAATTGATTATCAATGAATTCGATAATATACTTAATCACAGTACTGTTGAGTGCGTACTACTTCAGTTATTTTTATGTTGTGCACAAATTATACACTTTGTACAATATTTCTGTTTACAAATATTACAGTCTTTCATTTAGTGATTATTTCTATAGTATAATCTTTTATATTAAGTAATCAAAAGTTAGTTGTCTAAATGTCCATACTTAGGAATTATATTAACAATTATGGGAAGCATACCATATGCATGTTGTCCATGGAAGGCAGTTAAATGTAATATGTACACATGTTTTATTTTAAGATATTTATAAATTTAATATGTTTCATGAAACTTATTCCTGGAAGTTATTTAAAAAAATGTTTTATTTTAAATTATAACTATTATACTTAATTCCTTATTAATGTATACCATACAGCAATAAGAATAAAATTTATCACTATACAGTGTAAAAAGAAAACTTTCAAACAAAATAGCTATCAAGAACATTTCAATTTTTATAAAACATTTAATAAATTTGTTTGATTTTATAATAAAGTAAAAAGAAGTCATAATGGGGTTGTCCACTCTGTTCTAGGACTGTGTAAGTGAACTCTTGGACTCCCTAAAGTTCTTTGCATGTTCGTGTCAGTCCGCAACTTCCCTTCATCAAAGAATCATGGCGGAAAATGCACTGTGGCTTATGCCAAGGTAAATTCGACAATTTACCTTTGTTCACACATAATGTCACTTGATTTTTTCTGTTAACACTAGTCTTTTAACTATAATTGAACTATATGTCAAAATATATGTTAAATTATATGCAATAAATTAAAATTTAAATGGTAGTTAATTTTCTGCTTTACTTGTATTAAAATAATTGCTTCTTTTTGATTCACCGATATAAAATAAATGTATAATACATGCTATTATCATAAATGACGATATAAAAAATACATTTTTCCTATCATTGAACTGAACCAGTGTACTATTACTTTTCGTAGAAGAAACATGGCCAACAATGGACCTAGGTACTATTATAGGAAAGTAATATTAACCATTTTTTTTTGTTCGAAGATAATAGCACTTCATTTTTATGCTAACACTTTTCTTTTGACTATAATTTAACTATGTTTCAATGTTGACTATGTTTCATATACCTATGTTGGAATTTATTGCAATAAATTAAAATTTAAGTGGTAGTTAACTTTCTGCTTTACTTGTATTAAAATAATTGCTTCTTTTTTATTCACCGATATGAAACACATATAAATACGTGTTCTTATCATAAATTTTGATGTAAAAAATACATTTTTTTATTTATTGAACTGAACCAGTCCGCTTTCGTCAAAAAAATATAGCCGACAATGCACCGAGTTAATATAATGCGAAGGTAATATTAACAATTTTTTTTTGCATTAACAACAAAAAGGGTATTTGTTAAAAGGTATTTGTTAAGGGTATAATTAAAAATTATTAGGGTATAATAGGTTTGTTTGTAAATGAAGAAAACGATAAGAATTACTTTATGTTTGACATATACCAGAATTATTTGATTATGACTAGTCACAACCATGACTGACAAAGATTCCACACTATTTTATATTACCATTAAGGTAATGTTAACATGTGTCTATTGTTGTAGGTACAGACGAAAGGATACCTGTACGCAGGTTAGTGGGCATGTTATGTGTTTATGCATGTAATCATTTTAAGTTTATGTGTTCAGTTTATTACAGTACCTAGCAAAGCACACTCAACGTCTTACACTGTTTGAAACCTTCTTACTTTCACTGTTCTTCCCAGACAGATCGTAATCTGTTAGGTCTCTATAAGAGGGATTCTCAAGGGTGTCTATAGGATTTCTAGGTGTCTCTCAGTGATTCAAATAGTATATCCAGTCATAAAAACGTAATCACCATACCTCATCTTACAAATTGCATTTCTTTCTGTGAACGCAACATTATTATTAGAGATAAGTAATAGCGATTTTCTTCTTAAGAAGACCACTCACCTCAAATATATTTTATATGCATCGAATATGTTCTACCAATGGCGAGATTACTTTTGTTCACCACTCTGAGAAAAAATTTTACAATTTGCAACGACATTATTCCCTAGTCAAAACAGGCAAGACATAAAAACATTTCAATGTATTGAAGAAGGAACGTTTTAGCCCCAGAACGTAATCACCATACCTCATCTTACAATTTTCATCTCTTTTTGTGAACGCAACATTATTATTAGTGATAAGTAATAGCGATTTTCTTCTTAAGAAGACCCTCTCATCTCAAATATATTTTATATGCATCGAATATGTTCTACCAATTGCGAGATTACTTTTGTTCACCTCTCTGAGCAAAAATTTTACAATTTGCAACATTATCCCCTAGTCAAAACAGTCAAGACATAAAAACACATAAATGGATTGAAGAAGAAATTCAAAGTCCTCCCTATCCCTATAAAACTTTTTAGCCCCAAACACTGAAGAAGACGTCAGGGCTCAAGAAGTATATTTTTTTCTGGGTAGAAGAAGAAACAAACTGAAAGTAAGTCTCATTTTCTTTATTTTTTAATAATTATTTTTATCGCATTGTATTTGATGTAATTAAAATATTTCTCGGAGATTTGTATACAGTGTGTTTAAGGTATTTGTAGAATTAAGAACTCTCCAACTTCAAGCAGATTCAGAACCACTACCCTAGAAACATTCAGGTATATTATATTTTTATGTTCAGGTTTTTTTTATTATCAGGTTTTTATGTTTGATTATTCTTATTGTAATTCTACTGTGTAGGTAACTTATCGTTGAATACATAGGTGTTTACATTTTTTTTAAATCTCTATATGTATTACTGCTTCAATCTACTCTCTTGTATAACTTGTTATGGGACTTGTAAAGCTCTTGTTGTGTAGGAAGAAGTTTGGTTACATGTTTCTTTAATTATATTAAAGGGATTTGTGTGAAGTACCTCATATATGTTGAATGGATTTTGTGTTTGATGGATTGAAGTCTTTAGTTACATATATGTTTCTCAACTACTCTCCATGTAGTTCATATGTTTTGGGGAGTAGAAAACTATTTGAAGTGATAAAGAGGTGTTGATCACATTCTTATTGTTTTAAACTACTGAATAAAATAAGTTATATTTCTTGTATGCAATAGATGTTTTTTAAATATAAATTTTTGTTTTCATAAGTATTTTCATTCTACATGTTCATGTCATTTGCAGGTAGAAACACTTCTCAGGTATATGGAGATGTATACCTTAATTTTATTTTAATTTTACTCTATGAGGTAACTTACAACTGTTGAATAGAATAGCTTATCTATAATATTTAATGTTTATTTTATAGCTGTTTCTCTTCCACTCAACCAATTAAATAAATTGATAAAGGAATATAAACCTTTTTGAGAATTCTGGAGAGGTATGACAATATCCTGATATTTAATTATGTTTTGGAAGGTAACATTTAACTTAGAGTTGTTAAATAGGTATGTTTTCTATAACCAATGAGTCAAATTTTACATAGCTATGTCTATTCTACTCTTTCTTATAAAAACTTATATTGTTTTGATGTGTATAAACAGGTGTGATTATTCTTATTTTAGTTATACAGTGTATATTTTCTTATTTGTTAAGTAGGTATGTGTTTTATGATCTATAAGTCATCTTTTACATAGCTATGTCTATTCTACTCTTTCATGCAACTTATATGTTTCTAGGGGTAGAAACTGTTTTGATGTGTATAAACAGGTATGATTATTCTTATTCTAGTTATACTATGTATATTTTCTTATTTGTTAAGTAGGTATGTATTATGATCTATAAGTCATCTTTTACATAGCTATGTCTATTCTACTCTTTCATGCAACTTATATGTTTCTAGGGGTAGAAACTGTTTTGATGTGTAGAAACAGGTATGATTATTCTTATTTTAGTTATGCTGTGTATATTTTCTTATTTGTTAAGTAGGTATGTGTTTTATGATCTATAAGTCATCTTTTACATAGCTATGTCTAGTCTACTCTTTCATGCAGCTTATATGTTTTTAGGGGTAGAAACTGTTTTGATGTGTATAAACAGGTATGATTATTCTTATTTTAGTTATGCTGTGTATATTTTCTTATTTGTTAAGTAGGTATGTGTTTTATGATCTATAAGTCATGTTTTACATAGCTATATCTATTCTACTCTTTCATGCAACTTATATGTTTTTAGGGGTAGAAACTGTTTTGATGTGTATAAACAGGTATGATTATTCTTATTTTAGTTATACTGTGTATATTTTCTTATTTGTTAAGTAGGTATGTGTTTTATGATCTATAAGTCATCTTTTACATAGCTATGTCTAGTCTACTCTTTCATGCAGCTTATATGTTTTTAGGGGTAGAAACTGTTTTGATGTGTATAAACAGGTATGATTATTCTTATTTTAGTTATACTGTGTGTATTTTCTTATTTGTTAAGTAGGTATGTGTTTTATGATCTATAAGTCATCTTTTACATAGCTATGTCTATTCTACTCTTTCATGCAACTTATATGTTTCTAGGGCTAGAAACTGTTTTGATGTGTATAAACAGGTATGATTATTCTTATTTTAGTTATACTGTGTGTATTTTCTTATTTGTTAAGTAGGTATGTGTTTTATGATCTATAAGTCATCTTTTACATAGCTATGTCTATTCTACTCTTTCATGCAACTTATATGTTTTTAGGGGTAGAAACTGTTTTGATGTGTATAAACAGGTATGATTATTCTTATTTTAGTTATGCTGTGTATATTTTCTTATTTGTTAAGTAGGTATGTGTTTTATGATCTATAAGTCATCTTTTACATAGCTATGTCTATTCTACTCATTCATGCAACTTATATGTTTTTAGGGGTAGAAACTGTTTTGATGTGTATAAACAGGTATGATTATTCTTATTTTAGTTATACTGTGTATATTTTCTTATTTGTTAAGTAGGTATGTATTATGATCTATAAGTCATCTTTTACATAGCTACGTCTATTCTACTCTTTCATGCAACTTATATGTTTCTAGGGGTAGAAACTGTTTTGATGTGTATAAACAGGTATGATTATTCTTATTTTAGTTATGCTGTGTATATTTTCTTATTTGTTAAGTAGGTATGTGTTTTATGATCTATAAGTTATCTTTTACATAGCTATGTCTAGTCTACTCTTTCATGCAGCTTATATGTTTCTAGGGGTAGAAACTGTTTTGATGTGTATAAACAGGTATGATTATTCTTATTTTAGTTATGCTGTGTATATTTTCTTATTTGTTAAGTAGGTATGTATTATGATCTATAAGTCATCTTTTACATAGCTATGTCTAGTCTACTCTTTCATGCAGCTTATATGTTTTTAGGGGTAGAAACTGTTTTGATGTGTATAAACAGGTATGATTATTCTTATTTTAGTTATGCTGTGTATATTTTCTTATTTGTTAAGTAGGTATGTGTTTTATGATCTATAAGTCATAAGATATATAGCTATATCTATTCTACTCTTTCATGCAACTTATATGGTTTTAGGGGTAGTAACTGTTTTGATGTGTATAAACAGGTATGATTATTCTTATTTTAGTTATACTGTGTATATTTTCTTATTTGTTAAGTAGGTATGTGTTTTATGATCTATAAGTCATCTTTTACATAGCTATGTCTATTCTACTCTTTCATGCAACTTATATGTTTTTAGGGGTAGAAACTGTTTTGATGTGTATAAACAGGTATGAATATTCTTATTTTAGTTATACTGTGTGTATTTTCTTATTTGTTAAGTAGGTATGTGTTTTATGATCTATAAGTCATGTTTTACATAGCTATATCTATTCTACTCTTTCATGTAACTTATATGTTTTTAGGGGTAGAAACTGTTTCGATGTGTATAAACAGGTATGATTATTCTTATTTTAGTTATACTGTGTATATTTTCTTTAGTTGTTAGGTAGGTATGTATTATGATCTATAAGTCATCTTTTACATAGCTATGTCTAGTCTACTCTTTCATGCAACTTATATGTTTCTAGGGGTAGAAACTGTTTTGATGTGTATAAACAGGTATGATTATTCTTATTTTAGTTATACTGTGTATATTTTCTTATTTGTTAAGTAGGTATGTGTTTTATGATCTATAAGTCATCTTTTACATAGCTATGTCTAGTCTACTCTTTCTTGTAACTTATATGTTTTTAGGGGTAGAAACTGTTTCGATGTGTATAAACAGGTATGATTATTCTTATTTTAGTTATACTGTGTATATTTTCTTTAGTTGTTAGGTAGGTGTGTGTTTGAAGTCTACACAACACAGTTACTTCTATTCTACCCTATCATGTATATCTTTAAGTTAGTCGGGGGAGGAGTCCGGACATATTTCATCTGACAATTTCTGTCAAATTTGCAGTGGATATAGTTTTGTACCTTGTTTCCTGTGATTTAAACTGTTATTTTAACAGCAAGGAATTAGTAGAAAAATATTTGAACATGTTAAATTAAGTCATTATACTAGCCTGGGTGTCATGTGCCAGGTTGTGGTGGCGTTTAAAAGAAGTAAATATGGAAAATAATAAACATTAAAAATATGGAAAATAATAAACAATAACAAACAATAGCTTGTACGATGTCAGGTACTCGTTAAAGATCCCTACTCTAAATATATTTGAGTTAGGCAAAATTTAGTACTCCCACTGTAGAATCAATCTTCATTGTGTGGTATCACAAAGGGCCAATGCTTGGCCTACGTGTGTTCCCTTGTGGAACTGCCACTGCAACCTAACAATTAAAAGAATAAAAAGCTAAAAAAAAAAAATGATATTTTGTATCAAAATGAGTTTTTATATCGTAGTTGTTTCTGTGTATATGAGTGCAAGAGCGTTTTTAAACGAATTTTTCTACTGTAGTATTTGCAAATTTAAAATAAATTGATTTTAAATTGTTCAAAACTAGTTTTGTAAAAAGGTTGAAAGTTCATTTATATTTATATTTGCGTAGTCCGTTAATTTATTTTAACATTTTTTTATGATTTGAATTATGCGTTTTGCTTTAAAAAAATTTGTGGTTTTCTTTGATAATATGTATTCGAGCACTGTAATAACATGAAAGTCTGTGACTGATAACAGGAGTCTCAAATTAGATCCTTGATTGTGATTCCATGAAAATAAATATTTTGATGATTTTCTGAAATTTTTCAGGTTAACTGTTTATCAGCGATCAGTGTCGGTGGGGAGAATCTTACGACCGCCGTGGGCGGCAAAAATAGTTGCCACTGTCTAAATAGCACAGTATGTGGTAAGACGTTTCATATTATATTTACTTACAGTAAAGTTCAGTGTAGGCCACTCCAGAGTTTTTTTTAATTTTTTAGAAATATTTAAACTAAATTAGAAATAAATCTATTTCTTGGAAAAATGTCTGGTCTTCTGGTGACAGTTCACCGAAAATAAGAAACTTTCCGTTTTGTCTTTTTATTGTGAATTTCCAGTTCTTTACTGAGCTTTTTTTCTGACCTGAAGCGTTCCAGCATCCATTATTGGATGTTAATGCTAGGATTATAATTGGAGTATTGAAAGTCGGTACATGTGTATTCACAATTTTATTAATTACAAGTTAGACGGTTTGACAGATCGTAGTTAAACCTTCCTGATATTTAGTCCTTTTTGTTGTAATGAACACTATTGTGTTGGGGGTAATTTTAAATCATAAAAGAAGTTGTTAATCATATTTTATATAAAAACGAGTAATAATTTCCAGTTCTTCTGGTCTCTTTATTTATACCAGCAATTCATGAAAAAAATGTAACGAATTTCAAAATATTGAAGGTGGCAAAGTAACATATTATATTTGACAAAATATAACCTTTTTATATGGTTACATATAAAAAAACTTATATCTGCCAGATTCGTTTACCTTAATTTTATAAAAATCGTTAAAATAAAATTCAGTATTAAATTTATTTTAAAAATTAGAATAACAAGCAATATCAAGTCTTCAATTTATTCATATTAAATATAATTAATTACATAATTAAAATATAATTACTCTAAACAAGTATAAAATTATACGAAAGAATTATTTGTAAATTTAATTTGCATTTAATTCTTCATTAATCCTTTCCTTTCATTAATCCCGCAAAGGAGATATTTTTCTTGTATTATTTTTAGAATGAAATTTATAATTCTCCGTTTATAATAACATTTGAACAATACACCAGCATTTTCCATCTCATTTTATCTTTTGCAGGAAATTAAAAATAGTACATATAAGGAAATGTTATAGTTATTTTATCCATAACTTACCCATTTATTTATCATATTTTTTGAAGTCCATAAAATGATAAAACAAATTGGCAATATAATTAACTATGCAAACTCACAATGATTGATTGATTACGCTGCATATTTTTTACCACTTTGATTTAATTTAATGATTGGATTAATTATATCTTTAAATCAGTGATACAAATCTAAGTTATTATTTATGGTTACTTTTCTCTTTTATTACATTGAAATTAATGGCAATGTTATTTCTTTCTTTACAGGTGGCCGACTCCTATTAAGTCGTCAGTTTTCGGAGTACCTTAGTATTGATAAGGATTCGGTCATCTCCCCGAAGCGAAGTGGCCATTAATCCAGGACCAGGCATCACCTAGGTGAGTACCAGTTTTCAAGTCTACCTAAATGTTGGACCTTATTTAATGGTAAGGGTGAAGGGTCTAGCTCCCCCTGGTACTCGGCAGGCACCTGTCGAGAGAGTACTGCTCTCTCACACAGCGACTCCCTATAGGGCAGGATTGTCCAAAGACTAGCCCGCCCCCCTTCAATGCGGCCGCGGCCTCTTCTAGAAAACTTTTAAAAATTAGTATTATTTAGACTTCTATTGAGTTATATTCGAAAAAAGGGGCCAGGCTAGCTCAGTGGTTACGTGCTCGCCTCTGAACTGATAGGACCGGGGTTCGATCCTCACCTGGCCCTCGATTCATTCACGCGGGAGGTGAATAAATCTGAGCACGTCATCCCTCGGAGAAGGACGTTAAACCGTCGGTCCCGAGCTTGTACGATGTCAGGTACTCGTTAAAGATCCCTACTCTAAATATATTTGAGTTAGGCAAAATTTAGTACTCCCACTGTAGAATCAATCTTCATTGTGTGGTATCACAAAGGGTCAATGCTCGGTCTACGTGTGTTCCCTTGTGGAACTGTCACTGCACCTAACCTAACCTAACCTATATTCGAAAAAAGTTGTTTTTTACTTTGTGAAGCAGCATTTTCCGCAATGAAGTCGATTAAATCCAAAGAGAGGAATCTACTTAATCAAACATCTCTCGAAGCCTGCCTTCGTTTAGCCTTAACCTCAGTTGACATTCACACAAAGGAGCTGGCTTCCAAAATGCACGCACACCCATCTCACTAAATTTGAAGTAAACTGTACCGTTTTACGTACTTCCTTAAATATTTTTAACGAATATATTTAAAGGTTGATTCTTATCCATACTTATCAATTATTTTTTTTTGATAGTATATGTTTTTATGATAAATATGAAGATTCGTTTACATGTACTGTTTTACTTTACATCTGGTACTGCGGCCCGCGTCCCCATGAAGTTTGGACAACCCTGCTATAGGGTATACCCTTCATGGGTGAGGAGCCACAGCTACCCCTAGTCCAACACCAATGGTGGGCATACGGAAACCCGCACGGGCTTCCCTACTCTCATGGTACCGATAATATTTTAAGAGTTCTCGGATTGAACTCGGGACCTCGTCCCTACTGAGCCTGCAGGAAAGGTCAGTGGCCACAAAGCCTTTCGCCTGTTAGCCAGTCTAAGCAATCAGCGTAACCTGCTGCCCGCTCTAGTGGCACATGGGAATCAAGGGGTCTACGACCCTGAACAAGGAGAACCCTATTGTGGTTCGATCGTTGATTGCAATTTAACGTGTTTATGTGAAATCTTGATATATATATAATGTAACAAATTATGTATTTGAATAATGGAGCAATAATCCAGGGGAAACAAAAAAAATAAAATATTTTTAACATATAATAACAGTGATATTGAATGCAGTTCAAAAAACAATATAAAAATACTACAGGCAAAATGCTTACGACATAAGTATGTTATTTAAAAAAAATGAGTTATACGACGATAATAGGAAAACCTATATCGGAAATTGTTTACAAATGCAATGCAGTGGGCACTTTAAAAGTGCATTGAACAGTCAGCAAGTTTTGGAAGATTGAAAACTATTAATTACGAAGATGGTGCCTGGTTAGTTAATTAACGAGTACTGTTTATATTAAATTCATCTTTATTCATTTATTGTTTATTTTCAAAAAATAGCTATGTAATAAGTTGTACATTGATTGTGTATATACATTGTTTAGCCCTGATGGTATCAAATAAATTTGAGGAAACATTAAGACTAATATGAAGTGTGCATGTTTCTTGTGTGACCAAAACACTGAATTACTTATCGGTTTATCAATCTTTGTGGTTGAAAATCAACTATAATTATATTTCACTTATGCGGTTGATGGTTCAAATACTCCTTGTTTACAGAGTCATCTTGTAGTGATAAACGATTGTTTTCTCCTGAGTCATTAGTGGTATTATTATATTTCATGATACGTCAGTTTTGTTCCTATAATGGCGTGAAGTAATTCAGTGTGGAGCGAATTACCTGGCAGTCGCGTTACGTCCATCGGGGTCACTAATTAGCAAGTCCATTGTCCTCCACACTGGCACGGCTTCTACTTTCAGTTTCCTCTCGTCCTTGAATTCCTGTATTATTTAAGATATTCTTATTTTCGGATACTTCACTTTCTTATGCCATTAAACAAAAACTAAACTATAGTTACATTTTGATAGTAATGTTTAATTTCAGAACTTTATATTAATATAAACAAACTGATATAATTAAACTTACATGAAGAAGTTTAACTTATAACTATTTACTGAATATCAAATTTGGCATGACAAAGAGAGAGAGAGAGAGAGAGAGAGAGAGAGAGGGGGGGGGGGTTAAAAAGCATTCAAAGCATTTTGAGGGGGGTTAAAATACTGGAAATGTAGCAGTATACAATCACTAAAAGCCATTTTTACTTTACTATAAGTAAAGTATAGTGATCGTGAAAAAATTCGATCTCGTGATTTTGACAAAATTACATGTTTTGAGATCCCAAGAGTCTTTTATGAAGTTTTTTCGATGATGTCTGTGTGTGTGTGTGTGTGTGTGTGTGTGGTGTGTTGTGTGTGTGTGTGTGTGTGTGTGTGGTATGTGTGGGTGGGTGAGTATGTTAGCATTGCTTGTTACCACGCTACGATCCAGAATCTTTGATGGATCAGGCAGATACATATGTATAACAATTTTATATTTTATACAAAAATGAACCCCATAGTGTAGATGATCCCTATAGGTAGTTTGAGAGGAGTTATGCATGACAGGAAAGTCACTTTTTTTTGTAAAAAAATAGTTGAGTGTAGGACCAATCCAGATTTGTTGTACTCCTTTAGGAGTTATTTGTTTTATATACAAAATATAGAAATTATTTAGACACATTATATTAGGTCTAAATGGGACATTATCTCCCCAAGGCGTTTAATATTATGTTTACTCATAGTAAAGTTGAGTGTAGGCCACTCCAGATTTTTTTACATTCTTTACATTGACTTAGAATAATAATATTCTTATATGTAAAAAATCAACGACAATAGAGCATATGAAACATAATTTCTGATTCTTTTATCAGATGGGTTTGTTTAACAAATTGTTCTAATCGATCTATAAGTTGCAACATTTTACAAAGTTCAAATCAAGCTGATTTTTTTACGTTTATGAATGACATTATTATTAGGTAATATTGAAGTTTTTCGAATGAATTTTTTATCCTATACAAGACCTTCTATGTTTTCGACTAACATGGTATCTCAGTTTTTTGACTATTCTAGTCTAATATTTCATAGCATTGTTTTTAAAAATTTCAAGCTTCCAGCTATAACATTTTAAATTGTACAGAAAAGTCGGCATTGAACTTGATTTAAAAACGCAAAAGTGGCTAATTTCCAATATATTTTTTCTCAATATACATTTATAGCAAACTTATAACAGAGTACAGCACATGGGAAAAAATAACACTGGCTAAGAGTAAGTTGGATTTTTATGATTTTTGACTAAGGAAAGAAAAGTGAGTTTTTAAAAAACTCTAACAGGCCATACAAATTCCCAGTATAATAATTTGTTAAAAAACCAAAAATGTAGAACATTATTTAAAATTAAAAACATTCTTTTAAAAATAATAAATGAAATTATCCTACATCTTAAATTAAAAATTATCTGAAAACGACATTTTTCCTATAATTTTTTTACATTTCAGACAAAAACTTTGTAATGTTTTTAAAATACTTATATTTTCAAGTTTTAAATGGAAAAATTTGTGTTAAATCTTCAATGTAGATTGAGGTCAGATACACTATGTAAGTGAACCACTGGTTATTGGAACAAAAGCAATGTTCTTCTGTAAGAGTAATATCGTAACACGAAATCTACACTTGTGCTTTTCAAAAATGTTATTACTGCTGTAGTATACTAAAGATATTGTATGCATCAGTGGTGTGATGAACATAAATAAGCTTGTATATTGATAAGTGGATCAATCACTATCTGTATAACCTCCAAAAATGAAAGACTAATAAATCTCTCCCGTTTAGACATTTATATTATGCCTAAATGGGACATTATATATGATATACCCAAGAAGTTCGATATTATCTTTACCTATAGTAAAGTTGTGTGTAGGCTGCTCCAGACTTTTGTCAAACGTCTTCACCTTTTAACGTGATCGTCTTTTTATAAAGAAAATGTAAAAAAATAATAATTTTTGTTAATTTGGATAACTGATAAAGGAATTTATCTAAACGAAAATATGTTGTTTATTTTGACAAAAAAAGGAAATTATATCAATATTTGTGTTTTAATATTTTTTTTATGAAAAATCAGTTAACATTTATATTTATAAAATCTGGATTAAACGCTATGCTTATAATTATTTATATAATTATGAACTAGTAGTCCTTCCTGGTTTTAATATGTGAACTAATAATAGTTATTAGTTTAATAAATTTTTGTTTAAAAACATCTGAAATGGCCTACCCTGAACTTTACTACAAGTAAACATAATATCAAACTTCTTTAATTTATAATATATAATGTGCCGTTCAGACATAATATAAATTTCTCAATAGGAGATAGTATCCTGGAGATAGTACAGATGGTGATTGATCCAGTTGTCAATATACACGCTTATTTTTGTTTATCATACAACTGATGCTTATATGTGAATATCATTGGTATTACCATAGAAGTAATAATACTTTTAAAAGCCAAAGTGAAGATTTCGTTTTAAGAAATAATCTCTTGCAGGAGAACATAACTTTTGTTCCTTTAGCTAGTGATCTCTTACATGGCCATCTGTAACATTGCGTTTTCTCTGTGGATTAGTTATATTTCTTCTTGATATTTACGAAACAAATGTTATTTCTCTGATTTTTACTCTCAGTTTAATCAATTAATCAAATTTAAAAACTAATTATTTAAGGTATCTTGTACCTGGCTGGCATCGTAGTAAGGACTTAGCTCGGGACAGATGGCTTAACGTCCTCCCCAAGGGATTGTGTCCTCAGATTGGTAAGTCTAAGCCTTAAGTTCATAAGTATAACCGTAAATTTATTAAGAATTTTTGGTAAGGATTGTATGCGTCTATTTCTAACAAACTCCGATTCACTTGAAATGTAGTACAAATAGACTAAAATACCAAAATTACAGAACACGTATACAAGTATTTTGTTTGTTGAACAAAATACAAAAAAGACAAATAATTGTACTTATTATTTTTTGTTTTCCATAATAAAGCCGGTGCTTATAGTGATGAGCCAGCTTGAATGATCAAAAGGTAATTTTGGCATTATCTTTGAGGATACAAAAGCAATAAACAAAAATATCCTTAGACAGGAGCAGCCGAATTAACTACAATGAGACTATGACATTCCACAATAATTCATTCCAGAATTTGAGTAGACAACCGATTTGTTCGAAAACAAAGACTAATTTCCCCTAAGAAATACATAATGGGAAATAAGATAATCTGTTCCATCAGATCATATACAGGTGCTATTTTATTTTTATAAGTTTCTCTATATAAAAATGTATATGTAAACTACGAAAAGTTTGGATGACTGTTCAAGTTCCAAAATTATGTTCACATAATTTTTTCGATAGCTTTGTTCAAACTCCAATTTTTTTGAGTTCAAAATCGTTCAAACACCGAAGTTCTACTGCACTGTATTCAATTTTTCCGTACGAATGTTGTAGATTCATTAGAATTGCTAGAACTATGGTGGGATCTGCGGCAAAGATTATCGTAACTTAAAACACAGAGGTCAGCGCTCAACAAATTATATATTGGTATGCAATTCTAGATTTTTGTTTGGTTTTCTCCCTCCCCACCACTCTATTTAAATACCACGCGCTGGTATGTGACACCAGGGATGGACCACCCTGTGTGCCGTTTGCTACACCATTGCCACTGTATGTCATATATAAGCGAAGTTACTTTTTGACACAAACAGACTCCTGATTCATCTTGTGAGGGTATTCTTTTAGCCTGATATCTGTCTCAGTGTTGACTGATGACAATGATCTGAGCACGAGACAGTGCAAGGACGCTTCCCAGCCAGTGTTTCCCTTTCAAAACCTCCGCCTCCCCGACTCATAATGACACGCTCTGCATCACTATCTTAATGGCCCGTCCCGGAACTCAACATCTCGCAAACTGCTTCCTCCAACCAATCACCTTCAAGCCTCTTATCACCAAAATAGAATTATACCAAGTTTTTGTTTTGTTTTGAAAGCATACAAAACCGAAATCATTTTGCCCTCCAAGTTTTTTTCTTCATTTAAAGGACATTACATCAATGTTACGAAATTATACCTAAATTTGCAGTATCAATGTCAACTCGGCTCATTTTACTTTCCTTTAATTTTTTTTTAAAAAAAAATCTAATTTATTTCACCCAAAAGAGAACAATGGTCAGGTAATTCTTATGTCCTTTCATGAAGTTAATTGGTTTCATAAAAGGCCTGCATTAAACAGCACTTTGGGGTTCGTGTTAAGGTCCGGTTTAGGAAAATTTATATTTTTAATGAATTCTGAATGAGAAGGTAATACTATTATTTATTATTATTAATAAATAATATAAATAATTATTTAAGTTTCTATTATTTATACTCCATTTCCTCCCTTGCTGATAACAACATATTTAAAATAATAAACTAAAAGAGTTAGCACGTTCTAAATCATCATTTAAATACTGAAACTTTCATTTTACAATTTTTTATTTTTACTTTACTATAAGTAAAGTACAGTGATCCTGAAAAAATCAATATCAAGATTTTGATAAAATTACACGTGTTGAGGTCCCAGAAGTTGTTTTATGAAGTTTTTTTCGATTATGTCTCAGTAAGTGTGTGTGTTTATGTGCAAGTTGAGTCTGAAAAGTTCCAAGGTGTCTCCAAGAGATCTCTTTCAAATCGAAACCAGACTTTAACCCTTTGACCCTGGAGTTTGACGTACTTTTCTATCTTTCTCTGCCATTGTTCGATGCTCTCTGGAAGAATTCTTCCGTATTCTTCTGAAGATACATCATCGAGGTTCTTTAGATAATTATTTTTTTTTTTTATTTGTGACAAAAGGAGTCGGTGGTGAAATGCTTTATGCACCTCAATTGAGAGCCCTCCTGTCGGACTCCTGGCAAGCCATTCTACCGACTAAAACACCACGTGTCTCCAAAATCGCTGCCTCTTTATTGTGTACTGGGGACTTAGATGGAGGGGCGCACATTACTCAGTATGGAGGTTGAGTGTCAGTCTGGAAAACCTACCACAAGGCTATCATCTAGACACTCTGCTGGGAAACCATTTCTTCTCGCAAGTGAGAGGCTACCATCCCGTGCCGCCCAACGGGTCCAAGCTGGGCCGAAGTCCTTTCGAAGAAAACCCGGCCCGGCTAAGCCATAAGACCGCCAGTGGGCTGGGATACTAGGCCAGCTTGGAACGGCCTGACCTGCACTGTTAGCTTGCACTGCGCAGCAGACACAATTACCACCTCTGCGACGAGGACGCCAGTACTAGGTACATCCACCCCTAAACCTATCGGACAAAAGCCATTCTACCTTAAACAGAAGAGAAACAGATTTTATCCTACGGCTCCTCAGGGATTATAGAATCATATGATTCTGTCTATAATGTTTGGTTCGGTATCAAGGTTCTAATATTCGTGGTTCAGAGCTTGTTGCTAGACGATCCTAAATACCAGCAGGATAATGGGTTTGATGAATACAAGGATTAAAATCGTTTTTACTTGATCGACTCCTTTTCAGAGTATTTGAAGGAACAAGCATTGTTTTTTTATTTTTAATCTTTATTCACCATATTCCGTTTATTAATTATTGCTGTTCTCTATTAAAAACTTTCCAGGGACTTTATTTATCACATTATACCTTTCTCATTCCACGTTTCTTTTCACCTTTATTAAATATTCCTTTATGGTATTTATTGAGAGTTTTGTTCGCTTCTCTTCACATCTCCCACTTCGAGATCTGTTTGAGCATGATGAATGGAAAAACCATACACTATGGAGATAATACTCGCCATCCACACTGATAAGTGGGAGCGCCACTACCTATTGCAGGGAATGTGAATTACACTTGATTCTAGTAATGTAGAAAGAAAAGAAGCATATTCCCAGAGGTCATGCGAGTTCCCATGGCATTGCACTGCGCCCTATTATTCGAGAGAGACTAGGCTAATTGAATTAAACCCGCATCTATATCTGCCTTAATAGGAGACTTAACCTGAGGATCAACAATTTTAAATATATCAGTCAACAGTTAAATTATCAAGTGAATTTGTGTAGACACTGGTTGTTTATTATTATTGTTTCATTATCCTCACTGCAAGAAAAATACCAAACAATCAATTATTGCTCACGTTATGAGTTGAGAGCTACTGCTTTGAATTGTTGTTTGATATTAAATTTCTATGTTTAAGAAAATTGTACTCTCCTACACCATGGAGCAGATGTGGTATAGAGATAGTGTAGTTTAATGTTGGCATGTTGGCAATTCTCTAAATTTTATTTTTGAAATTGAAAATCCAATGCGCGTCGTTTCTCGTAGATGATGTAATGGCGAAAGGTATAGGTCCTGAATGATTCAATGTACTCGTTAAGCATTCGTACTTTAATTAATGTACCATCCCATTCCATCTAGTATTGTAGCTCGACCATAATTAAAATGGGTGCCTAGTAACAAATGAGCTAAACTTCCTGACCTTCATACTGCACTAAAGATGAAAACCTAAAAGTTTGTGTGTTGAAAACAATAAAACTATTTAAAACCTTCCAAATATTGAAAGGGATTTAAAATAATATTTGCTTTACAATCGTTCTCTTTAAAAGAATTATATCTAAATCATATCTAACATTAGTTTTTATTTTAATTGGGGCATCAGCTACTTCAGTTATTAACCTCATCTTATGTCCGAATACAAAACCTGAACACTGTAACAATGAAATGTTACCGGAGTGAACTCACGCCTCTATGGCGAAAACAGACTTTACCGACTGAGCCACTGTCACAACAAGGTTTAATCAAGAAGAAATTAAAGTGCAAGGTAATTATTAATAATAATAATTTTTTGATGTAAAAATATATATGCAAGGGGGTATTACACTACCGTTATAATTTGTTTTGTGTTTGTATTGCGATTCTATTCATTTATTAAGAATGAAAGGGAAAGAGAGAGGATAAAAAGGGAAAGAGAGAGGATAAAAAGGGAAAGAGAGAGCATAAACAGGGAAAGAAAGAGAATAAAAAGGGAAAGAGAGAGGATAAAAAGGGAAAGAGAGAGGATAAAAAGAATATTTAGTATCTTGACCATCTTCCAGAATGAAACTGAGAGTTTTCTGTGAGCAATCCTGCAGTGGTGCCTTCGTACCAATTCTATTTGGTAACTGATCATATTACCTAATCCATCAAGTTTAGTTTATATCAGTGTTTCTCAAACTTTTTTAAGTACTGTCCCCCTTAAGACACTATTTGATTTGCCACCGCCCCCTAAAGAATTTAATTGTAACATACACATATGTTTTAAATTTCAAAATTTATTACATGTAAATAAGTTTTAAGGTGCAGAAAAATGTTAAATAAACTCAAACATTGTTTAAATTCATTTTTTTTTACAAGAATTGAATTTACACAAATTTACAAGTTTATAAAATGAACAGAAATTTTCAGTGCCAATTGTCTGTCGTGTGGACAGTGCTTTATGGCAGTTTATCATTGGTAACATGTAATATCATTGGTAACATGTAATATACATGTAATGTAACATGTAAATGGTAACATGTAGTATCTAGAGAAATACTTGACTATGTACAAACCTATCTTTCATTCATTCTTCAGAAAGAATACAATTTTGTGCGAGCCGCAAATAACCCTCTTCACTCCACACAACTTACCTGTTGACTGACGGAGCTTACTCGGTTATTACATCCAACCAAGAACAGTCGCAGGTTTTCCCACGTGCCATACACAATGCCTGCAGTTTGAGTCCTCCTAGTAATAGAACAAATAGTAAATGGAATTCTTTCAACCTATTTATTACTTGAATAACTGTATATTCAACCTCTCTTGTATGTTTAATGCTCTCTTCTGTATATTCGAAACCCCCATAAAAGGCGGCATTTCCTACAGCCCCCTTGAACTTCTTTAGCGCCCCTATGGGTTGGTATGGACCACTTTGAGAAACACTGGTTTATATCGTAAACTTTATTGATTGCATCAGGTTTTTTTTATTATGCTTTTTCTGGGTAGTCCATAATTAAGTAAACTTGTGAATTATATTTCAATATATTTATTTTATGGTTTTAACGTATTAATAATTATATAATATGATAGTTTATCGAATATATGTCGTTATAAATGTAGAGTAGTCCACTGACAAACTCTGAGTTTTACTCTGAAGATGGAGATGATTCTAAAGTGTTCGGGTGCGGAAATTAATTTACAAGGTAAAATGTTTTATTCTTCTTTGTTACTAACAACCTTTTTTTTCTTGTACCAACAATAATAGTAAAATGCTCTATTAAATATCCCGTCACCCGTTTAATGTTAAATTCGCGTGAGTTGATTGAAAGTTGAATGTCATTGACCTTGGCAAAGTCTATGCAACCTGAAAAGGAAGCTTATTATTACAAAATAACATACATCTTCTTTTGAAATTCCACATTAAAATGTGTATTTATTATGTAATTCAACGTTTTTCAAGCGATATTCCTTTGTCGATCGTCTTCGCCAGTGCTACAGAGTGAAGTCACTAACACTTTCTTTTGATATTACTATTCAGTTAACAGGTAATGAGATGTCATTAACTAAACAGATTACATATGGGCGAAAAAAAACAAAGATTGTCATTTTTTGTTTATGTTTTGTATATCTGACATTAGGTGGCGTTTTATAAACCTTACAAAGTTATAAACTGTATAACTTTATAGAAATATCAATAAAAGGAAGCAATGCTGTATATTATTTATATATTTGGTTTAGTGGCCAGATGTTCACATGTGTAACGTGGAGCAGGTGCTAAAAAAAAGTTCTATTTTCAATGATTGAATTGTATATTAAATTTACAGTTCAAAACTTTTTGCTTACATTCTCTAATTCTAGCTTACAACTGAAATAATAATTTACTATACTTTTTTTATTGTTTAAACCGATTCTCTAGCGGGTGATAACGTCAGCCGTTTACCGGCTTTTTGTTTAATCGGTGATTGACAAATTCTACATCGGGAGTCCTAAATTTTGCCTAACTCAAGTGAATTTCGAGTAGGGGATCTTTAATGAGTACCTGATATCGTACAGGTTTGGGACAGACGGCTTGACATTCTCTCCGAGGGACGGCATACTCAGATTTATTCACCTATCGCGTGAATAAATCGAGGACCAGGTGGGGATCGAATCCCGGAGTACCAGCCCGTAGGCTGACCTTAACCACTCAGCTAACTTGGCCTCTAGCCCAGATGAAGTTTACTCGTTTAATTATAGACTGGTAGATCCTGAGTTCCATTACACACTCTGGGTCCCGATTTATTCATACGGAGATAAAAAAAAAAATCTGCACACGTCGTTCTTCGGAGAGGACGCTAAGTCGTCAGTGCCAATCCTGTACGATGTCAGGTACTCGTTAAAGATCCATACTCTAAATGAGTGGTTTTCAAGTGCTCCGTGAAACCTTAAAGTTCTTCTAGTATGGTCATACTACGTATTTATACATCGTAGAATATATACTACGTATATTCTATACATCCTCAATTTCCAATTGAATTTATGATAGGAATCAAAACAAATTATTTATATATGTAATTCTGTTTTTAATTCATATTTAAGAAATATGTACAATACTGTGTAAGTATTTTTATTTAATTTTATTAAACTATATTTCTTGAATAGGACAACTAAATTATTTGTAGGGGTCTCTCAAGCAAGTGGAATATTTCTAAGGGGTTCCGCTTCAGAAAAAAAGTTGAAAACCACTGCTCTAAATACACTTGAGTTAGGCAGAATGTAGAATATTCATTGCGTAGTATCTCAAAAAGTCAATCTTCGTGCTCTGTCGTGGGACTGCCACTGTAACCAAACCAAGGCGTATTCTTATTTATTATTAAAGACCACGTTTTATATTATTTTACCATTCTAATAATTGCAGATGGTAGACATAAATTCAAATAACATTACTGGACATGATTTTCGTTGTTCCATATACATATTTTTTAAATCTTTTTCAAGAGGAAAGATTTAAAACATCTTTCAAATTCCACTGGGGCAAAACCCACTAGTATACTAGCTTAGCAGTTCAATGAACACCAAACGTCACTTGCCCAGAAATCCTCTTCATTACGAATGCTAATAAGAGAGAACTCTATACAAGGCTTGAATATGCATTCCTTTTAGCAATAATTGAAAGCATTTCTTCTTCTCACTGAATTAGGATTCCCTCTTATTACAAGACTTTCTATATGTTTGTAATTAACTGTTTGACTGTTCAATTTAAATGATAATTTTGCAAATATAAAATAAAACTTCTTAACCATTTGTAAGCAGTTTTATTTTTTGCACTGCATTACTAAATATAAAATTGGCTTCTTTAAAGAATGTTTGATTTCACTTTCATTTGACTTTCTTTTTCGGTTAAGGAATAAACCTTATGAGCTTGGGTGAAAGTAAAGTTATCTTTCCTGAGGTGAGTGCGGTTTTGATAAATAGACAAGACAGGTGATGGCAGAAGTAGGTTAACAAGTGATCCCAAGTCCTCTGCATCCACATAATATACTTTAAATCGAAGAATGGAATTCATTTATTGTTTTTAGAAACTTTGTGAAAAAAATGAAAGCGCGAAAGTAAAATTGTTGTATTACCCAAAGGAAAGTCGGCTTTGGAAAAGAAATCTTTGCGTCTCGCAGGTTAATTACTTTTGTATAAGAAATCAAAAACCACATTCTAAAGCCATAGTGCATTTCTCTCTTGTCTGTATTCAAATATATATCACACGTTCTTTTATTATGTTTTTTTTTACTTTCATATACTCTATATAGAAATATTACTTGTATGTAGGGTAAAAATCTAATGAAATGGTCTCCACATATAAAAATTTAATGATATAAACAACGCGTTTCGAACACGTAGTGTTCTTCCTCAGGCATTAACTAAAAAATACAATGACACCAGAGAGTTATCTATAGTACAAAGTAAATAAGTACAAAAATTAATATAAAATAAAATAAGGCAGAAAGTACGAACCTAAGGATGAGTGCCTCTGAATAAGACTGAGTGGTAATGGAATGGACATGGGTATAGGGTACATCTGTTTCTTATTCGAAGGCAGGTACATTTCATTGTAATTTTTTTTCTCTTAAAAGTTAGGCTGAGCCTTTACATTTTCTTTTAGACTAAGTGTAGGCACTCATCCTTAGGTTCGTACTTTCTGCCTTATTTTATTTTATATTAATTTTTGTACTTATTTACTTTGTACTATAGATAACTCTCTGGTGTCATTGTATTTTTTAGTTAATGCCTGAGGAAGAACACTACGTGTTCGAAACGCGTTGTTTATATCATTAAATTGTTTAAAAAAAAATTTTATATGTGAAGACCATTTCATTAGATTTTTACCCTACAATGAGTAAATACCACATAATAACTGACTGCACTACATTAGAATATTACTTGTATATTTCTATAGAGAATTATTCTTAGAAGAAATTACGTTCATTAAGATATGTGATTTTAATAAGATGAAGTTAAATAGGTCTGAAAAGTGGCCATTGACTGATCGTAACGAGAATTATAATATTGTATTTTTACTCTCTTTAGTTTGCGTTTTTACAACGCCCTATATGTGTTCGTTAAAGTTTGCTTTTGAGTCAAAATTTCTATATTGGGTACTAACGGTAATAAAGATTAAGGTCTCCTGAGTCCAGGAGAAGAGGTTTCACAAATTAGTCTATGTATATGTGCTTGTGACCAGGATGTCTTAGAAAACGTGAATAGTTAGTCACAAATTCTATACTAAAGCACCTCATCGCCTAGAACGCAACAGCCAACTTAGTATTCATATTACACTTTCTTAAGGGTTACTTTAATTTTAAAGCGTTTTTGCTGTTTAGTAAAAAGTTTGATTAAAAGCATAATCCTTCTCTTAGCCAACGCCGATTATAAATTAAATTTGGATGTTTTTAAATTAAACTTGGATTATTTTAAATTAAAAGTTTGATTAAAAGCATAATCCTTCTCTTAGCCAACGCCGATTATAAATGAAATTTGGATGTTTTTAAATTAAACTTGGATTATTTTAAATTAAAAGTTTGATTAAAAGCATAATCCTTCTCTTAGCCAACGCCGATTATAAATTAAATTTGGATGTTTTTAAATTAAACTTGGATTATTTTAAATTAAACTAGGATATTTTAAATTAAATTATATATTTTTAAATTAAACTAGGATTATTTTAAATGAAATTATATGTTTTTAAATTAAACTAGGTTTATTTTAAATTAAATTCTATGTTTTTAAATTAAGCTAGGATATTTCAAATTAAATTATATGTTTTTAAATTAAACTAGGATTATTTTAAATTAAACTAGGTTTATTTTAAATTAAATTTTATGTTTTTAAATTAAACTAGGATATTTTAAATTAAATTATATGTTTTTAAATTAAACTAGGATGATTTTAAATTAAACTAGGATTATTTTAAATTAAATTATATGTTTTTAAATTAAACTAGGATGATTTTAAATTAAACTAGGATTATTTTAAATTGAGTTATATGTTTTTAAATTAAACAAGAATTATTTTAAATTAAATTCTATGTTTTTTAATTAAACTAGGATTATTTTAAATTAAATTCTATGTTTTTAAATTAAACTTGAATTAATTTAAATTTGGTTGTTTTTAAATTCGACTTGGATTATTTTTATTAAACTAGGATATTTTAAATTAATTAATATTTTTTTAATTTAAACTAGGATTATTTTAAGTTAAATTCTATGTTTTTAAATCGAACTAGGATTATTTTAAATTAAACTTGAATTAATTTAAATTTGGCTGTTTTTAAATTAAAATTGGATTATTTTATATTAAACTATGATAATTTAAATTAAATTCTATGTTTTTAAATTAAATTCTATGATTTTAAATTAAACTTGAATTAATTTAAATTTGGTTGTTTTTAAATTAAACTAGTATTATTTTAATTTAAATTTGGATGTTTTTATATTAAAGTTTGATTATTTTGAAGTGACGGGTAAGAGTAGTAGTTGTAGGAGAGCATGGTGGGGGTGGCCCAGGCGAGGCTGGCACTGCGCTCCCTCTGATCTGCTTCGTCAGACCCAGACGGGCAGTGGCTCCGTGATGATCGCGAACGTCGTCTGGCTTCATCTATACCTGGCCACCTGGCTCGCCCCCGTCCACAGTCAGCCCTATCCAACTGCAGACATCGGTAACAACACCCTCTACCAATACTAAACCCAACTCCTTTTTATTTATATTTCGTCATTGTGTTGATATATCAACAATAAGAAACCAACGATCGTCTATATTTTTATAATTAATAAAGAAATTCTAAATTTGCTATCAATTGGAGCTTTCAGTTTATACTGTGACTGATATTATATATATATATATATATATATATATATGTTACTAGCAGTATATATATATAGGTGTGTTCTCTAATCGGGGTTCGGTCAATTTTCCAGGATAAAAAATTAAACTCTCGTTGCCAACGTTTCACTTTTATTTAAAACCTTTTTCATAGGCAGAAGTAAGAATTTTTTAACTAAGAAAATGAAATTAACATTATTTAAAGGAACAACAATGTTAACCGGACAAAACCTTCGACTAGACTAATAAGATAGCATTAGAAACCGAACCCCGATTAGAGAACACACCTATTATATCAAACGGTCGATATATTATTGAGTCTGTTATATATATATATATATATATATACTTGGGTTACTAGCCGTTGCGTCTACATCGTGCTTGGTCTCCCTTTCTCTTTTCTCCTGAAGACGGATTACCCGAAAATTTGAGTCTGTAAGTGTGTTTCTTTTACTCTCTCTGCTATCTATTTTCAATTTTGAACTGTTATTGTGTCCAGTTTGGATCGTCTTTCCGTTTATCAAGTGAAAAGTATATATATATAAAATAATCAAGCAAGATGCAATAAAACTAAATAAA
This sequence comes from Hermatobates lingyangjiaoensis, assembly GCA_026182355.1. NCBI lineage: Eukaryota > Metazoa > Arthropoda > Insecta > Hemiptera > Hermatobatidae > Hermatobates > Hermatobates lingyangjiaoensis. The sequence continues at coordinate 622,383 of JAPFBL010000172.1, read as the reverse complement.
ATTTAATCACAGATAACAAACAGAAGAATATACAACAATATATTCTTATATATATATATCAATGATCAAGCCACAATAAGAAATGGGAAAACAAGACTAAGATCTTTCAGACGTAACAAGCGATCTTCGTCAGAGTCAAAAATCCAACTCACTGGTGGTTGGGTTATTGGCTCTAACGAAGACCGCTTGTTCCGGTTGAAAGAACTTAGTCTTGTTTTCCCATTTTCTTATTGTGGTTTGATCATTGATTGTTATTTCACGTGTTTATGTGAAATCTTTTTATCTTATATATATATACATACAAAATCACTACTAAAAGCAGGAAAAGTAATAGAAGTTTTAAGTAGCCTTTTCCTTGCTGATACCGTCACATGTAGTTATTGTGACACTTATATATATATAGAAATATTAAAATCATAATAAGAAATGGGAAAAAAAGTTTGGGTTAAAATTGTGGTATATCATTGATTGTTGTTTCACGTGGTTATTGTGAAATCTTATTATATATATATATACTTAAAATAAACTGTGAGACATAGACAGAAACATAACAAAGACTCACTTTTCAATATTTCGACAGTTATGGCAGTCGTCCTCAGGAGAAGAAGTGAATTGACAGAGGGACGACAGTCAACTAATATATATATATAAACGAACTTACCTCTTCTTATTCCTTTCTACTCTATTCCTGAAGACAAATTTCGTTTCATAATATTGATTCAAGTTAGTGTTTTCGTTCTTTATGTGTTTTTTCAGATATATATATATATATTTTGATACAAGTGTCGACAATGAAATTGAAAGAAAATACAATTTTTATCATGACTCGGTCAATTTTTCAAGTTCAAATTAAACTGTCATTGCCCACGTTTTTTTATCTTTCTTCTGTTTTGTAGAGCTATAAAAAAGGTTTTGAATAAAAACCGAAAGTACTGCAAAGAGAATTTAATTTGAACCTAAAGAACTTACCAAATCTTGGAAAAAATTTATATATATATATAAAAAGCAACAAATTCTCGTTGCATGATAGAAATAAACTAAATAAGTGAAAAAGGAGAGGTCAGTTTTTTCCACTTCCAAAGAACTTGTGATAGTTGTACCATCAATACTAGATTACTAGATGACAATACTAGATTGTTTAGTTAGTTTCACTATGTAAGTTTTCCATTTTTTTAACCATACGGTGAAAATGTGTTTGAATGGTTAAAAAGACATGGAGAAGTCACTTTGTGAAACTACTCGTATATTGACTTTGATGGGGCAAATGTCATGAGTTGATTAGAAGTGGAAAAAACTGACCGCATCTCGATTCATATTTGTTTGTATGTATATATATATGTATGTTTATACATAGATATACATTCATACATACATATACATACATATACACATACATATATATATGTTTGTATGTATGTGTGTGTGTATTTTGGAAACAAACCTTCATTCATACATGTAGCTATGCAAAAAACGGACTAGACTAAAAATAAGGAAGGCATGCAATGAAACATATATATATATATATGAGTTCGAGATTAACAAAGAGCAACACACAAAGTAGGGAAACACACTTACAGACTCAAATTTTCGGGTAATCCGTCTTCAGGAGAAAAGAGAATGGGAGACCAAGCACGTTGTAGACGCAACGGCAAGTAAGACCGTTGGGGTTACTTGCCGTTGCGTCTACAACGTGCTTGGTCTCCCATTCTCTTTTCTCCTGAAGACGGATTACCCGAAAATTTGAGTCTGTAGGTGTGTTTCCCTACTTTGTGTGTTGCTCTTTGTTAATCTCGAACTCGTATTGTGTCCAGTTTGGATCGTATTTCGTTTTATCAGTGAATATATATATATATATATATATATATATATATATATATATATATATATATATGTATGTATATTTGTAAATTTTGGTAGCAGTCCTTCCTGTATACATTTATTGTTAAAAATTAGACCATATTTAGCTGAAACTTGCTTTTTATGAAATGTGGCATGAATATGAAATGAAGTAATATTGAAACTCGAGAAACTTATGAAAAAGCAAGTTTCAACTAAATATGGTCTAATTTTTAACAATTTATATATATATCAACGTCCAAATCAAAACAAGAAATGTGAAAAACGAGTAAGATCTTTCAACTGTAACAAGTGGTCTTCGTCAGAGTTAAATTCCAACTTTAAGATGTTAGTCATTTTTCTCATTTCTTATTTCAGTTATTTATCTATCCTGTTTGTATTGAAATATGCATTATGTTTCTGAATATATATACAGATAATTATATTACTTGCTTAACCACAAGAAATTCTTTATGTATCAAGAAGCAGAGGTTGTCAAGGGTTGGGTAACTTCACTTGGGCCAACGTTTCGCTATATTTGTATAGCTTTATCAAGGCTGTACAAAAATATCAAGAAATACGTCAACAAATAAGTTAAAAAGTGAAGAATAAATAATTACCAGTTATTAAAATAGTACTTCAGATGACTGTATCTAGTACACTATCAAAGTTATATGAAAAGGTTTCTACATGGTTACAAGAATACTTCATTGGGTGAGCTCCAAATATACTATATTATAAACAACTAAAATCAGGAAAAAAACAAAATTTGCTAATTAATAATATTCGTTGCCTGTTTACTAAAACAGGCAATTCTGGTTTTTTATTTTATGATTTTACAGATTTTTTTTAATGTGAAGCATCTCTTTTGTTATATATTTTTCTTGTTTTGGTTCACATCTAGAATTTTTTATTCTATCAAATTTCAAATTGAATTCACTACTAATTGCATTGCCAGCCTATGCACAAACCGTTTTTTTAATTTTAATATAAATTTTGTGTTGTTTAACCCATCTATCCAAATAAATACCTACATTTTGGGTTACTAATTTAAAGGATATTGTACATAGCTTTCCAAAATAAAGATACTCTGCAGGTTTTATATTCTCAAAAGTAAAGCCCAGAATTTCTATAACGTCTATCAATGTATAGTTTATTCAGTAGAATGTTTGTATATTGACCTCTGCATTTTACTGTTATTTATATATTTTAAGCAAGATTTAGAAATCAAATGGTACTTAAATCTTTCGACCCCAATAACTAGTCCCAGTCATTTCAAGTGGCATTTTAATTCTAACTTTTACTTTGGCAAAAAAATCTGGTTTCTTTTCTAAATTTCTTACTGTGGTTTAGATCTTTCTCTCTCTCTCTCTCTCTCTCTCTCTCTCTCTCTCTCTCTCTCTCTCTCTCTCTCTCTCTCTCTCTCCCTCTCTCCATACATGTATATATATATTATAATTTTTACACTCTTTCAAACCAAATTATATATTTTTTCCTTTATTTACTTGATTTTACTTGATCGCCGACAACGTGTAATACAAAAGACCTCAGAGGGTTAATCACATATTTTTGTAGTGACTTACCTACTTGTATATATGTTATATATATTATGTTCAAGATTTCACATAAACACGTGAAATAACAATCAATGATCAAACCACAATATGAAATGGGAAAAAAAGACTAAGATCTTTCAACCGTAACAAGTGGTTTTCGTGAGAGTCAAAAACCCAACTTGGTCTGACCAGCTGGTCAGAGTCAAAACACCAACAGTTGGGTTTTTGACCGCTTGTACGGTTGAAAGATCTTAGTCTTTTTTTCTCATTTCATATTGTGGTTTTGATCATATACATATATATATATATATATATGTGTGTACGATAAAACTTACTAGATCAATATTTCGAACTTAAGTTCGTCGTCAGTAAGGGAGTAGAAGGGAAGAAGAAGAGGTACGTGCGTGCAGGAGTACCAGTGGAAGGCGACTGGCCTTCCAGGCCTTCTAGATATATATATATATATATATATATATTATATATATATATATATATACAGCCATCAGTATAGACATGACTGATGTCGAGATGTGTTTTCAAATAACTGGTCTCCGACAGTTCAAGTTTGACTCTTACAAGTTATTTCAGTCTGAAGATCTTAGTCCCATTCCTGCGTTTCTTCCTGTGGTTAAGACGGTATAATATATAAATATACGACCTGAATATCACCGATAATCAACTTGGCGGGAATTGGCGTGTTTATTAAAAGGATAATACAAGCTCTAGGTTCACGAGTAAGGCAGTGAAGTACGTTTGGCCAGATAGTTCACGCTAACCAGCCATCAGCATCTCGGAGCCTGCGGGGGCATTCTTTTTCGCGGAGTACTCTCTACTTACAACGGATCAACCTCCCTTATCTGATAGACCCAATGACACAAGCCTTTCCAGCACACTCTATCATCTCTGTCTTCTCAATCTCGCAGTATATAATATTGTTCAAATAATTTAGGCGTCACGACTCTTCATCAGCTCTGTGATTACTGGTATAAAATCACTGCTTTACTTATCATCAGAACAATTAATCATCTGACAGTTTATCACCTTGACAGATAATCAAACATATTTCACCAAAAACATTTATCATTGTATATTAAATAGCAATTAATTGGAATAAATTTTAAAATAACCCTTATATTGATCTAAATAAATTTAACTCGGTTGTTAACGTACTCGTTATGAACTGGGAAGCCCAGAGTTCGATACCCACCTGGCCCTCGATTTATTCACACGAGAGGTGAATAAATCTGAGTATGTCGTCTCTTGGAGAGGACTTTAAACTTTCGGTCCCGAGCCTGTACGATGTCAGGTACTCGTTAAGATCCCTACTCTAAATACCTTGTGTTAGGCAAAATTATGAACTCCCAATGTAGAATCACTGATCAAACAAAAATACCGCAAAGAGCTGACGTTTTTAACCCTCTAGGGCATCGGTTTAAACAATAAAAAAAAACCTTAAATAAATAAGTTGGTTTATGGACCTTGAAAATCATATTGTATCAGTTGGAAACAAGCTACTAAACATAATTTTGTGGTAGAAAAATCGTCTATAATTATTAATCATGCCCATTTAAAGCCACAAAAATTCACTTACAGAATAATTGCTGTTACTCTATATAGACTAACAGAAGAGGAGACCCTGAACACATTGCATCAGACTCAACCTACATTAACAGAACTTAAAATATCTTATCTTTCAAAAAGAATTAAAAGAACGTTACTTTATACTATAAGCAGAAGTACAATAATCATGCAAAAATTCTGTCTCGAAGTTTTGACGTATGTATTTACATCTCCGGGGAAAAGAGCTCCCCGGAGATCTTTTCTTTGATGTTTTTTCGATAATATCTGTATATATATATAATATATATATATATATATGTGTGTGTGTGTGCGGGCGGTGTTGTGAATCTAAAAGTTTGTGGACGCGCTGTAGTACATGACTCAAATTCATTTTTTTCATAAAATTGGGCTCTTTAATGTAGATATGCTGCATTGTTTTTGGTCAATATACATGATGGGAAAGTCAATTTTTGGTCAAAATATGGTTTTAAACAACATTTTTTTCCTCTTTAACTACTAACTGATAAAATTATTATTACCACATGATACATTATTGATAACCTATGAGATTAATATTACTTATATGTGGTAGACACATTAAAATAAAACGAAAAGTAATTCTCAACGAGTTTGATATTATTTGTGGTTATAGTAAAGTTAGTGTAAACAACTCCAGTTTTTTTTTGTTTATGATATATAAAGTGGTAATAAATATTTATGATGAAATATTCTAACAATAAAAAGGGCAGCAATGACATGTCAGATGATTATCTGATGAACCTGATGATGTACTGGATGATGGGGTCGTTATAACATGATGATTTCCTCCTTTCTTCATCAAACTATTCTATAGAAGGCATACAAAGGTGATTCATATTAATGATTAGGGACTTTATTTGGTAATTTATAGGACAGAATTTAAAGTATTGCATTTCCTTCTTGTCCTCAAAAACAGTTTTCTCCGACTTGGGTAGGACTGTAGAAGCGACTCGAATGATGCTATGTATTTCCCTCCAACATGACAATATAAAAGCCGATGCATGGTAGTTCGTCTGTAACATCAGATTTCAATTCAATCCTCCATCATCGCACCTCGCACTTACAAGACTTGAGCTTAGGTGTATTGCCCAGCCATTCATCTGTCAATTTCGTTGGTTTTGAGAAGGCGTTGACTTGAAAGGGCTTTTTTAAAAGCCGCTTTGTCGAAACCCTCATGTTCTTGGAGGTTTTCATCTCTTGGAGAAAAATATTGAAAAAAAAAACAGTATATAACAAGAGCATATATAAGCGACTGTCAGAAAAGACTGTACTTCAAAAGAACAACTATTATCAGTTTATTTTGAATTTATTTAAATAAAAAAAAGAAAGGTTTTCTAATTTAGTATTGAATATTATCGATCAAAGAACAAATTGACAAACTTTTTGCAATTTAAGAAAAAGCTAAGGAAATAGCCGAAACGGATGCAACTTTCCTCAACTATGTGTAGTTTATTTAACATCCTAGATAAAAATAAACATAACTGTAAGAAGTTGTGTGAATCGACATGATCTTTAAGAGTAGGGTGGTAAAAAATGGGAATGCTTCGTTATTGAAGACCCACTTAAAAGCCACCTCCCACGAACTGTTAGCGTCACAGGATTTCGCATGAAAACGTAACAAGGCTACCTAGTTTCCCATCTACCTAGTTTTCAACCCCCAAAATGTTAGGTTCTGTGGGTAAGAAAACAATAATGGAGTAGTTTAAAGGATTTTAAATCATTAATGTTAGGGAAGATGCATGTATACCATGTTTAAATATTTTTAGACGTTGCCTATCTTCAGGAGTAACTAATACTTCTATCATTTTAGAAGTAAAAACTATTTCAGTTCCTCTTATAGATTCAGAGAATCTGAAATAGAACAAGGTAACAGGTTTTCATAACGTTTGCGATTCAACATATCCCTTGACCAAAAAAAAAGAACAATTTTTAAGAAACAATTGTTTTTTATGATGATGTACCTTGATAATGTACATAGAAACGAGTCGCTCCACAGGCATACAACGACTCGTCTGATGATGTCTGATGACGTCTGATGACGAGGACATCGAAATATAGTAGTGAGTTTCTCACTACTAAGGTTTTTAATAAAAAACCTTATTAAAATATAGTAGAACATATTTTAATAAAATGTTCTTCGTTCACTACATCATTTGTTTGACCTATGTCGTCATGTTTTATGTTATATTTTTATTTTTCATAAGTTGCAAATATATATATATATATTATATATATATATATATATATATATATATTTGTGTACAATGACAGCAGGTTATCTTTGGTGCATCAACCATAATTATTTTATCTTAACCTGAAGATGATGAATGACAGCCGAAAGCTCGTATGTATTGTTCATTTAGTTTGTTATTTTAGTGACTAAAACGGTATTTTAAAAAAAGTGGTTTATTCAAGTGTTTTCGTGTTTGACCTAAAGTTTATTGTGTGTTTTAATGTCTTTTGCTAACCTTCTTTGCAAGCTACCAGAGTCTCATCGCAAAGTGATACGAAAACTAGAGAATGTCAACAAGAAATTGGTCAATGCAGAAGCTGCTGCTTATTTTAATAATATATATATATATATATATATATATATATAAAGATTTTACATAAACACGTGAAATAACAATCAATGATCAAACCACAATATGAAATGGGAAAACAAGTTTAAGATCTTTCAACCGTAACAAGTGGTCTTCGTCAGAGTCAAAAACCCTCAGATATTGTGATTTGATCATTGATTATATATATATTTCATCAAATTGCTTGCCTATCTTTATCCTCTCGTATTTCCTCGATACTTTTTCTAATCTTCTTATATGGAAGTTTTTATGGAATGGAAGTCTTTAATAAGAAGATTAGAAAAAGTATCGAGGAAATACGAGAGGATAAAGATAGGCAAGCAATTTAATGAAATATGTTTAAAAGAAGGCCTGGTCCCTAAGTACACCAGTATAATTATATATATATACTCGAGTTGTGTGTGTGTGCTTAAGTGTTTGAAAGAGGTCAGAGCTTCTCATGGAAACTAGTCGGATCAGATCTTCCTGTGATAAGTTTGTTATACGAGTATAATAGTAACCTTACTTATATCTGCATGCATATGACACTATTGAACTGTTTGTTTGAAGATTAATGCAAGCGGAAGTGACGTCCTTGCTGGATCCTTGATCTCGTGTCCAATCCACCTGTTATAATCCTTCGCCCTAGTTTCCATTTTAACCTTGCCAACTTTTCATTTTTATCACCTTCACGGGTTCAACCTTACAAATGATTCCACGACTACTCTTTACCTTGTAACTCGCCAAACGCTTCATAATATCTAGAAACTTAGAACTCACGCAAATATATCACTAAGAAAGGAAATACGGAAGAAGGTTGATATTTAAGTTGCTTTGATGAAATGTTTGTTTTCATCAAACTAGCTCTCATACTGCTGATGTAATCAAATCTGTTTTTAGCAGAGCCTTTTTTAGTTCTATTTTATTGGTATTTGAATGATTGGTGTTTCAAATGTGATTGAATACTTATGTTACTTTACTTGGATAGGTAAACCTTTGCCTATCAATCCAATATAAGGCAATCCATAATTAGTATGGCATTCTGTAGACACAACAGTGTTTTTGGTCACGCTGACAGTTGTTAGCTGGCTGACATAAAAAAGTCGTCAACAGCGCTTAGTCTCCGTATGAGCGAACATGGAGTTCCCATCATCAACCATTCTCAGCTCCCCATAGCTACGAAGCTCTCTGTGACTCCGGAGCTTCAGGTGAAGCCTCCACCTGGCTGCAAAATGAGCACAGAGCACGTCTCGAAATTATAATAGCTAATCATTTTTTCCAACTATCTATTCTTTTTCATACTTATTTATTTATATTATCCATTCCTTTATTCTTATTTCGTCATCTTTTATTTTTTTTTTTTTTCATCTGCCCTATCAGAAGAGAAAAAGATCAATTCATTGGAATCTTCCTATTTTATGAAATGATTAATTTAACATGATATAACAAAGAACTTGACTCTTCTTGTTTCCTAATAATTTGTTGGTTAATCCTAGTAAGTAAACTTTTGCCATTTTACCCGATATATGAAGAATCACAACCTTCATAAAGAATCCTGTCTTCACAAGGAAACACAACTTTCCTTGTCTTTTCTTTTTTAAAATTATTGAGAAGTCTGTTTAGTCAGCTTTCTCTGATCAAGTTATATTGTAACTTGAATTTTCCAACTGTTTCATTATGTCTCTTCTGCATAAATTTTATGTTACTTTCTTTGTTTTTACTTTGTTTGCTCTTTTATAACATAAATAAAAGGCCGCAGAACATTTACTTCTTTCCTATGTCGTTTTACACTTTATACATTTATTTATAAAATATTGGATAATATATCAACCATTTGATAGAATAGGTGTATTAGGTAATCAGGATTCGGTTAATATCTAGATTCAAGATCAAACACTCGTTTTTGTTTTGTACAACAACGTGCCAGTGCCACCCAAAGGTCTATCAAACAAATTTTTAAACTAAACGTTAGTCAATTATCAATTAAGAAATGGTTACTGAAGATGACTGTGATTCATTTAGGCATAAAGATACAATATTGTTATGTTTATTCTGAATTTTACCTTTAAAAATGTTTGTTTTTATTATATGTTATAGTATTCACATTTCTAATGTAGTGCAATCAGTTATTATGTGGTATTTACTCATTGTAGGGTAAAAATCTAATGAAATGGTCTCCACATATAAAAATTTAATGATATAAACAACGCGTTTCGAACACGTAGTGTTCTTCCTCAGGCATTAACTAAGGATGAGTGCCTCTGAATAAGACGGCTTATTCAGAGGCACTCATCCTTAGTTAATGCCTGAGGAAGAACACTACGTGTTCGAAACGCGTTGTTTATATCATTAAATTTTTATATGTGGAGACCATTTCATCAGATTTTTACCCTACAATGAGTATTCACATTTAATGATTTATCCTTTATAGTTCACATTAGTCAGAATTTCGACTGTCTTCCTTCGTTTCAAAGATTTTGTTTTAAAGTAAAGTAGTTCATTGAATCATTATTCTGTCTCACGCAGATTTAGAGCAGTCGGTTTTAACGCAGCCTGTCGCTCTTCCCTCTGGCCGGAAGTCCATCAATAGCCTGCGATATTTATCATCAGTGCCATTTTTTTTACTATTATATTCGAAGCAACGGTTTCCATGGGTCAATGACCAAGTCAACCAATATTAACTGTTCACTATTGGACATCTGTTCCACTTTATTTATTATATGTCCATATATATATATATAATATAATATATATATATATATAATATAATATATATATATATATATATATATATATATATAAATTTTACATAAACACGTGAAAAAACAATCAATGATCAAACCACAATATGAAATGGGAAAATAGTACTAAGATCTTTCAACCGTAACAAGCGGTCTTCGTCAAAGTCAAAAACCCAAAAACCCACAGGCAGTAGTTAGGTTGAAAGATCTTAGTCTTGTTTTCCCATTTCATATTGTGGTTTGATCATTAAATATATATATATATTGTTAAACAACGCCGCATATTTGGCTTGTATCTGTTTCTTACATAATTTCTCCAGTTTCTGTAATTCCTTCCTCGTCTCTTCATTAAAACTATAAAGCTTATCACCAATATTGTTAGTTCACATGTTTCGAATGTACCACATTCATCATCAGGACAACAATGAGAATAATGATGTTGAATCATCCTGATGATGAATGTGGTACATTCGAAACATGTCAACTAGCAATATTGGTGTTAAGCTTTATAGTTTTAATGAAGAGACGAGGAAGGAATTCCGGAAACTGGAGAAATTGTGTAAGAAACAGATACAAGCCAAATATGGGGCGTTATTTAACAATATACGTGTATATATATATTACATGCAATCAAATCTATTCAACAATAAAATACATTACGTTAAGATTAAATTGAACCTTTCCTTAATTAAACATTGAGATACACACTATCAAAGTTTTTGTAAGTCTATAAGGTCTATGAATTTTACTATTTATCTTATTTACCCTTGTCTCTGCTCACTCCGTAAGTTGTCTAAACTGAGAGACTGGCTCATCAATGAGGCTTCACCTCTAATCGTCATTAGTCTTCAGACTGACTCGGGCCTTTTTACCTGATGGCATGGCAGTTGATATACAGTTCTGAGTTTTTGTCATTTCTTTATCTTTATGTGTGTTTTTTTCTGTGAAAGAGAAGTCTAATGAAGGAGATTATGAGTAAAGGGTTGCAGCGGTCTCCAGAAATCTTTTATGATTTAATCAGTGACCCACGTATGTGTCACATTTTTGAGCGATTTATAAATGAACTCGATTGTGATTTGCCTTAATTACAAATTGTTGTTATTATCACCTATAATATTAAAAAAATAATAATTTAATATTAATTAATTTAAAATGACATTAATTATTAATGCCATATTAAATATTCAGAAAAAAGGAAATAATGTTCCATTTATATATCCAATGCATAATAACTGATTACTGTCAGGATAACATTATAAAATTGCTATAACTAGATTATTAATTGTATTGTGTAAGTGTAAGTCCATGTTTTATGTCTCTGGAGCATTCTGGAAATATATAAATTCCCTGTGAGTAGATCCGTGAAGTTTTTATTTGTTGTCTTAATATTTTTTTCGTTTATATACAGGGTGCCCCTGAAGATCTCGTATTATGTAGGTTTTTATAAAAACACATAGGATCATAATTTTATTGATCATGATCATAAGAGACGCTCTCGAGTTGTTCTCAATCAGCATTGACCATGCATCAATTAGAGGTGATGAATGAACCATGTCTAATCCATGCATGGTCAATGGAAAGAGTGGAACGTCCATTTATTATGATTTCTTCAATAAAATTAATATTCATACGTGTTTTTACAAAAATCTACATAGTGTGCGACATCTGGGACACCTTTTATAATTCCATTACTCCAAAATAATAACGTCTTTACATACCACAAACTAGAGACCGCAAAATAGTGAAGCCGTGAAAAGTCAAACAACATAGTGAGGTTTTTCTGTGAATTGATTGATACTTCACGTGTTTGTTGTAAAATTTTCTTATATTTATATATTCATAAATCTATAGCGGCTTGTAAATTTGTTTGCTTCTTCACCCTTATCTTAGAGATGCTTTGAAAATTAATAAAAAACAATAACGGAATTCCTTCAAGTGTTCCATGGACATGCACACATCAGACTTTCCCCTTCCCACTTACTCTCTTTCACCTATCTCTCACTCTGTCTTCACCCTCTATCAAAACAATACAACTTTTACTTTAGTCTGAAATCTATTAAAAATATTTCACTGCAACAAACAATAAAAGAAAAAATGTGAAATCCATGTGAGTAAAGAAAATCGAAACTTGTTTTATTTTCACTTGTTTAGAAAATCCACCATGCTATGAAAAGAAAACCTTTTATATAACATACATATATCAGAAAGTGCAACCTGCCAGTTTAGATGTTTACTTTATATATTGTATTTTAATCGTGTTACTTGAGTGTTATATTTAAGTATTAGATACAATTGCTAAATTGTTTTCATGATATTATGGATGTTTGTGTTAAAAAATCACCCTGAAGATGACCAAATGAAGGTCAAAACGTTGGAAATAATGAATAGGTTTTAAAAATGAACAACAAATCGTATGGTGAGTTATTGCACGTATTTCCTCGATAATTTAAAGGACTACTAAGAGAATTGGAAAAGATATCCAAAAAATTAATAAAAAAAAAACTAGGCAGAAAATTTAATCTCACTTGTATAAAAGAAGGCCTGTTCCCCATATATATATATATAATATATATATATAGCGGAGTACCGCCCTGTCTTCCTGCGGGACTCTTCGCTCTTCGCACCTCCTGATGACGACGATGGTCGAAATATCGATGTGAGTTATGTCTGTGTCTTTCTGTGTGTTTCCTTTTTTTGAATTTATTTTATATATATATATTCTTCGTTTACTTCTCCTATTTTCAGTCAGTCCCCTACTTTCTCCTACCGTAGACCTTCCAACCTTAAATCCATTTTCACCCATATTTCCAACAGCCCCTGTGCCAGCAGAGGGATGCAGCGATGTGAACGCCGTAACTGCCAAACCTGTCCCCTAATTAACTCCAGTCCTTACTTTACTTCCCCTCTCAGTAACAACTCCTGTCCTGTTCCTTCTGATACATCTTGCACTTCCTGTAACTGCGTTTACCGTTTGGAGTGTACTCGATGTGATGCTTTTTACGTTGGCTTGGATTCAACCAAGCTGAGCCTGCGTATGAACAATCACAGGGCGTCCGTTGGTCAGCGCAGAGACTTACCCATAGCTATCCATGCTAATTCCCATGACCTCCCTTTCAATGATTGTAAATCCCTGAGTCTAATTCCCATGTCACCCTTAGAGCTTCCGAAAAGGCATTCATATGCCTTCTTGGGGCTCGTTCTCCTCCTGGTCTTAAAACCTGTACCGTTAATTATTTTTATTTTTTTTTTATTTCGTATTTTATATACTTTTTATCTTGTTTTCTAAATAAATATTGGAGGGATTTCTATTTTTCCTCTCCTCCACTGGGGGGCAGCATTGCGGTGGTTCCACGAGTTACTCTGGAGGCCAGTAGCAGTTTGCTTCTCAACGCGAGTACTTCGCACTTCTTCCCGATGACGACGGATGTCGAAATATCGAAGTGAGTTCTGTAGTGTCTTTCTGTGTTCTTTTCTCTGTGTTAAAGTATATATATATTATATATATATATATATATCTCTGATAAATGTATCGACCATGGAATAAAAACAGGATCAAATTTATCAGGGTTCAGTCAGTTTTAATACCAACCGAGTCCTGATAAATTTGATCCTGATTTGATTATATACAGAAACATCACAATAAATAAACACGTGATGCAATCAATGAAGCCACAATGGGAAAAGGAAAACAATAGAAATAAATTCTCTGAGGCTTTCGATGTATGTCATCAGAGAGCAAACAAAGTAAAAACTTAAAAGCTAACATAAAAGTATTGGAGGAGGAAGATAACAAAACAGCTGGAAACTCAATATAACTCAGTTAGCTTTAGCTACCCAAAGCGACTACTTCTGCCCGATTACGACGAATGTCGAAATATCGTTTGAGTCTTTTTTGTGTATTTTTTTTTATCTGATTTTCTCTTTCCTGAGTGAACTAGTAGTCCTGTTGGACCATTTCAAGTTTTGATTTATATATATCTATATATATAAAAAGATTTCACATAAACACGTGAAATAACAATCAATGATCTTAGTCTTGTTTTCCCATTTTGTTATTGTGGTTTGATATATATATATTATATATTATGGTTTGATAGTTATATATATAAAATAAATTCAAAACGAAGGAAACACACAGAAAGACACAGACATAACTCTGTACATAGAGTGAGTCACCGCCCTGCCTTCTTGCGGGACTCTTCGCTCTTCACACCTCCTGATGACGACGATGGTCGAAATATCGATGTGAGTTATGTTTGTGTCTTTCTGTGTGTTTCCTTCGTTTTGAATTTATTTTATTTAAAAAAGTCCGCTGGACCGTTTCTTTTAATTGTTATATATATATATATATATATAATAATGAAGGCTGGGTAATGTAACAGAACCCAGCCTTCATTTATAGCCCTGAGGATGTCTTGAAATAAAGACGAAACGTTGGCAAAAAGGTGATTCTATATATTTACCCTGACCAAACTCCGAGAAAAAGAAAAAGTGTTTGTTAATATTTTGTGGTCAAGAAAACAGTACCGTATATATATATATATATAAACTAGAATTTAAAAAAGAACACATAGAAAGGAAACCACTGAACTCACTACTATATTTCGATGTCCTCGTCTTCAGGAAAAGAAGTGAATCGCTCCAAAGGCTGATAACGAGTCGTTATCAGCCTTTGGAGCGATTCACTTCTTTTCCTGAAGACGAGGACATCGAAATATAGTAGTGAGTTCAGTGGTTTCCTTTCTATGTGTTCTTTTTTAAATTCTAGTTTATTCAGTTCGAAGAATCGTTCTCTCTCTCTCTCTCTCTCTCTTATATATATATATATATATATATATATATATATATATATATATATATATATATATATATATAGAAAGAGAGGGCTAAAAATTTGAATGACTTTTGACCCCAAGACAAGTCATACGAAAGAAAAAAGAGAAGAAACAAAAAACAAGCGTTGCGAAATGGCCAAGATATAATGACTAGTTATGGCATCCGGAGGTTGTTTCCTGGTCGAGTATCGTACATCAGTTGACAATTAGATGCCTAGCCTCGCGGCGGCCTTGTAAACTGACTTCTTATACCACTCTTCACGCCTCTTCCCAAAACAACTTTTCGTTTCTTTTTTTATTTTTTAGATCATAGGAAAATACATAACCAGCATTTACAAACAAATATACAATTAAGGTATAAAATAAAACACCATAGTATAGTGTATAATTATAATGAAATTGAATATATTTAGCCAATATTTTGAAACGAACAGTTCATCATTAGGAGAAGACTCTTTTAACTTTTCCTATGTTCACCTGGGCAGTATTTTTGTTTTTGTGTAAATATACAATAAAAGAAATAAAGTTGAGGAACCAACAAATTTATAAACACATGCTTACATACTTGAAATTTTTATTCAACTGTCATCAAGATAGAGCATATCATCAACGTGCTAAGCTGTTGGTTTCTAGCTGTTGCTTAGCCTTGTGTACTTAGCTCTCTAGTTACTCCTCTTGATGACTGTTAATAAAAAAATAGAGAATGGGTGTGTGTATTTCAATTGTTTCCTTCTCAAGTTTATTTATGAAGTTATTGCTTTACTACAAGTAAGGTATAATAATCGTGTCAAAATACGATATTCAGATTTTGAAGGAATTACAGGCTTCAAGAAGTCGTTTTATGAAGTTTTTTCGATGATTTTTGTGTGTATATGGGTGGGTAAGTAAGTATTCAAAGTTTGTTATCACCCTACGGTCCAGAATCTTTGATGGATCAAATGGATATTTTACACAAAAATGGGCCTCATAGTATAGATGAGAGCTATTGTTTGGAAACAATTATCGATGACGGGAAGTCACTTTTTTTGCCAAAAAACTGTTTTTAGACTACATTTTTTTTTCTCCTAAACTAATAATGCTGTAGTCTTGAAATTTTTGCATTATATTTGAGGCTACAAAAGCAATAAACGAAAAATAATATCAGATTTTAAAACAGTAAGATTTATTTTTCAATGAAACATACAAAATTTGACTATAATTCAATCTGAATGCTTGTGAGAAGCAATACAAGCCATACTCATTAAAAAACTGTTTCTTACTGTGGTTCATACCTTGATATCAGTATATGTGTATTATGTTTAAATCTGTTCCTGATATTATTCGTAACTTCTTTTTAATGTTCTTTAAAATTTTCTTACAATTATTTTTAATTAACTTGATTATTTAGTAAAATTGTGCAAAAGTAAGATATCGGTGGTCCAGTTTTATTGGATTTTCAATTTACTTGTTAAAGTCCAAAACAGTTAACTGAAACTTTCATTATTATTATCTTCAGATAAAACACTGTATATGTTTACTGCCTAGTTGAAGCATTAGAAGAAATGATTTACACTATTAACTTAAATAACTTTTGTGGTTGTACCATTAATCTGAAGGTAATATTTGTCATCAAACTGAAATGAATCGGTTTTATAATTTTATCTTCCAAAAGGAAGACAGTGAAAAGGGATGGAATCCTCATTTGAGAATTTCCACATACACACAAACATCATAGAAAAAAACCTCATAAAACGACTTCTGGATCTCAAAACTTGTAATTCCGTAAAAATCTGGAGATCGTATTTTTTCACGATCATTATACTTTACTTACTTACTTTATTTACTTACTTACTTACGTTATTTACTTACTTACTTATTTTACTTACTTACATTATACTTTCTTGAAGATATACTTATACTTCAGAAATAAACTTGAGAAGGCAATGAGTCCTTAAAGTAGGAAGGTATGAGGGAATCGGCATTTTGAAAGAATGCGTCAAGAAAACCAGAAATACATTCGGTGATACCAGCATAACTAGACACAATCTAAATAGACTATACTACTGTTATTTTAATCGAGGTGTTTAAACTTATCAATTTTCTGTTTCATCTCTATGCTAATAATGATTTCATTTGTATATTTTGTCCTCTATCCTTTTTCATTTTTGGTTTTGTCTTTATTCTTTTTCGTACCTTCTGTTCCTTTATGCTTTACCTTTTATTCCTCTTTTCCATTCCGCACTTCCTCTTCAAAGCATACCTAAAACACCACAGTCAGTGTCACAGAATGATTATCCTCAACCCCACAGTGTTGACACACTAGTCACAACTTTTCTGTTTATTGCCCATATCTGATCTTTATGGAATACCGTTAAAGTAGACAGTATTTATTATAATAAAAGTGATATGACTGCTACTGATTTATTGCTAATAAGCGAGAAGGTAAACGGGATAAATAATTACAAAGGAGCCATCCTTGGAAGGCGATTAAGATGATATCTGACTGAGAAAGAAATCTACATTCAATTAACTGCTCCTTTGGGATACTTGTCAGGTCGAATCGCTACCCTGACCATCAGTACGAATATCTCTTTAAGTTTTATTCATTTTTATAAAAATATTGTGTTCTAATTATAAATAATTTATATAATTCTTATAAATAACATTATAATTTTAACACTTTTTCTTCTTCTTGGAATTTGGTCAGGGTTAATATACGGAATCACCTTTTTGCCAACGTTTCGTCTTTATTTTAAGACATCCTCAGGGCTATAAACTAACAATAAACAATGGACGTTTGTCATTTCTACTTTAGAAACATCATAACAAATTCAAAAAACTTACTCAAGGCTAACTTCTGTTACCTTACAACATAACAGTTATCTGTCATTACATGTGCTGCTACCAAGCGACATATTATTGAAACACTGTTTTTTATAATACAATCATATATATATATATTGTGTATTATAAAAAAGATTAGTAGATTGTATTATAAAAAACAGTGTTTCAATAATATGTCGCTTGGTAGCAGCACATGTAATGACAGATAACGGTTATGTTGTAAGGTAACAGAAGCTAGCCTTGAGTAAGTTTTTTGAATTTGTTATGATGTTTCTAAAGTAGAAATGACAAATGTCCATTGTTTTTTGTTAGTTTATAGCCCTGAGGATGTCTTAAAATAAAGACGAAACGTTGGCAAAAAGGTGATTCCGTATATTAACCCTGACCAAATTCCAAGAAGAAGAAAAAGTGTTTGTTAGTAATTTTGTGGTCAAGAAAACAGTACCGTATTATAATTTTATTTATATTTAGATTATTATATAATATAATAATTATAAAGTAATATTATAACTTTATTTTATAATAATAATGTTATTTAATATATTTTGTATGTAATAAAATTATACTTTAACTACAGTAAGAATAAGATTAGTATACATTATAATAATTATCAATGAAATTATTTTATTATACAACAAGATAATTATGTATAATACACAACTCACTTCAATATTTCAACAGCAACAAACAGAAGAACTCATCTTCTCCTTCTTCTGATGATGACGGGGTTGAAATATTGAAGAAGGTTTTGTGTTGTTTCTATGTGTTATTTTCTTGTAATTATTTGATATGTTTGAAAAAGCAGTCATATTTTTTTTCATTTTATCATTGTTTTATATAAATCATACACTCTGCGTATATTACGCTAATAAACTACATCGAGGTAAGATGGATAAACAAATAAAAGTCTCCACACAAATGAAGTTTTATTCAACAACAACAACGCGTTTCGAACACTTTGTGTTCATTGTGTGTTCAAATGAACACAAAGTGTTTGAAACGCGTTGTTGTTGTTGAATAAAACTTTATTTATGTGGAGACTTTTGTTTGTTTATCCATTTTACCTCAGAATGAGTAAATAACACACAATTACGGATTGCACAACTAATGATTTTAAACTAAATTGGTACAGTTAATAGATGTTGATGGGTCTTTTATACAGGGATTTACAAATGATGTTTACTCATGAATCTGTAAAAACAAAAAAATTTTTTTTACAGAACAAATAAGAGAAAGTTTTAAAATATATGGTCTAAAACAATTTTTATTTTTTACTACTTTTAAATGAAACATTTTCCTCCACGATACAATCAAAGTCCAAGAAAATTCTGAAAATTTTAAAATCATGCAGTTATTATATATATATTATTAATTATGGGATGCATTAGTAAGTAGTTTGTTGGGAACTTGATCTAAATGAAGAAGCATGATTACATCAAGCCCACATTTCACCAAATTTCATCAGTATCAGGACTGATACAGTCAGACTGATTTAGTAAAAACCGTTCAGGTTTTGCATTTCGGTTTTTTTTTTTTTTTTGGAAAGTCTCTCTCCAGAACCTTCTGATTCAGTTGTAGTTTAATTATCTTGTGCTGTTAAGACAATTATTATGTATTCAGTATTGCAGTCAGAAGAAGTTGTCAACTGCTAATGATGTCAGCATGGAGGATTCTCAATAAATTCGGTGTAACGTCGTCTTGATGTAATTCCACCTCTAAATTTTGACCAAACCCTCAAAATAATTATTATTATATTATTATAATTATCAATAAAATTATTATTTTATTATATAATAAGATAATTATGTATAATACACAACTCACTTCAATATTTCAACAGCAACAAACAGCAGAGTTACTGTTTGCCAGCCGAGCAGACTGATCTCTTCTTCTGATGATGACGAGGAGAAGATCATTCACTGTTATTACTTAATAACTGTATATGGATACTTTTTTACAATCCTTTTTAATAACACTCTTTAAAACAGAGGTTCTCAACTTTGTTTGCTTGTGGATTCCCTGGACCCCAGTATCCTCTGTGAACTCCTGGGGTTCAAGTGGACAACTTAGAACCACTGCTTTAAAGCAGAGGTTCTCAACTTTGTTTGCAAGTGGACAACTTAGAACCACTGCTTTAAAGCAGAGGTTCTCAACTTTGTTTGCTTGTGGATTCCCTGGACCCCAGTATCCTCTGTGAACTCCTGGGGTTCAAGTGGACAACTTAGAACCACTGCTTTAAAGCAGAGGTTCTCAACTTTGTTTGCTTGTGGATCCCCTGGACCCCAGTAATCCTCTGTGAACTCCTGGGGTTCAAGTGGACAACTTAGAACCACTGCTTTAAAGTAGAGGTTCTGAACTTTGTTTGCTTGTGGATCCTCTGGACCCCAGTAATCCTCTGTGAACCCCTGGAACCCCAAGTGGACAACGTTAGAACCACTGCTTTAAAGCAATATTAATATTATTAATTGACTGTACGCAGTCTAAGGTGATATCTAGTAGCATCATGTTTGCCGTTAGCACTGAGGGTTTGAGGTTAGAATCTTGATCACTCCTTTACAATTTTCATGTGATAGATGTTCAAGCTTGGAAACTCAGTCCTTCAAAGAGGGTGATGTAAAACAGTTGGTCACCACCCAGCAGGATGCCAGAAACATGTTAGTAATTCCTACTCCAATAAAATTGAGAAGTTCATCGCTACTATCTCATTATTGAAAATCGTATAAATAGTCTCCACATAAAGTAATAGTTTATGTTAAAGTGTTTAGTTTATTACTACTTTTTATTCTTTCTATTTCTAATAAATTAGCGAAAAACTAATTTAGAAATCCTAATCTAACCTGGTAATGTGGCTTATCTATAAATAAAGAGATGCCAATTAACAAATGAGACACAATTTCCGCCTCAAAAGCAGCTCTGAAGGTGTATTATCTGTAAGTGAGGGTGGGAGAGAACACTGCACTGTAAGTAAACTATAGTGACCATCAATAAATGTACAGTTGAATACAGTTGAATTGGTAGCGTATTTTGAGAGGTTTGATCTTTTTTTTTGTTCTGGTGACTGTCAGTGTGTGTTGGTGGGTGGTTGACTGCAATATACTCCTATTGTAAAGACGCTACAGCTCGCATCAATTGACACATCAGAACGTATTTTAATAGATGAATAATTCTTGTTATAGAAAACAACCTTGTAATGTTTGTGTTTCATTAAAACATAAAAAGGAATTCTTTCCATCGACTATTATGATAGTTCTAAAAATTTGAAAATCCTAATTTAGTATTGTCTTAATAAATGCATATTGTTAATACCACTGAGGTTAGTATGATTTATATTAGAAATAGATAAAACGGTCAAACCTTGTAAGATGATCTTGGAGTCCTTGGCGCGCTTTCGGACGTTGTCCATCTTCGATCGCAACAAACCTCCGAAAGCGCACTAACGACTCCAAGATCATCTTACGAGGATTAACGGTTTAACTTATTTCTAATAAAAATTGTCTTAATATGTGGAGTTATAGGAACTTTATGAATTTTTGACTATTGCAAGATGAAGAATTAACTATGAAAGATAAGTATCCCGTTCCAACCGTGCTTCATTCAAATTTGTCTACTTTAATTTTATTAAAATATACAAAGACTTTGAAAATAAGTAACGTGTTATAAGTAGATTTATTTCAAAAATCAGAATAATGATCATGAATTAATTAAAATAATTGATATTGGACGATAATGAAAACCAAGAAATTACGTAAGCATCTAATTGATAACCCATGACTTCACATCTTTTAACACTTGTAGTCCATTTATATAATTGATTAATATAATACTAGAATGAGTCTCACTCATTAATTATCGTTACTTAATTGGATAATTGATATTATCACTTAACAGATCATATGATTTAAATCCAATAGCAATGTTTATTTCAATTACTGAATAAAAATCTTTCAGGATCAGCTCATCTTCAATGATTTCAATTATTGTTTGAAATATATCATCCAGATTACATTTTCATCTTGTTTGGTGAAATTTATTGGCCAAATTAAAATGAATTAGTTATTGTATATGGCTGTTGTTCCTGATAATTGGATTACCTATAGTAATATTGAATGTAGACTACTTTAGAATTTTTAATTTTAATATAAAACATACTTTAAGTGATGAAACGAAGTATACCGAAAAAATTTATTGAATAAAGAGGTCCACGATAAAGATTAATTTTAAGAGATTTGGAAATGTATGAACTGATCATCGTGACCCCCACCCCCCTTTTTTTTCTTTTTATTATTATTATTATTATTATTATTTAAACCGATCCCCTAGCAAGTTAAAAACGTGAACCTTTTACAGTCTTTTTGTTTATTGGTGATTCTACATTGGGAGTCCTAAAGTTTGCCAAAAATAGTGTATTTAATGTAGGGAGCTATAATGAGTA